>JARHVA010000983.1:0-387500 GCA_037957365.1 Torreya grandis | reverse complement strand
TGAACTTCTAGTGGTTAATTGGCATTACTCACCTAGCTAAATGATTGGAAAGTTATCAGCCCTTATAATTAACCAATTGAATCCTATAAATGAGAGGTCATTATGTCAGATGTGATGCTATCTACCTTTGTCACATTGGAATGGCTAATCCAATAATCATTATTGTTGGACGTCACAAATTGAGACCACTAGTTGCATCATGCACAAACTCTAAAATATGCATGATAGGGGGGCTATATGAAGTTGGAAACCTATAATGTCTCTATAGAATGATAAAGTGAGTCTAATCTCAAGAAGAGATAAGATCTCAGATGATAAAAATGCCTTTCTTGAACAAATTAAGGGATTTAATACTAATATTTTGAATGAGTGGAAGGATTTCATAGGAAACAATGAGAAACCACTAAATGATATGATCATTGAACTCATTTGATAATTTACTTAATCATTTCAAAGGATTTTTTTTTAAAAAAAAACATGAAGGACTCCTCAATTTTAATAGAGGTTGAGGTGATGATGAAAGTATATAGTCCAATATTCCTCCAAATGGTCTTACCATAAGATGTTGGTGAGGTAATGCAATGCTAAAGTATAATTTTAAAACTTTTGGTGCCTTTAATGGCACAAGAAACCCAAAAATTTCTTTATGAATATGTCCATAATGCCCATGGTGCCTTTTTTCCAAAAGAAAACAAAATATCGAATAACCTATATGGAAACACTTTTTTTATTTGGCATTGGATAATATAAAATATCTAATAATATTTTTATTTATTAACAGTAAAAGGGGGTTTTATAGACAGACCCTAACCTTTTCAAGAAATAAATAGGCATGGTCAACAATACTATATAATACAATATTTCTTTCATAAAGGATGAAAAATCAATCCAACACTAAAATAACAACAAAAACATGGTAACATATGCTAACAAAAACAAGAAACAACTAAGACCCTATGAAACCATTATCCTTTTACTATCTGAGGGTCATATTCAAAGGTTCTAACTCCTTCTTACCTTTTCATTTTCTTTTTCTACTCACCATTATCTATTATCCTCCTTCCCCTAAATCAAGAAAAATCAAAATGGAAAGTTTAAGAGCATCACATGGATTATGATTCATCAAAGGAATCATGGCTAACAAAACTTCACCTTCACCATCAGACTTTAAAGGAGTATATGACTTCAATCCTTCATTATTTTTGACCTCCTTAACCGAATCCTTCCTATTTGGAACTAAAAATTCCATGGGCCTTTTTGGAACCATTTTTGGGGCTTCACTTTCTCATTCCTTCATAATTTCCTTGTTTGCTTGAACTGTTATAAATTCAAGATTATCATCCTAACACCAATCATTTCCTTACCTTTATTTATTGTATGGACAATTATTCATCAAATGACCATTTGAAAATCATTTGCAACCTCTAAAGGGTAATATTTTGTGGCCAACACACCCCCTTTTCATATAAATGGGGTACCCCTCTTTAAAAATGCAAAATCAGAGTTCTTGGACCCATTCTCTCATTCTATTTAGCTTTTCTTGAATCGAGTCTTTGAAATTCTGTGTCACCCCAATTTTCCTAAGCATGTGGTATTTGTAATGACAAATTGATACAACTTTCAAGCATCAAAGGTTTATGAAATAAATAATGCCAAATCATGATGATGATCCATGGTTAAGATAGGCTTATTGCTTTGAAGGTTTAACACATTATCTTTACAAGCTTACTCTCACTTGGAGATTCCTGGAATCTCAATCCTATTATCATAGTATTAGGTCTTTGGTTCCTATGTGGAAATTTGGAGAATAGATAGTAGCTAGGTGAGAAATTAATTGGTCACATTTCTTTTCACTTTCAATTGGTCATTTTTTATGTTTTCCTATAGGTTATTCCACATGTCAAAATCTCAGCACTACATAACTTTATGATATTCAAGAAAAGAGCACTCAAAGGTTTTTTTCAAGTAAGAGTTTTGAGAAAAATTTCTAAAGACTTTATGGAAATTATCCAACTTTATAGGTTTTAAGAGCAAATGTTCCAACTTGTTGTGAATAAAAAATTTCAAGCAAAAGTTTTGATGTTGGAGCTAATGAACACTAAACCTTAACAAAAGCTGAGAAGAAGAAAAAAGATTCCTAAATAAATAAGGAAGTGCCACATAGCCTATGTCAGACACATCAATCTCTTAGAGCTTATAGATATGGAAGAGTCTGGGAGAGCCTGATGTAATCATGAAGTCTATCAGTCTCTTGGAACCTACATAGATGTCATAAATTAAGAGATCTTGATGCAATGAGGAAGAGCCATATGGCCTATTATTAGACACATTAATCTCCTAGCCTTGACAAAGATGTAACATCTTAGGAGGGCCTGACATAATGAGGAATAACTATGTGACCTAGGGTTAAAATTTATCAATACTCAAGCCAATTTCCCTATGATAAAGAAGAATGGCTAGTCTCTCAAACCTTACAGAGATGTCAGAGCCTAGGAGAGCCCAACCTAGCCAACAAGTGCCATGTCGACTAGAGGAAGATTGGTCAGTCTCCCAGTCCTAATAGAGATGTCAAATCTTAAGAGAGCCTTACCAAATCAAAGTATCCCACATGACTCGAAGGTTATAAGTGCCCACATCTAACCAATGAGATCTCCCTATTATTAGACACATCAATATCTTATTCCTGATAAAAATATCAGATCTTGGGAGAACTTGACATAATGAGGAAAAGCCACATGGTTAATTTTTAAGGATATTTAGTCCCCTTATCTTGATAAAGATGTCAGACCATAAGAGATCTCTATGTATAACATAATGACACATGGCACAACTAGACATTTTACTAGTTGGGGACTTAAAGGCCTTAATATGGTTAGAATGAAGTACAAGTGGGATCATAAAGGAAAATAAAAGAATGCCACATGTCCCTAGTTAACATCTAATCCCTCTCAAAGGTATAATAGTGAATTCATAGGATATGTCTAGGTATTGACTATTGATATGGTGATTAATAGGTAGATGACAAGTGGTATAGAGTAGGAGCTCCTAGGAAGCATTAATGATGAGGTGGTCATGTACCTACCACACTCTAGACATTGATGAAGTGGGAAACTAGACCTTGATTGGACAATTTAAAATATCACATTGCCTTTACTAGATCTATTAATCCATGTGTAATCATGTGTTCTAAATTTAACTCTAGATTGGGAAATTAAGTGGAATATTGAGCCACTAGCTCAAATTTGAATCCATGAGAAGTGATATGCCAAATGCCATAAATACAGGGGATGAATGTGTATTTTTTTAAGTATCCTAAGGAAATCTCATTATCTATTATAGATCCAATCTCCTAAAGATAGACTCCTTACTTCATGCTCCAACCTAGTGCCTTATACTCTTTCTCCTTTGCCGAGATCTCTTTGACTAAATTTCCCCTTGTTATAATGGTTGATCTATCTTCAAATCCAAAAGTTAAGGCTGAATATCATGACACTTTGTTACCAAACTACTTGACCCAATTCAAGCATTACAATGAAGTATTCAAATATAATGACTAGGTTCCTGTTGACCAATTTCTAATCCCAAACCTAGAAAGGGGTCAACTAAATGTCCTTTTATCTTGAACAATCATTAGTCTCATGATTACATCTCTTCCTTATGAGTTTATGGCATTCAATAAGATCATTGTGTTGTCATGTTATAACTTTGATTTATGAGCTTTCATACCACCTTTTCAACTTGAATTAAGTGTTGTCATGATGATTGATAATGTGTAAGGGTCCTTGGTCAGTTTGATGTAACTCCTATATGTGACAAATACCATGGTGAAAGTGAATTAAGAAGGAAGTGTTGGCTAGAATTTTGCATGGAGTCAAAATTACCTAAGCAATCATGGGAGTAAATCTACTTCATTTAACAGTGAAGCTCTCATATATTTATATTTATCTACTTCTAGTTACTCTCTATTTAAATTTATTGACAACATATACAAATTATGTATAAATTGCTTTGATTGGGAGGTATTACTTTAATCACTCTGTTCATGAGCCATAACAAAGGGATTTTGTAGTAAGTAAGCAACTAGTTTTGGGAATGTAAAAATACATTAGAAGAGATTAGACAATAAGGAAAAGATTACAATGCTCAAGAAAGATGAAAATTGCATTTCACAACAGATAATTTTGTAAATTCTATTGTATCCGTGCAAGTAGATAAACATATAAGTATTATAACCTTCAAACAAATTATTAATAAAATGATGAATTCAATTTAGATTTAAAGATAAAATAAATTTTACCATTTTATCTTCATAGAATGCATGAAATGATTCTCTCAGACACAAAATTCTTTAGGAAAACAAATTGTACTCTTATTCACTTTCAGCACAATTCATAAAAAAAAATCAGATTATCTCAAATTTAAAGTTTTGAATTTCATAAACCACTTGTACAATTTCTATAATTACTTGCCTCTAAAAATTATCATCCCCTAGAGACTAGGCTTGCTTCTCCATTTATACAATTTCAAGATACAAAATCCTAATAGGAAACCACTTCCTTAATTCACATGTGATGCATTAAAAATGGAAGTCATTAAATAACAACTTCCTCAAACTTCTCCTTCATGTCAATAAATGATCAATGACATGTAGCTCTCTTTGCACTCCTTATTTGGATTGATTACAAACATTTTGCATGCAACACAAAGTTAGATAAAGTAATCAACTTTTACAAAATGACTTTGAGTAATGGCACTTTGATCTACTTAAAACATGGAAATTTATAAAGTAATTTCACATTTATAAGTAAATCATAAAATGATATTATTTTTACATAGTTCTATACTGGAAACAAGGTTACTTACATAATACTCATGAAGAAATGAAATAGAAGGAAAAGAAGAATTTATTCAAGTCTCAAGGCAAAATTAATCTACTATGTGAACTTGATTCTACACTTTTCTTTGTACTTGATGTGTTGGGATATCATTGATTGGATTGTTGCATCATATTGTTTTACAACTGACTATCTTTCTGTTTCCAATTTTAACATTTTGATATCAATCCTTTTACAATGAGATTTAGTTTTCTCAATCCTTGGCCCAAGTCTCTTCAATTCTTCCCAACATTTGATTATTACTTTGATAGATTTAGTTGTAAAAGGGGCTATAGCTTTGTCCATCCCCTATTTTAATTATCCATCCAATTGTTAACCTGCTCTTGGGACACCCCTTGACCATATACTTGTGAGCCCAAGGAGAGAGTCTTCTAGATTAGTATTAGCACCATGTGCATCTTCTTCTAACTTCTTCATTTCTTCTACTATGTCTAGAAGAATGCTTAAGGAAAGGATATGAGATATTCTCCTTGCTTTATCTTCTTTGTAGAAGGAACAATATATTCCTTAATCAAAATCTTCTCTTCTAAATTTACCATTTCCTAAAGACTTTCTAGTTGAAGTTTTAAAAATTCATTTTCATTTTAAAATTTAGCCCTCGTTGCTCTAACTTCTGCTATCTTATTCATAATATTAATCTGAGCATCCTTAATGAGTGGGAAGAATTTTTCATCCTTTTTCTTCATTTTATTAACTCATCTATCAATTGCCTTAGCCTTTTCCCCAGTTTCTTCCACTTCATTAATCACTTGTTGAAAAATCATAACTTATGGGTAAAAAACTTTTTGATCAGTAGATTTTGCCACATTGGCAATTGTTTGGCACAATTGATCATTTTTCTCCTTCAACTTAGCTTTAGCAACATTCTCTTCAGCTAACTTCCTAAAGAGAGTATCAATTAATTTTGAAGTATATTGTTTTAACCCTTCAGTTGTAACCTTTCGAAGAGACACCCTTGTAATTGATAGATTATCATTACTAACTTCTCCTTTATTATCTCCCTATAGGGGAACTGTTATCTCTAAGAAAATTTATCTTGAATATTTAATTATCAATTTTAAAGTTACTTTTGCTTGCTTGGGTTTCTTTCCCCTTTTATCCAAACTTTTCAAAAATTATAAATCCATCTCCTCAAGATTGATCACTTCATTTTATGCTGGAGTTGTCTACAATGCCAACCAAGACGAGAAATCTATGTGGGTAGAAGTGATTGAATAAGTAACCATTTTTTGTTGTTCATTTTTGATTGATAACTCTTGTGAAGAGAGTTCTTGTGTTTGAGTGTCATATTGAATTTATTGTGTTGAATCCCTATCTATCTCTACTTTTACTTACTTTTCTTTCTCAATTTCTTTTTATTTTGTAGCCTCAACTCTATCTCCTCCTGATTCTGTATCTATTTCTTTTTTTGTTTTATCTATCCCTTCTTCTACTATCTTTTAAGTAATTTATCTTTCAGGCCTTGCTACTTCTTTTTTCATTCTATTTCTCCAATATTTATTGTTGTGATGGGAGCACCTCCTTAGTAGTTACCTTTTTATATTTTTTTTCTATATGATGTGGTTCTTTTGATGGGGGTGGTGGCATTATAGCTTGTAAAGTAGAAGGAAGAGGAGGGCTTGCCTCTTTTTGAGTGGATTTCTTAGAAGACTTAGTAACATAAACCTTGAGACATGGCATAAAAAATTGAAGGGTATAGGGTAGAATTAGTGGGAGGAACAAAAATTGGAATGAAAGAAGTAATGCGGGTAGAAGAGACCATTGGTGAATTGGAAACAATAGGTTGAGTTGGTTCCTTATCTTTCACGATTGAAAAATTATCATCAACATTCTTCTTTAGCTTTAATTTCTTTAAGGGGCCATGAATACTTTCTCCTTGCACTATCTATTTTCTCTATTTCCCCACACATTTAGTTTCACTTATCAATTCCTTCATGCAATAATCCTTATTAAGAAGCCAATTGGAAGTCATTGCTGAAATATTTAAAGTTCATTCTACAATTGTCTAATCATGATCATCTCCTAAAATAATTGATGGCAGTGGGGCACCATTGCTTTCTTCTACATGAAATGCACCACTAGTAACAACACCATCATATTCTAAATCCTCAAGAATAGAGGCCAAATCAAATTCTCTAATCTGCTCCATAGTTAATCTACTATTATATTGTCTTCTTACTTCAAACTCATCCCTACAATCTATCCAAAGATATTCATGTGTTGGGATATGCATATATTTAAGAGAAATAGTAATCTAAGTAGTACCTCTACAATCAAAATTTTCCCTTGCCTCAAAATGTGTTTGAGTGTAATGGTGATATATTTCCTTCTGTACATTACTAGCTTTATAGATGCTAGGACAATAATAGTGACCAATTACAATATGAAAACTAATAGTTTCTTTATGAGATTTTGATTACAAATCATGTAAATCAACCAATTGCTTGCTCATCTCCATAAGGATCCACTTGTCACTTGGATATCTTGGTAGCTTGATAGGTGCTCTCAAAAAACCTCTTATTATGAGATAAGTGAAATCAAAAAATTGAATAAAAATGTAGCCATATAGTGAAACTACATCCCATGCCTCATTTGATACTCTTCTATGTTTTAAATATTTATCTAACTTACAAATAAGCTCATATAAGAATTGATCATTCACTATAATGTAATACTTATAGTATTCTTCAAGGACCAGTTGAGGATAAAATTCATAAATTGGTACTATTGACAATGTATCATTAGTCCTTAACCTTGAGAAAGATCCACTAGAGGCTACTACATATACCAAATATGAAGTCATCTTAAAATCAAAAGTTTACAACACATTTTTAAATTTTTGATCCATGTTATCAATGATCATTCTTGCCCAGTCAATCTTAGAAAAACTCAAAATTACAACAATGGTCCTAGTATAAGCATACATCTAGGGTGAAAACCATTTGGCATTCTTTTGTCCATTGATTCTACACAATTGTTGAATGATATCATCTACCTCTTGAATAAAAGCATATCTGATAATGTGTTTGGGAAACCTTGAGGGTTGTGTAGACACCAAAATTATGTCACACACATGTGTGTAATTCCTTACATCAAAACCCCCCTTAAGCCCATTTCAATAGTAACAATTAATCTCCCTAACCCATACCTTTACCCCTCACACATTTAATTAATTTAAAATACTTAAGTTAATTAAAAACCCTTATTGCCACCTTATCCGGCCACCTCACCTTATGACTAATTTTCACCAGATGGGTCACCTCAAGACTTGGTCTCCTCATCCTAACTATCTAAGACTTATTTCCACTTCCTAACTATATTCCTAATCAATTACTTCCTTCTTACCTCTTATTTTTACCATTTTATAATGGGTGTCACACTTGGCACATAAGACAATAGAAAATAGGCCAAAAATAGTAAGTTTTACCTATTATAGGGCCACCAACATTGATCACCCCATGAGTGACGTCAATGGGATCATTGACATAGACAATATAAGCCAAGCTCCAACTTGAAGTTCAAGTCAGTAGAAATTAATTAAATTCATCCTTACTCACATTCAAGTTATGGGCATTCTATTTTTAACATCTTGGCTTACAATCATCTTGCATAAGTCAATCACAATCAGCAACTAAGCTCTTAAGGACCAACAACACCTACTTAATCTCTCTATTTAGGCATTCAGGTTTAGACTCCCTGATAAGGACCATCAACCTGGCACTTATCATTCAATAACCACCATAGCTAAGTACATCACTTATACTCTAGGTTGTTTAAACATTTATTGTACTCTTTCTTTATATCTACTCTACATTACTTTATACACTTCTGACTAAACCCCCATGAGGGAGTTATAAAGCTTCTTCACTCATTTCCCCTTAACTTGACACACCAAAACTCTGACTAGATCTACCCAAACCATAATCTCTCTTTCATAACTCTCCCAACCTCCTGGACCTAATTCAAACCATTTCCCAGACCCAGAAAATCCTTTTTCAATATCATAGACAATTATTGCCCCTATCAACCTTGACATCCAAACCAACATTGATCACCTCACAACCAACCTCAATAGTATAACTGATATCGGTCACTCCCTTATCGACATCAGTGACTGTGGATTCCCTATCCTCTTCAAAACCTACCTAGATAACTTCTAAAATACAAATAGAGCACCTCACCTATATCCTATCACTCTCTGTTGCATATAGATTATTAATAATGGTAATATTATCTCTCTTTCACTCTCTCTTTACCTCTCTTTAAGTTATTTATTATTCTTTTGTCTCTCAAAATTAGACTGTCATCTCTACGGAAGTTTCACACTTCCTAAAACAAGCACGTAGCTTGGTAGCCCACTCATTTAACTACTAACAAACATCTTGTGGTAGTGCTTTCTTACATGCAAGTAGTCCTCCCCAGCTAAAGAGGAGTGCTTACAATGTTTGGATATGGTGCACAAACCAAATCTGGGTTTATTCTAATCGCTTATCCCCATCCTTCTTTTTATTTTCATTTAGACTTAAAATAGACAAAATTTGATGAAATATTTTTGTCATGCCTGGTGGGACTCTAGATTTTTTCTTGGGTTCATTTCTTGTTTTAAACATTCATATGGGTTCATTGTAGTGAAAATTTCATTTCTTACACTTCTTCCTTCTCTTTTCTCTTAAAACAAAAAATTCAATATCTTATTCTCTGTTTAAAAAAATATTAAACTAAAATTTTCTTTCTTTTCTCCTTGCCTCTAAAAGCAATTTATCATTTTATTTTACAAGAAAAGAGAATATTTTCTTTACTTCCTCTTTCATGTACATTAGGATAGTGAAATTCATACTCTATTCCTATTTCATCTCTATTTTCATTCAAATCTAAATATTTTAGATTTGGGTTTAAAACTTACTGCATTTCATAGTTTTTTTGTTGCATATTAACTCACCTAGTTAATTACAAGAATTTTTAATAAATCATCACGCACCTATGTTACACAACTAAATCACATTCACATAAACAAACATCTAAACTCACCTAAGAAAAGGTCCATCAAGATTTCATCGCCTCATGGATCACCTTACCCTACACAACTATCCTACTTGGATTTCACCACCAAGGGGAGAACCCACTCCATTCTCTGGTGGATTATAATCTCTAGACAGAATGTATATTTTAGCTAAATGGCCTAGCTTGGCTCTAAGTTCATGAAGTATAGAAAGCAAGCTCCTATAACAAGCCACATACCTAGTCTAACATAGATTTCCTCTTGAGTACCAAAACTAACCTAAAACCATCTCTAGATTGCTTTCTAGTACCTTCGATATCCAAATTATCTTATCACTATCTGATTAAGGCATAAGCCACTATGAGATTAAAAATTAATCTCTAGGACTTAATAGTTGTTGGTTGTATGTTATTTTTTTGCTTTTCATTTATCATCTATATTTTGGAGTTGGTAAGGATGTTTTCCTATTGATTCACAAAGTCAATACTATTTCTTAATACTCGATTTGAATAACCTATTATCTCAAGTTTTCTGAGTGTTTTTCCTTCATACACAGACCTTTTACATCCACTATTTTACCTAGTTTCAACCTTTTATTTATTAAAACATCATATTTTATATCTCCCAAGATTTCATAGTGATCGACATTGGTTAACCATACCGGTATCAATAGATTTTACCTATAGACATCAGTTATTCCAATGACATCAATGAGCTTTTCCTACTGACATCAATCAAGAGACTGACATCAATGACTATGTAATTTCAGCTACTCAAAACAATAAGCTAAAATAACCCATTTACTTACACTTAAACCTGGTTTTTCTTTATTTTTTTTCAAATACAAGGTAGTAAGACTATTTAAACATCCTCTTGCATGGTATTTACATGAGCTCAAGCCAAAATTCTTGCCAATTATGCAAGCTAGCAACCACTTCCACTATCCCCTTTCACTTTCAATTCTATCAAGGAGCATACTTCAAATACAAAGAATACTCCCAGACCTAACCAAATTCCCATTGTGCCTGAGGGAGATCAAGATTTTTCTAAATTTCTTGATCACAATGTGGTATCCCTTCAGCATTACCTTGCTATGAGCCAAACCCATAATTCTTTGGGTGACCCAATCTATGGTATGCCAACTTCTCTAATTGAGATGACCTCATTTTTATTTGCCTTCACTACTTTCCCCATGGTTACCCAAACCACCACTTTGACAAGTAACCCAATTATAAACAATGTTCAAAGTGTAGCATCTCTAACTACCCAATCCCACTTAAACCCTGGTATGACTTCCTT
This sequence comes from Torreya grandis, assembly GCA_037957365.1. Lineage (NCBI taxonomy): Eukaryota > Viridiplantae > Streptophyta > Pinopsida > Cupressales > Taxaceae > Torreya > Torreya grandis. Next base: position 376,307 of record JARHVA010000983.1, on the reverse strand, counting down.
ACTTTGACAACCACAACTAGTTCAGCCAAGTCATACCCCTTTCTAGAATTTAGTGGTATCTATTCCATCTACCCTCATGCTTATAATTATCCAAGTTATGACTCACCCTTCATCAAGTCTAACCATGCCAATAATCCAACCTATAGTAACAACAACCAACCAAGGCATAGTCTCTAACCCAATGGGATAAGTCCCTTTTATTTTTGTACCTTGGCCTATGACTCACTATCCTTATGTTGCCCTAACACAACATCAACAAGCTATGTCATATGCTCCCTCTACTTATTATTAACTTCCATATAACTTAGGAGGTATCCCCTTAACTAATCCCCCACTAGACCTCATTAAGATGCTAATGGACAAGATGTCTAATCTAGAGACATCCATTTCTAGTTTAAAGAATGTATTATCTTATGATCAGATATGGAATGAACCAATCCATCCTCTTATGCCTATTCACACTTATCCAAGCCAATGAGAACTCCAAAAATTTACTCATTTCTAGAGTAAAGATGACCCACAATAGCACTTGCGAGCATTTAGACATGCTTGTTATTTAATAGGGCATGATGATCCATTACTGCTTCACAATTTTGTTGTTTCTTTCAAGTGATGCCTTAGATTGGTATAGCTCTATACTTTATCACTCCCTTTTCTCATTTACCCAAATTACACAAATATTATTAGACCATTTCTCTATTAACATTTCTAAAAATGTTTCTATAATAGACCTTTATTCTATCAAGCAATTTGATGATGAGTCTATTATAGATTTTGTCACTCATTGGAGAAGTTTGATCAATAAACTCTCCTTCTCCTTACCCAAACCTAAGCTTATTGAGCTCTTCTCAAGGGTATGTACTAAGCATATCTTGTCCACACTTTGGGTACAAATGTTTTGCACATTTGATGAGTCTTTTACAATGGCACAGGAAGTTGAGGTTCATGCCATAAATGAAGGCAAAGTCAAGTTGTACAGTAATAATCCTAATACCAAATCAAATGACTCCTCCTCATCTAAAAATTCTCCCTCTAACCAAAAGGCTAAAGAATCTTCCAATGTGGTGGCCATCAAGTCATTGTCTTCCACAATTACAAACCAATCTAATTCCTTGACTTCTCAAAATCTGACCAAGTAATTCTAACAATAGTATGAACAAAGACAATACACTCCCATTAGATAGTCATATACATCTATCTTGGAGAAACTAATAAAACAAGGTGTCATAACCCTTCCTTATATCAAACCTCATATACAATTCAACCCTTACCATCTTATCCCAACCTAGTACAAGGAAGATGAGTTTTGCGATTACCATCGAGTCAAAGGCCATAACTCTAGTAACTATAAGACACTCAAGAACATTGTTTAAGATATGATTGATATAGGTGATCTCATCGTGGATAATCCTAACACACCTCCTAGCCAAAGTATGGATGTGTTTAAACACCCTTTTCCTAACCATTCATCGAATCAAAATATTGTCTAGTCCATAACTAACTTAGATGATCATAATATCCATATAGTTAATATGGTCTTTCCTTTACCTTCAGTTCAACCTTCTCTTCAACAAGAGACATCCATTTCATCATCTCCTTTCCCACATTTAGTGGCATCTATTTTTCCCATTCTTCCTCCTTAGGTATAAGAGCCTATTTCACCCATTCCACTCCCTCAAGAGGAAGAGCCTCCTTTACCACTCCTTTTGCCACTTGAGGAGCCTATAATGCCAACTTTGTTATTACCAATATTACCTATCCTCTTACCACTTTAATACCATAACCTACTTGTTCCTCAACCACATGTTGAAGGGAAGATCATTCCTACACTATACCCTCTTAGGGAACCTTATTCACCTAATTCTCCTCCACATTTGCACATAGAGGAGTCAGTATCATTTACTCCCATAATAGACGACAGACCTATTGTGCCTACTCTAATTGTACCACTCTTGCCCCTTATTTTACCTATGGAGGATAATACTTTACCCATGCTTTGCCTACATGTTGAGGAAGCTATAATGCCTATGCTTTACCCTCTTTAGGAACCTTCTTCACCTACCTCCCCTCCACCCATGGTATACCATGTCTCTTCTTCTCCCATCTCTATCGAAGAGGACCCCATTTCAGTTATTTCTCATCTTCGGCCCAAAGTAGCAAAAACCAATAATTTCCCTCTTTCCCAAACATCACATCCTTTTAAAGACACAACCATAAGGCCTACATCAACTTCATCTAAACCCTTCTCACATTTAGTGAAAATTCTATAATTTCTTCACTCCATGAATCTAGACCATGCAGCATTTTAGGATCATCTAAAAAATCCTTATCCAACACAATGAATGTCAACCTTTACCACTAACCCTCTTACTACCCTTTACCCCAAGGTCTTTGACAAAGCTAGAGCTGCTTCACCAAAATCACCTAAAGTTTAGTCATCTATGTCATAACCCTTACGCTCACAAGAATTTGTTACATTAAAGCAGATTAGGCCCTTAGGTGTACACCCTGTTTGTAATTTAATTCATCCATACGTGAAATTAGATTTAACTCCTCAACTACAAGCTGGATTTTTGTGGCATGAATTATAGAAAAATATTAAGCTCCCTATATCTCATCGATCCCTTCTTCAAACCTCAACTTTACCATCCATTTTGGGACCGCACCCCTCTACTTTAATTAGAATATTGCCTAACCAAAAAAAATAAAAGGTCAAGTTACCTTCACTTCTACCTTTACCATCTGGTAGACCTCTCACATTTGATACTAAAGAAGGGACAACAACACATGTAACTATACCATCACCAAATAATTCACCACATAAAATTACCTTTTGAACACTAAAATAAAATAAAGTTTCCACTCTTATTAGTACAAGTGCAAGTTCACTTATAGGCTCTCAAAGATTTTTCCTACGTCAGTTATTACAATTTTTCATAATAACTCTTCCTCCAATTAATCCTTATTATCCTTTTAGAACAAATCCATCTTGGTTTGATGATACACAAGTGCGTTTATATCACCATTCACCTAGATAGGATACTGAGAATTGTAAATTCCTCACAATGGTTATTCAACAATTCTTCAATGTCAACACTCTCTTCCATGACATTCTCATTAACTTCCCTATTATTCCACATTTTGCATCCATAGTGCCTCCTACTATTCTACCTAAATTCAAACCTAAAGATGTCATCGTAACCTCTTTACCACCTCCTTCACTAACTTTTCAAATCAACATAGTTAATGTGGTCACACAGTCACAAAACCAAAAGGATAAAGCTATTGAAAAGGTCACTACTCTTTGGGCTCATCCTTTCACCAAAGACACTCCTCCTAATCCTAATATTTCCATCTTAGGTGTTCCTAAAACAACATCTTCAGACATTATTCAAAGCTTAATGGTGAAACAACCTCACCAAACTCCTATGAAAATGTCTTTATATGAGTTAATCCAAAACTCATCCCAACACCATCAATATTTGTTTAGTTCTTTGTAAGTGATTGAGGTATAATTGGATGACCCCCAACCTATTAAAGCTTTGGTCAGCTCCCTTAATTATATCTCCTTGATTTCTTTCAGTGATTCATAAATTCCACTTTAACACCCTAAAGATCAAGATTTTGCCCTTTTTATTACTGCATATATTGATCAAAATCATATCAAGAGAGTTATGATTGATGGGGGATCTAGTATTAATATTATTTCCACCCATGTGTACAAATATCTATCCCTTCTTGACAATTACATGTCTCAAACTAATGCAGTACTCTGTTCCTTTAATGATACTATAGCTACTACGGTGAGCACTATTATCTTACATATTCATGTAGGTCATTGCATAATTCTTGATCTCTTCTATGTTGTCAAAGGAGAGTTCTAATATAACATACTACTTGGATGACCTTAGATACATGTTATGTCATGTGTACCCTCAAATTTGCATCATTATGTCAAGTTTGAACATAATAGACAAGTACATGTTATACATATTGACCCACCTTTATTTAAAACATGTAACATGACCTATAGTCCCAATGATATTCTCATCCCATTGAAAAAATCATCTTCCTTGTATGATTCTTCTAAAGCTTCCACAAGATCCACTCTCAAGGTTACATAGATATCAGCAACACAAATTCTTGATAAAGATCTCATGGAGGAGACCTTTCAACATTTGTCACTCAGTGACTATCATTTGTTGATGCTCAACATGTTCTATACTCCACAAGAGTATGGAATGATTTGTATGTACCCAAATTATGATCCCCATATCGGGATGGTCATCACTTATGGGCTCGCTAACCTTTGAACCAATTTCACATATGGGGGAATTGATCAAGCTCCCACTATCAACAATCCATCTTCTTCACCACAACCATTTACCAATGACTTCTCTTTCCTAAGTAACCCTAGATTTTCTCACACCTATCTATATAGGTGTGCCTAGAAAGGATTTGGTTTGGGTTGTTACGAATAAGGTTTCTATACGCTTATTAAATATCTTACTAGCAACACCATTTAAAATTCCAAAAAGAGGCATGGGGTGGGATATGTCAAACCAAATAAACTCATTAAAACCTCCCATGAACCAATTGTTGAAGAACTAGTCTCTCCTTCTCCACCTTCTTCTACACTATCACCTATCAAATCAGAGGTATCTATACCTCCTATTTTTTTTCAATAAATGCCATCAAGTTTGGGCCTTTCACCTATCATTAGGGTAAAGAAATAAGGTCCCTTCCTCTCGTTCATCTTAAAATAATTGATGAAAACTCTCCCACTATTAACACTATCCAATGTCAAGATGATGACATAATTATCACCTACATGAGTGCAGATGATTCCTATATCCAATGATCACTCCCATCTAAAATGCAAGATGTGTTAAATGAATCAACCATTGACATCACCTACCCTCTCATAATAACCCTCGCATCCTCAAGATTGGCCAATATTTAGATTCCTCTGAGCAAGTCGATTATGATACATTTCTTAATGACCATAACAAAGGCTTTACTTGGTCTTATAATGACATGCCTGGTATTGAACCCTCTATCATCACCCATAACATTATCACTAATCAAGATGCTAAACCTATTAAGTAGAAGCTTCATAAAATTCATCCTCATATTTCCCTCCTTGTCAAAGAAGAGCTCTAACACCTCCTTTCTGTTAACTTTATCTAACCCATCCACTACCTGCAATGGATTTCTAATATTTTTCCTATCACAAAAGTGATTGGGGGAATCCAGACTTGCATCAACTATCATGATTTAAATATCACATGTTTAAAAGATGATTTCACATTACCAAGTATCGACTAATTTATTGATCTAACAGCTAGCCATGAGATGCTATCACTTATGGATGGATTTTCTAGATATAATCAAATCGTGGTCACTCTTGAGGATCAACACAAGATAACCTTTATTACCCCATGGGGGACTTTTTATTATCAGGTCATGCCTTTTGTCCTGAAGAACACTGGTGCAACCTACCAACGTGCCATGACCTACATTTTCCATGATATCCTACACAAAATTATGGAAGATTACGTGGATGACTTACTCGGTAAGTCTAAACTTCATCAAGAACACTTGACGATTCTTAAAACCATATTTACTCATCTCTTCCAATAATATGTTTGACTAAACCCAAAAAAATGTGTATTTGGTGTTCTTTTTGATAAGTTCTTAGGTTTTATCATTTCTCTCCATGGTATTGAGGTTGATCATGTTAAAGGTTAGATCAATCCTAGAGATGCCTCCACCTACTAATATCAAACAACTTCACAACCTACAAGGTAAACTTCAATCAATTCATCACTTTATTTCTCAGTTATCAGATCATAGCCAACCCTTTTACCATCTCCTCAAAAAGGATGTCTCCTTCTAATGGAATACAAATTGTTAGGAAGTTTTTAATACACTTAAACAATACCTCCTTTCCCCATCAGTTCTTATTCCACCCAAGGAAAATCAACCTTTCTACCTATACATCTCCACAATAGACCATTCTCTAGGTGTTATGATTGTACATTGAGATGACCAACATCAAGAGTAGGGGGTTTATTACATAATATTAACACTTATTGATTATGAGACTCGATATACCCATACTAAAAAACTTTGCCTTACATTGGTCTTTTCCACCTCTAAGCTTTGTCATTATCTCCTAAATCACAAAACCTATGTGGTCACCCATACTGATCCCCTTAAATACATGCATTCCAAACCATATCATAACCAATGTGTAGCTTGGTGGCTCATGCTTCTTGCTAAATTAAACTTTGATTTCATTCAACAAAAGTCTATTAAAGGGTAAACAATCACTGACTAGTTAGTTGTTACCCCTTTACCTAACAATCAACCTTCAAACCTTGAATTCCTTGATGAATCTATTGCAACTCTCTCCACCAATGACATCTCCTATCAAATGATGATGTTCTTTAATGGATCTATATGCCAACATGGTGTGGGTGTGGGGGTTATTCTTATTCCTCTAAATGGTGAGCCTATGCCTTTGTCATTTAAACTAGATTTTGAATGCACTAAAAATATGGCCAAATATGAGGCTTTGATTCTAGGACTTTAAACAACTCTCTTCTTGAGTATCAAATCCATAACCACTTTTGGTAATTCTCAGCTAGTGGTCAACCAAGTTAATGGTTCCTACCTATATAAAAATGAAATTCTATAGTGGTATAAACATCATGTAGATATGATCTTGGGATCATTTGACTCTTATTTATTGTAAACTATTCCTTGATCTACAAATAATTTTGTTGACATGATGGATTCAATTGCTTCACACATACCCTCTTCATCCTCTTCTTCAAGAATCTATGTCACCATGCATCACTTAACATTACCCTTCTATGTCTTATCTAACATCCTCTTTTTCAAAAATGTAATAACCAAGCCACAAGACTTATGGTACAAACAAATCATGGATTATCTTTCATTCTCTATTACCCCTCTTTATCTCTTCAATAATGGGAAATGATCCTTCATAAAACATGTCACTCATTACACTATACTAGGGGAACTTCCCTACAAGTGAAGTTTTGATGGTATTCTTCTTAGATGCCTAACTAGTACTGAAACTCCCTTTCCTATTAAGGAAGTCCATAATGGGATTTTTGGTGGGCATTTTAATGGTCATGTAGTTTCCAAACATATTCTTCTATTGGGATATTATTTTCCCACACTTCATCAAGACTGTGCTGATTACATTCAACATTGCATTAAGTGTCGACAACATGATAGCCTCCTTCATGTTCCTAGTCATGTATTACATGTCACCAAAGACTTTTGGCCTTTTTCCCAATGGGGTTTAGATCTAATTGAGATATTAACCCTCATTCATCCCTCCATCATCATTCTATGATTACCACCACTAAATACTTCACCAAGTGGGTCATGGCCATCCCTCTCATCTCTACTAAAGCTGACAATATTGTTGACTTAATTAACCATCACATCATCTGTCATTTTGGTGTCCCTCATAAGATTATAATAGATAATGGTAAGTCTCTCAAAAATAATACTATTCAAAGTATTTTTGATACATTTGAAATCAAATTAAGCTTCTTCTCACCATACTATCCCCAAGCTAATGGACAGACAGAAGCTTTTAACAAAATATTGACCAAAATTCTCATGAAGGTAGTCAATGATGCGTGAAAGGATTGACACACACACATTCCTTTTATTTTATGGGTTTACCATACTAGAATTCAAACCCCTATAGGTGCTACAAATTTTTTATTGGTATATGGGATGGAGGTTGTTTTGCCTCTTGAAGTCCATATTCATTCTCTTCACATTTCTCTACATGACTTACTAACTAATGATGACTTTCATCAAGAATGTTTGGCCCAACTTGAATTGCTTGATGAGCATCATCTTATAGCCCTCAACCACCTCCAAATCTATCAAGAGCATATCAAATATGCTTACAACAAAAACCTCAAAGAGGGAGATTTCAATATAGGAGATTTCATCTTAAAATAAAATCAACATGTGATGAACATGGAGAAAATCAAATGGGGTAAGTTTGCTCCTAATTGGCTTGGACCTTATATCATAACTCATAAGTATGGTTTAGGAACTTATCACTTATCTTCCCTTGAATAAAGGCTAGAACTAGAGCCTTTAAATGTCTTATACCTATGACCATTATTTTTTTAACAAGTTTCACTTTACCTCATGTTTAAATTGAGCTCGTCTTGCATCCCTATTAAATTAATTTCCCTTCCTTTTCACCCTTACTCCTACACACTTAGTTAACTTACACAGTGGTATGGTTTTTCCCTCAAAGTGGAAAAATATTAAGCCTCTATAGTCTTGTCCATAACTAAAAAAAAGGGGATATTTGAAAAAGCTATAAAGTCTCAGCTCATCATTTTCAACATAGACTTCTCCCTTGAAGTATAGCTATGTAACTTCCCTTTGCTCCTATCAATATACTGCTCTCTTGAAAGACAACTATTTAAAATTAAAAATGAATGCTTAGACCACTCCCTTGAAGGATGGATAAGCCAAGATTTGTTTTCAAAGGGAAAAATAAATGCAAAAGTCTTCTCATAGGTTTATATGACCTTAACCCATATAAAATCCCATTGTAGGCTTCCCGCATTGATCAGCTTACATAACAAAAAAAGGTTTTAAGTCATGGACTTGCCTATATTAGCTCTCATGTCACCCACAAAAGGGACATATCATCTTTACTTGGTAGGTTATGTTACCTAAACATTTTTCCTCATTTTACCCTTTTCTCCCTCATACTCTTTCAAGGGACTGTGTAGCTCACTTAATATAAGGTAAACATGACACTTCTCTAACAAACACAATGGTTTAAAGATATAAGGCATGAAAGAGGCTCATTTTCCTAAGCCTATTTATGTTCTAAATTATAGTCTTTGCCAATACATGAGCATTTTTCCTCTTTATTTTCCCATCCACATAACATGTCAATATCTCTATTTGAGATGAATAAACAATGTCACACCAACATTAACAAAACCTACTCAATTATTTTTACACATACACCATCAAAAATATGGAAAAATGCTAAAATAAACTAACATAATCAATTTATTCATTTTATGCATACACCATCACAAATATGGAAAAAAGGTAAGATGAAACTAACGAACCAACTATGCATATACCATCACATAATTGGGAAAGTCTAGTCTAACTCAACTAACATGATTAGCATTAACATCAAAATTAACATAGAATACCATAATCATCATCCATATCATCATCATAATCACAAGAAAAACATCTCAAATGAACACATGGAAATAAATTAACATCTCATATATATAACATATGATAAAAGTTTATGTTCATCATCACATCATATCTCTCTTTCAAAATATATATCTCACATTTTTGGCTCATAGGCTAGTACACATATAACATATATAATCAAAATTGGTAAAGTCTAACACTCAAGGTCCTCTAGGCTATTCATGTGGTCATGAGGAGGCAATATCATCACCACTCTCTATCCATCAACGTGAGTGTGGGCTAAAAGATGTATCACATGACATTGACCTCTCTAGCTCTCTAAACTCTAAATATCTCTGTATCTATGAGAACTCTCTAATCACCCTCTCATAGTAGGCAATATCATCTAGGTAAATCTAATATATTTCCATAGATATAGTCTTTATAGGACCTATAGCACCTGATGATGGCCTAGTCTGCACTAGTCCCTATGGTGGTGGTGGTGGAGGAGTAGCCTAGCCAACTACTGTCAAACTATCTCTCTATTGTCATTGTAGTCACTTGACCCTATGAAATAATAACCTAGCCCTGTAGTGTTACAACCTAACCCTATAAAGCCCCAATCTGACCCTACAACATCACCACCTACACCTATAAGGCTAAAACCTATGCCTGGGCTATCTCTCACACTTGCACTACTACATCTAAGTCTTGAATTACTGTATCTTAAGCATGTACCACTACATCCCTCTCTCTAACTGACACCTATAAATCTAGTGGTGGCCTCCTAACCTCCACCACTAGATGTAACTCTATCCACAAAGCTATATAGGCCACTATGCACCCTAGGTATCCAACACCTATCCCTACTAGCAACTCCTCAAAATTTGGCCCATCTGTCTCTTGGGGCAATAGTATGGGTGCCTCTATGTCATCCCTCTTGTATTGAGGGAAGGTAGGTAGAATATCTTGTAGTAGACCAAATTGCCTCCTAACCTATGCCATGGGTGCCATCTCCAACTCACCAACCCATCTCCCTCTAACCCATAGTGAGCTTTGTAACCCAATAATCTATTGTGTTTGTCTTTTGAAAATTAGGTATGTCAAATATGGTCTTCAAAAAATATCTATAGGGATGAAACCCTCGATCATGTGCCTATAGTAGGCAATATCTCACACCATGCCATCCACTAAGGTTTATACTATGCCCTCTCTCCACCATCTAAAACCAACCTTGAAATTGGCTAAGATAGTGGTAGGTAACCCTGGTGGTCATATCACCATGATGTGCTCATATGCCCAACAATGTAATAGATGGCTAATACATAAACTTTATCACCATCACATCCTCAAACCCCACATCTCTCTATATAACTATGCCAAAAATACTAGACCCCAAGAAAAAATGGTTCATACTCAACCATTTGTGCAAGCACACTTATCAATGAAATTAGGAATCTACTACCATTTTCATCTGGTAATGCATATACCATAATCCTGATCATCATCAAGATGCTCAAATAATGTTACTCCTCATCAACCATATAGAGTGGCTCATATGTGAAACTTTTAGAGTGGTAAGTCACTTCACTAACATGCTCTCTATATAAAACAACCATGTGTATATCGTGTTCCCCTCTCTATCATGTTCCTCACTATGGAGTGGTAGCCACAAAATCTTATACACATCCTCCTACATCACTATCAACTCTCTGGTTAGTAGATAGAAGGTATTGGTGGTTTTATCTCACCTCTCAATCAATGCTATCATTAGAGACACATCTCATGTGACTCAATAGTACCATCACACTCCTCCTAATCCCATAGTTTCCATATGCTCCTACTCATCTAGAGTGACATCCCTCCTCATTCATATCAATAGCCTTGGTAGATGATCTCATAATATTAGCTCCATCCTTGCCTGCATTCATACACATAAATAACTCAAATCATATACCTTTTAATATACTCTATCACCACCTTGTTTCTAGGTTTTGGGATAACTACATTGTTTTAAGGCCCTAAACTAGGCTATATAGGTATCACTCAATCAACATGGGGTCTTCTGAGGTTAGCTCAGCCATATACCCACCTCACTAACCAACCTAGGCTTCATTACCTCTCTCTCTACCCTAGGCTTCATTACCTCTCTCTCTCTCTCTCTCTCTCTCTCTCTCTCTCTCTCTCTCTCTCTCTCTCTCTCTCTCTCTCTCTCTCTCTCTCTCTCTCTCTCTCTCTCTCAGGATACCTACCTATTACAACTCTAGGCCTTATGACCTATATTCTTGGCTCTTGACACTATGACCTATCTTTTAAGCCCTAGACCTCTTAGCCTATCTCAACTTACCTTTCTCCCTAAACACACCTTTTTAGATCATTTTCCTAGGTTTTGGGATAACTACATTAGTTTTATTCCCTAAACTAAGCTATGTAGGCAACACTCAGATGATAGAGGGTCTTCTAAGGCTAGCTCAGTCATTAGGCTAGTTGACTACTTCCACTAGAGATCCAAAACACACCCTTTCTCCTATATTACTACTTTTCTATAGTCACTAACATCAGCATTAATACTGACATCAGTGCTTTATCAACCTAAGTATCAATCGACATTGATAGGCAACTACCGACCTTTGTGACATGTTGATCAACATTAGTGGACCTTGCTGATGTCATCAATTAGTTTAGCCTCAGAGCCAAATGACCCAAACCCAAACTTACCCATTTCACCTAAAAACTTACCCACAAAACCCCCTAACTTATCCTATAACTACCCTACACTATTTTTTGCCCTTTCACTAACATTTTCTATACCCGCACCTCTCAGTTAGACTAAAAATTACAAATACTAAATTTAAACTTCAAACCAACTAGTAGAGGCTCTTACCTCATCTCTCTGTCTCCTCCTAGTTGGCACCACTATCTCTTATGGTTGTGCACCTCCCACCTGGTCCCCTCCTTGAGTTTCCATCTCAAATAACTCTCAAGCTCTATTTCTTCTCTCCAATCACAAAGTTGTAAATGATTTTAGTCAGCTGTTAAACCCCCCTTTTATCAAGTTTGGTAAGCTATCAATGTCGACATTCTTGACCTAACCTATCGATGTCAGTGTTTATTCCTATCAACATTGGTAACATTTCCCTAAATTTATCGATGTTAGTACTTATATTACTGATATCAACAAATGTAACTGATGTCAGCACTATTCTTATAATGTTTTTACCAACCAAGCACCCCCAACTTTTCAACCTTTACCCATATGCTAGGGTAACTAGAGATCACATATATCTTCCCCAACCATGATAAAATGACATTGATGATCATTTAAATCTTCACCCATGATGAATTTTCTTGGAGATCATGAATATTTCCTCCCTCATTGACCCTTTTACACCAACCTTGCATTGCTTGTCCTGACCACTTATGTTATCCCACTATAGTTGGCTATTATTCACACGTAGATATATTAGGTGTTTTGGATAGAAACCAAGCTCATCCTGTCACCTTCAACCCTTTTATGTTTCCCAGGGGCACCTCCTACCTTAGATACCTAGGACACATTGACCCTTGGAGATATAACTTTGATTATTTTGACCTATCAGCTATCACTTAAAAGCTATGCTTTAGTTACTTCTATGTATGTCTTTCTTAACCTTTCCTATTGTTAACTTTGTTGACTATATCTCATTATAGTATATGCATATGGAGTGATACTTAATTCTCTACCATTCACACAATTACCTTTTTATCAAATTGATACTTGATTACAATTTCTCCTATGTCGATTCCCATTTTGATGGGGGATATCTCATCCAATATTTGGAGCATCTAATTCCTATTTTTGTCTTATAATGTATTAATACAAATTACAAGACAAAAAGAGGAAAATGTAGACACCAAAATAATTTCACACACATGTGTGTAACTCCCTATGTTGAAACCCCCCTTAAGCCCATTTCAATAGTAACAATTAATCTCTCTAACCCATACCTTTACCCCTCACACATTTAATTAATTTAAAATAATTAATTAAGTTAATTAAAAACCTATATTTCCACCTTACTTGGCCACCTTACCCTATGACTAATTCTCACCTGATAAGTCACCTCAAGACCTGGTCCCCTCATCCTAACAACCCAAGACTTATTCCCACTTCCAAATGAAATTCCTAATCAACTAATTCCTTCCTAACCTCTTATTTTTACCATTTATTAATGGGTATCACACTTGGCATGGAAGAAAACAAAAAATAGGCCAAAAATAGTAAGGTTTACCTATTCTAGGGCCATTGATGTTGGTCAACCCATGGTTGACATCAGTAGGATCATCGATGTCGGCAATATAAGCCAAGCTCCAACCTAAAGTTTAGGTCAGTAGAAATTGAGAAAATTCATCTTGACTCACATTCAAACTCTGGGCATTCTATTTTTACCATCTTGGCTTACAATCATCTTGTGTAAGTCAATCATAATCAACAACTAAGCTCTTGAGGACCAACAACACCCACTTGTTCTCTCTATTCAAGCATTCAGGTTTGGACTCCCTGATAGGGACCATCAACCTAGAATTTATCATTTAATGACCACCATAGCTAAGTACATCACTTATATTATAGGTTTTTTAAATATTTCTTTTGTTATTTCTTTATATCTAATCTACATTGCTTTACACACTTCTGACTAAACCCCCATGAGGGAGTTATAAAGCTTCCTCACTTGTTTCCCCTTAACCTGACACACCAAACCTCTTACCAGATCTACCCAAACCATAATCTCTCCCTCATAATTCTCTCAACCTACCAAACTTGATCCAAACCATTTCTTAGACATGAAAAAGCCTTTTGTAAGCTCTTAGACAATTATTGCCCCTATCGACCTCAATAGACTAATTGACATCGATCACCTCACTATTGACCTCAGTAGTATAACTGATATTGGTCACTTCCCTACTGATGTTGGTGACTATGGATTCCCTAGCCTCTTAAAAATATACCCAAACAACTTCTAAAATACAAATAGAGTACCTTACCTGCACCTTATCACTCTCTGCTACATACAAGTTGTTAATAACGGTAATCTTATCTCTCTTTTACTCTCTCTTTACATATATTAGTTATTTATTATTATTTTGTCTTTCAAAAGTGGACTATCATCTCTAGGGAAGTTTTACACTTCTTAGAACAAGTACATAGCTTGGTAGCCCACTCATTTAACTAATAACAAACATCTTGTGGTAGTGTTTTCTTACTTGCAAGTAGTCCTCCTCAACCAAAGATGAGTGCTCACAACATTTGGATATGGCATGAAAACCAAATATAGGTTCATTCTAATCATTTATTCCCATCCTTCTGTCTATTTTCCTTTAGACCTAAAATAGACAAAATTTAGTGAAATAGGTTATTTTATCTTCTTCAAGTAATATGTATTCATAATCTTAATACACTCTACTATTTTAGTCTCCCATTATTCCTCAGTTGTTTCCATTGAAATATCAACCACTTTTTGTGAGGTTGGAATCTTCAAAAAATAGTTGAGATATTGAACAACTATCCTCACAATCACATTCTCAATAGTATCCCTTACTACCCTAAATAGTGAGTGATAATACTTAGAACATGCTATCACAAACTCAAGAAGCTGAGCTAAACTTGGGAAAGTTATTTCTTGAAGGATGCCACTATTGGTCATGGAGTATAGAAGTGGAGTCTTTGCAATAGCCCTTGATCTTTCCAAAAGCTCAATTACAGATATGTGCCCCATATTTATATCACTTATTTATATCAACTTTGATGATATGAATGACTCAATAGGGTAACCTTTATATTCATACTTCATTATTGGTTCTTAAACTTTGACTTTCTTTGCCTTTGCTTTTGCTTTCCCCTTATTGATTAGTTATGGAATTTCCTTGAGTACTTTTGCTTTCCCCTTCTTGATTAGTTATGGAATATCCTTAAGTACTAACTCTAGGGCTTCCTCAATGATCATGATTTATGCTCCCATTTTTGATATTTCTTATTCTAACCTTCTTGATCCCTCTGATCTAGACATTTACTCTTTCAAATTCTAAAAATCCTTGACAAGTACTTAATAACACCTACTGATACTCTAACTGATTTAGAAATTTGAGAAATAAGGTTAACTTTTAACTCTTTTATCTCTAAACAAGTTCAAAATTTTAATGAATTAATATCTTCAAAAACTTAAGTAACTTTCTTTTAAGTAAAAAGATTTAACAACTTCATGTTGATCTTGAAAGGCAAGTAACTTCAAACTTTTCATTTTAAATAGCTTTGGGTTTTCAAAATCAAACAACTTTAGGTTCTTGATAGCAAATAACTTTGGTTTTTTGGCAATAGATGACTTTGGCTTTTCAATGTTATAAGACTTTAGGTTTTTAACATTATTAGACTTAAATTTTTCAACATTATAAGACTTCAATTTTTTAGTAGGTAGTTACTCAGTAGTAGAAACCTAAATAAATAATGAAGAAAGGGAAACCTATAGTAGGTAAAAGGGGAAGAAAAACTTGATTAGGTAAGCTTTTAATGTTTTTCAATGTTTCTTACATCTATTACTTAAAATAATAAATCCAATTCATGAGTCATGAAGAACCCAATTGGGTGGGACCTTTATGAATCAGGTTTATTAGGGCAAGTTACTAGACCTCATAAACCCAACGTAAGGGTGACTGGTAAATTTGAATAGGTAGGGAGATTTTGGGAAACTAGGGCATTCTTGGAGATTTTTTTGATTTTTTTTAGTTTCAAAATGAATAGAACATGAAAAGAGTTTGCAATTTCAATTGTATAGTTAAAAAAATAATTTTATCAAGAAATTGGAAGAGAAACAAAACAAAATAATCTTTACAGTAGAAAAACCATGGTGGCATAGGGAAGAAAGTTTAGGAAATAAAATGACATAAAATAAGCAAACAAGAAAATAAAAATACTCTAAAAATAATCTACTAACCTCAACTGCAAATGGGTCAAGAATAAAAACACTCAAAATAGCTCCAAAGAATGAAAATGCATGGCTCAAGATTTGTAGGGGCAACTGCTTGATTGAATGACTTAGCAATGAGGTGAAAATGAGGTGGAATTTCCCATATATATATATATTATATATATATATATATATATATATATATATATATATATATATATATATATGCATTTATTTCAAGTGTGACAAAGCCACGTCAGCCTTCTTTATAAATCATGTTTTTTTAACCACTTTGCTTATTTTAGCAGTTTAATTAAAGCACTTCTACAATCCCAATTAGGTCTTAGTCCATGAGTAAGTCAGGTTTGTAAACCCAAGGGGATTTTACTTATAAATTCTATAAGTTGAATAACCTCAAAAACCTGATTAAGTTTATAGAGTGTTAGTCAGGTTTGTAAGACTAATTAGCTTATTTTATTTCCTTAAGTAAAGTACTCTAAGAAACCCAATTAGAACTAGGAAGTATTCATTGGGTTTTTAGAATAACTTAACTTATTTTCAAGCAAGTAAATTAACTCATAGAACCCAATTTGCATTACAAAAGAGCTAAGTTACCTTCATATTATTTTAAATGCTAAAAATGGATGAGTAAAGGATTTGGGTGATGCTTTTAAGTAGATGCCTTTAGTCTTCTAGATTAATTAGGAGCAATTAAGGAAATAAAAAAATAAAATGAAAAACAACATTATTAGAATCCAAGTTCTTTATTTATAATACTAGCTTCAAGCAATACAACTGACACACACAAGGCCAAAATGCAAAAAAATTCAAAAGGGGGTTCCCCAAAATATTAAAGTGTCAAATTTTTGGGACAACAATTGGCTCCAACTAGGGACATCATTATTTCTGTCCTAAGGAAAGAAACAAGGATGAGATCTCAGTATCTTAGGATTCACATTCTATTCATTGGGTATGGAGTCATTACAAAAACTTAGTCACATAAACTACTAGACAAGAAGAAAAACACAAAGACTAATCAAAACAAAATAAAGGCTAAAAAAAATTATTTATGTACATGCAGGTTTTACCCTACTACTCAATTAATGTAGAGCTTCAAGTGTTGATTGTTAAAAGGTAGTGGTAGTATAATTCCATTTTGCTGAGCTAGGAAGAAATGATTTTTCCTAGTAATGCTTTGTATAGTGAAGGGTCCTTTTCAAAAAGAATCAAACTTCCCATGTGTTCCTTTTTGTTCATTTTGCTTATCCCACATAAGAAATAGATCTTCCACTTTAAATAACCTATCCTTGGCTCCTTTATCAAATATCTTCTTTATATTTTATTGATGATCTATTAGCCTATCATCAACTTGAACATGAAATTCTTTTAGTTTAATGAGAAACATAATTCTCTTATCAAGTGAATCTTGATAAGTAACATATTTAATGGATTTGACAATTGTAAAAGTAGGAAACTCAAGAGTTAGTGGTATTTCAGCATTTATTCCATATAGAAACTATAAATAAAACATACCTATTGCCCTTTTTGGAGTAATTATGTCAACCCACAATGCATCAAATAGCTTCTTGTGTTAGGTCCTTTGATTTTTGTTTACTAGCTTTCGGATGATATTCATCAAATTCTTGTTACTTGACTCAACCTATCCATTACCCTGAGGATAATGATTTGAAACATGAACTAAGTTTATTCCATAGAAGTAATAAAATTTAGTGAGTTCCACATAGGAGAAATTAGTTGCATTATCTGTCACAATTCTATGTGGTACCCCAAACCTGATAATAATATTATCTTTAATAAAATCACATACTACTTCTGATGTAGCATGCTTGACAGGAATATCTTCAACCCATTTACTAAAATAATTAGTATTTGTAAAAATATAGTGATTTATAGCACTAGATGTATGATTCAACACACCGATGAAATCCATTCCTTATTGATGAAAAGGCTCATTAATAATTATTTGTTTTAGTGGCAAAGCTATTAGCCTAACCCATCCTAAAAAATGTTGACATGCTTGACATTTAACAACCCATTCTAAAGTATCTTGAAAGAAAGTAGGCCAAAAATGCCTTTCTCATAAGTTCTTATGTGTTGTGACTCTATCTAAAAAGTGACCTCCACATGCTTTGTCATGAAATCCCTTCAATATTTTAATTTTTTGTTCTTTATCTACATGATGAATAAAAACACCATCAATGCCTTTTTTGTATAGACCATTTTCCCAAAGGATATAATCCTTTGATTTTACCCTGATGGTTCGCTTTTTTTTCTTGTTAGATTATTTAGCATATATCCATAAGTCAAGTTGTAAGCAATCTTGTTGTACCATTCACTAACCATATCAAAAAATATTACCATGGGTAGTTCTTCCTTTATTTCATCTTGGCTCAAAAATGTTGTAGTTTTTATATAGTCAGGCCTTCTTTTTGTCATCAACTAGCATAGGCCTATGCCTCTTACTAGCTTTATGGGTTTGATATCAAGATCAAAATCTTGCACATTGGCTACCCAAGTACCTTTGAGTAATCCCTAATTTATTAAGTTAGAATTTCCTTGATAGTAGTGTCTGAGACATATACTTTAGTATGAGATGATATGATATAATACCTAAAAATCTTGCATGTTTTAACTACTATAAAGGCATGCTTCTCCATCTGTGAGTACTTCAATTCTAAAATCTTTAATGGTTGACTCATGAAGGCTATAGGAGATTCAACTCCATCATTTTTCTACATGAGTATAGCTGGCATAGTGTGCTTTAAAGAGTAACAATAAATAATAAATTCCTTACCAAAATCTAGAGAAACTAGCACCAACGCTTTAGCTATTGCTGCCTTTATTCTCTCAAATGCCAATTTTCCTTCAGCATTCCATTTAAATTCTAGCTTCTTCTTCATCATATCCAAAATATGATGTGTTAACTTAGTAAAATTGGGAATAAACCTTCTTAATAAATTTACTTTGCTAAAGAAAGAATGCACACCTTTCTTGGATGTAGGCATAAGCAAAATTTGAATAGCCTCTACTTGTTCTGGGTCAATTCTAGTCCTTTCACTTGATACTATATGACTAAGGAGTTTACCTTCAGTTACAACAAATATGGATTTCTTTGGATTTAAAGAAATCTTATGTTTTCTACAATGGATCAAGACTTCTTCAAGATTAGCTAGATGATTACCTCTTTACTTTGAAAACACCATCAAATCATCCAGGTATACCATAATACTCTTGTTCTTAAAATGAGTAAATGTTAAATCCATAGGTCTTATAAAGTTGCCTCATCATTAATTAACCCAAAGGGCATCTTTTGATAAGCAAAACTCCCCCATGGTGTTGTGAAAGTAGTTTTGTACTGATCTTCTTTAGCCACTTTTATTTGATTGTATCCTAAAAATCTATCCATCATAGATAACATTTATGACCCTGTACCTACCTACAAAATATGATCCATAATAGGCAATGAATAATTGTCTTTCAAAAAAGCTTGATTCAAATTACAAAACTCAACACATAAATGTATCTTTCCATTTTTATTTCTTACTGGGATAATACTTGCTAACCATTCTGAATGGTGGATTGGATAAATGATCTTTTCATTAAGGATTTTATGAATCTTAGACATGAATCGTACCTAAAATGGTTAGATTATGATGTCATAACTTTTGCTTAAAAGACTTTATACCTAATTGAAGTGGAATATAGTGTTGTACTTCATCTAGCTAAAAGGACTTGAGATCTTTATAAGACTAAGAAAACACATCAATATATTCTATAAGAAGTTTGGTAAAATATTCTTTCTTCTCTTATGAGCAGCACTTACCAATGTTGACCATCTTGGGCTCTTCATTGCTGCCTAGGTTAACTTGATCTATTTCTATGAAAGAGATCTCCCCATATTCTTTCTTTTTATTCAAAAACTTATCATGTTTATCAAATTCTCTTATAAATAAACTAAAACTTTAGGAATCTTAGTCCCTTTAAGCTGAATTATAACTTCATCATGAGAAAGTATAGATTTAGCAATACCTATTGTTGTTTCACATGAATGTGAACTAATTCCTTCAAAATGTAATCCTTTGAAATTGTCATGCTACTCTAAAAAGGTAGCTATTTATCTATCATCATTGAAAACATACCAATGTTCAACATTATCTAGGACTTTTGAGTGATAAACCATTTCTACTTTATAGTCACCTTATTTGAAGATTGTTGGTTACTAATCTAGCCTAAGCAAAGATGTAGTTAGAGCGAGTGAGTCAGCTCTAGAATTTTGATCTCAAGATACTGAGTTGATAGAGAAAGTATAAAAATCAAGCATGGCACTCAGAACTCTATCATGGTAGCATTTCAACTTATCTTTCTTCACCTAATATTGTCCTTTGATATGTCTCACTATCAACTCAACATCTCCTTGTACTTTAAGAAGTTTTATTCCCTACTCTTTTTCTCACTCAAGCCCTAGCAAGAGTGCTTCATATTCAGCTATGTTATTTGTGTTTTAAAACATAAAATTGAATGAATAGGGAAAGACTTCTCCAATAGGATAAATCAATACTACTCCTACACACCTAAACCAAGAAAATACAAGTACCATCAAATTCCATTATCCATATCTTATCTTTTTATTTTTATTTTTATTTTTCTTCTTCAATCTCTTTACTTGTTTTAACGAAGTAAATTCCATGACCTAATTCTTCAAATATTATTTGTGATCTTGGATCTTTAGATTTAGAAATTGTGTATTTTGACTTCTTCTCATGTTCCATCTTATAATTTATTCCTTTAATTGGAATATGTGCACATGATTAGTCCATCTTTACTTCTCCTCCCAGTTCTTTATATAAATTTCTACTTAGCAACATTCCATAGGAGACTAGTATATCTACTACCAAAATTGTCATTTTAAGTCTTTTATCTAGGAAGGATGCTAGGATAGCTTGAGCATCTTTAATCTATCCAATCAGGGAAACTTGACTTTTTATTGACTAATATTTTCCTATAGATTTAGTCAAAAAAATACCAAGAGCATCAGCTACCTTGGCTCGCATAATGTTATCATAGGCTCCCGAATCCAAGATGCAATTTCTCAATTTATATCCATTAATTAACAGTTATACATAAAATGGTTCATTTATGTCTACTACATGAGTGGATGAATATGAAACATCTACAAATTTATTCTGAGGAGTTGACCAAGGAATAGGTAAAATACCTTTTGCGGTATTTGGCACATTACTTGACTCCCTAATTTGAACATACTTCACTAATTTATTTAGTTGATCTGGGTAGGACCTTAAGTATTTAACTTTTGACATCTAAATTTTAGTTTCCTTTATGTGTTCAATGATGTCAAAAGAAGGGATGGGTGTAGATGAAAGGGAACTGACTTTAGTTATATGGATATTTGACTTTAAATTTTAGGAAGTGGAAAGAACATTCTTTTATTTAGGAACAAAAGAAGAAGGTATTGGACTACCATTTTAAGAATACTTACATCAACACTAGGTTGCTCCTTCCCTTTCTCTTGTTCTTTTAATGACTTCTCGATGGATTGTTGAGTTTGAGACCTTGTAAATATTGTAAAATATTGAGTATAATCTTCATGAAGTACTTTTTCATAGTCAGTCTTTGAGTCATACTCTAGGTAGCAGTTAGAGTCACTAGTACGATCTAAAAAATCATCTTCCTCAGCAAAACATTGGTTAGTACCATCAACTATTGAGTTTTCTTCATTCATCTCAGCATGATTTTTGAGGACATTTAATTTACAATATTTTTTGAGGACCAACAATTTGATTTTTATTTTGATTATTGAAATTTCATGCGAGAGCATTCCTTGTTGGAGCCATAGGAGTTCCTTGAGTAATTTATCTTTTAACTTGAAGCAAGTCATTGGCAAGTTTTTTTAACAAGGGATCTATATTTTGAGGTGTGGTTAAAGTGGATGATTATCCTTTAGATATAGTTCTCTTAATTTTCCCAACCATTATTATATCATCCTCAACCTCTATCTAAAGATTTTGAGTAGTAACTAGATCAGCTAGGCATGCTCTTTGAAGCTTATAACTAACTTATGGAAGTCGATAATTGATAAAGAAACATTTTTTATTATCTTTTGTAGGTAATGGAGCTTGAGGGATCTTATAAACTAGTATGTTGAATCTGGAAATAAAATCATGCATGTGTTTATGTGGTTCCTTCTTAAGCTAAGTCAACTATGTAAGTAGTATGTGAGAATCTTCAGCAGCTTTGAACATTTTTCTAAATTGATCACACATAGTAGCCCAATTGGTCACAGTGCCTAAATCTAGATGGTAAAACCATTCTACTACTAAATCATGTAGAGTCTCAACAAAAATCCTAACAAAGACATCTTCATGTTGTATACCATTTACTCCACATGTCATGAAGAACACAACCAAGTGCTCATCTAGATTTTATTTACTATCGCTAGTAAATTTAGGAAAATTCTTCCTTGAGGCTTTTAGTAGGTCATGTAAAGGAGGAGTCAAATTAAATGGCCTAATATCTAGTCCCAATAGAACAAGATGTGGTAGAACCATTCTTATATGAATAAAAAACTAAGAACTAGCTAATTTAAAAATTCTAGAGGAATTATGTCGAAGCTAATGTGTATGAGGATTTAGTCGCCTAACAAGTGAGAGACTAGCTCTTTTGGTTCTAGCTTGAATAGGGAAGCTGAAATTAAATTATTCTTGTAGCTCAAAGAATTGGTCTACTTCTCCCTATGCTCTTCTCACTCTAGTGAAAGGTCGATTGGCCAGTTTGAAAAGTAGAAATATCTTCTAAACATCACACTTTTATAACTATCTTGATGAATAAAAGCTTAATCAGCTAACATCTTATCATGCAACAACTTTAAACAAAATGAACTAGTATCAAACTAAGTTTTCAGACTAATATGTACCTAACTTTCAATAAATACATTTAGTTCAAAATAGGAGTAATTAATCTTAGCTAGGCATTAAAAAAAAGACCAATGTGTCACCCAAATCATACAAACTTTTGATTAGCACTCAATTTCTCTGGAAACTAGAGGTAACACTCAGATTTGATTCTAGGAGTCAGACATTTATAGCTCATTCCCCAATGGAGTCACCAAAAACTATTAGTTTGATATTTTACATGGAGTCAAAACTACCTAGTCAGTCATGGGATTAAATCCCCTTCATTTAATGGTGAAGCTATCGTATGTTTATATTTATCTACTTCTAATTACTCTCTATTTATATTTATTCACAACATATACAAATTATGTTTAAATTACATTACTTTAATCACTCTGTTCATGAGCCATAACATAAGGATTTTATAGCAAGAAAGTAGCTAGTTTTGGGAATGTAAAAATAATTTAGAAGATATTAGAGGATAAGTAAAAGATTACAATGGTCGAGAAAGATGAAAATTGCATTTCACAATAGATAGTTTTGTAGAGTCTATTGTATCTATGCAAGTAGATAAGCATATAACTATAATAACTTTCCAATAAATGATTAATAAAACTATGAATTCAATTTAGATTTAAATATAATGTAAATTTTACCATTTTATATTCACAAAACACATGAAATGATTCCCTCAAACAAAAAGTTCTTCAGGAAAACAAATTATCCTTTTATTCACTTTCAGCACAATATATACAAAATAATCTGATTATCTCAAACTCAAAGTTTGGATTTCATAAGCCACTTGTACAATTACTATAATTGCTTACATCTAAAAATTATCATCCCTTGATGACTAAGCTTGCTCTTCCATTTATACAATTTCAAAATACAAAATCCTAATAGGAAACCACTTCCTCAATTCACATGTGCTATGTTAAAAATGGAAGCCATTGAATAACAACTTTCTCATACTTCTCCTTCATGTCATCGAATGATCAATGGCATGTGTCTCTCTTTGTACTCCTTATTTGGATTGATTACAAACACTTTGCATGCAGCACAAAGTTAAGAAAAAAGTTATTTACTTTTACAAAATGACACTAAGTAATGGTACTTTGAGCTAATTAAAACATGGAAATTTACAAATTAATTTCATGTTTACAAGTAAATCATAAAATGATATTACTTTTACATAGTTTTATACCAGAAACAAGATTATTTACTTAATACTAGTGAAGAAAGAAAATAGAAGAAAAAGAATAATTTATTCAAGTCTCAAAGCAAAATTAATCTACTATGTGAACTTGACTTCTACACTTTTTTCTGTACTTGATGTGTTGAGATATCATTGATTGCATTGTCGCATCATCTGGTTTAGCAATTGACTATCTTTCTATTTCCAATCTCAGCATTACCCTTTCAATCAATTTATAATGAGATTTAGTTTACTCAATCCTTAGCCCAAGTCTCTTCAATTCTTCTTGACATTTAATTAGTAATTTGATATAATTAGTTGTAAAAGGGGCCATAGCTTTATCCATCCTCTATTGCAATTGTTTTTATAACTATTCAACTACTCTTGGGACACCACTTGACCATATACCTATGAGCCCAAGGAGAGAGTCTTCTAGATTATTATTACTATCATGTACATTTTCTTCTAACTTCTTCATTTATTTTTTTATGTCTTGAAGAATGCTTAAGTAAAAAGATATGAGATATTCTTCTTGCTTTATCTTCTTTACAGAAGGAGCAATTTATTCCTCAATCAAAATATTCTCATCTAAATTTACCATTTCTTGAATACTTTCTAATTGATGTTTAGAAATTTCATTTCATTTTCCAATTCAACCCTCATTACTCTAACTTCTACTATCTTATTCAAAATATTAATCTGATCATCCTTAATGAGTGGGAAGAATTTTTCAACCTTTTTCTTCATTTTATCAACCAATTCAACAATTACCTTAGCCTTTTCCCCAATTTATTCCACTTCAGTAATCACTTGTTGAGAATCACAAATTTCAAGAGCAAAACTTTTTGATGAGTAGATTTTATCACTTTGGCAATTATTAGCACAATTGATCATTTTTATCCTTCAACTTAGCTCTAGTAGCTTTATCTTCATCTTGATTCCTAAAGAGAGTATCAATTAAAGTATGAGTATCTTATTTTAAACCTTAAGTTGTAACCTCTCCAAGAGTCACCCTTGTAATTAATAGATTTTCATTAGTAACTTGTCATTTATTAGCTCCCTCTGGGGGAGCTATTATCTCTAAAAATATTGGTCCTGAAGATTCAATTATCAATTTTGAAGTGACTTTTGCTTGTGTGGGTTTATTTCCCCATTTATCCAAACTTTTAAATAATTATAAATCCATCTCCTCAAGATTGATCACTTCCTTTGATTTTGGAGTTGTCTACAATGCCAACCAAGATGAGAAATCTATGTTGGTGGAAGTAATTGAATGAGTAACCATTTGTTGTTGTTCATTCCTAATTGATAACTCTTGTGAAGGAACTTCTTGTCAAGAGAGTTATTGTGTCTGAGTGTCATATTAAATTTCTTATGTTTAATCCCTCTCTATCTCTACTTGTACTTCCTTTTCTTTCTCAATTTCTTTTTTATTTTGTAGCCTCAACTCTATCTCCTCCTGATTTTGTATCTATTTCTTTTTTTTTAATTTGTCCCTTCTTATACAATATTTTCAATAACTTTTATTTCAAGCCTTGTTGTTTATTTTTCCTTCTATTTCTCCAATATTTATTCTTGTGATGGGAGCACATCCATAGTAGTTACCTTTTCAGATTCTTTTTCTATATGAGGTGGTTCTTCTTGATGGGGGTAGTGGCATTATAGCATGTAAAGTATAAGGAAGAGGATCAGGGCTTGCCTCTTTCTGAGTGGACTTTTTGGAAGACTTAGTAACATAAACCTTGGGAGATGGACTAAGAATTGAAGGGTCTAGGGAAGAAATAGTGGGAGGAGCAGAAGTTGGAATGAAAGAAGTAATGGGGAAGAAGAGACCAATGGTGAAGTAGAAACAATTTGTTGAGTTCATTCCTTATCTTTCACTATTGAGAAAGTATCATCAACATTCTTCTTCAGCTTTAATTTTTTTAAGGGACCATGACTACATTCTCCTTGCACTATCTATTTTATCTTTTTCTCCACACATGCAGGTTCACTTATCAATTCCTTCATGTAATAACCCTTATTAATAAGCTAATTAGAATTCACTTCCAAAACATTTAAATTTCTTTCTTAAATTGTATTATCATAATCATCTCCAGAAATAATTGATGGAAGTGGGGCACCATCCTCTCATATTGCATGAAATGCATCACTAGTAACAACACCATCATCTTCCAAATCCTCAGGAATAGAGGCCTAATAAAATGCTTGAATTTGCACCACATTTAATTTTTTATTATCTTTTCTTCTTACTTCAAACTCATCCCTACAATTTATCCAAAAATCTTCACGTGCTAGGATATTCATATATTCAAGAGAAACAATACTATGTGTAACACCTCTATAATAAAAATTTGCCTTGGCCTCAAAATGTGTTTGATTATAATGGTGATATATTTATTTCTGTATATTCCTAGCTTTATAGATGCTAGGATAATGATAGTGACCATTTACAATAGGAAAATTAATAGATACTTTGGGAGATTTAGATTGTAAATCATGTAACTCAACTAATTGCCAACTCATCTCCGTAAGGATCCACTTGTCACTTGGATATTTTGCTATCTTGACAGGTGCTCCAAAAAAACCTTCTATTCTGAGATACATGAAATCAATAAATTGAAGATAAATGTATTCATACATTAAAACTATATCCCACGCCTCATTTGATACTCTTCTATGTTTTAAATATTTCTTCAACTTACAAATAATCTCATAAAAGAATTCATCATTCACTACAATGTAATGCTTGTAGTATTCTTTAAGGACCAGCTAAGGATAAAACTTATAAATTGGTACTATTGACAATGTACCATTGGTCTTTAACCTTAAGAAAGATCCACTGGAGGCTACTACATATACTAAGATATGAAGTTATCTTAAAATCAAAAGTTTGCAACACATTTTTCAATTATTGATCCATGTTATAACTAATCATTCTTGCCCAGTCAATCTTAGAAGAACTCCAAGTTGCATCAATGATCATAATATAAGCATACATCTAGGATGAAAACCATTGGTGTTATTTTGTCCACTAATTATGTATAATAGCTGAATGATATCATCTACCTCTTGAACAAAATCAGATTTGATAATTTGTTTAGGAAACCTTCAGGGTTGTTTTATCTTCTTCAAGTAATATGTATTCAAAATCTTACTACACTCTATTGTTTTAGTATCCCATTATTTATTAGTCATTTTTATTGAAATATCAATCACTTTTGGTGAAGTTGAAATCTTAAAAAAATAGTTGAGATATTGAACATCTAGCCTCAAAATCATATTCTTAGAAGTATCCCTTACTACCCTAGACAGGGAGTCATAATACTTTGCACATGCTAGCACAAACTTAGGAGGTTGAGATGAACTTGGGAAACCTACTATCTAAAGGATGCGATTATTGGTCATGGAGTGTATAAGTGGATTATTTTCAATGGCCCTTGATCTTTCCAAAATCTCAATTATAGATATGTGCCCCATATTTGTATCACTTATTTCTATCAAATTTGATGATATGCATGACTCAATAGGGTAACATTTATATTCATACTTCATTATTGGTTCTTAAACGTTAAATTTCTTTGCCTTTGCTTTTGCTTTCCCCTTCTTGATCAGTTCTAGAATCTCCTTGAGTACTAACTCTAGGTCCTCCTCAATGATCTTGCCTTGTGCTCCTATTTATACTATTTCTTCCTATGACCTTCTTCATCCCTTTGATCTAGACATTTACTCTTTCAATTTTAAAAAACCTTGACAGGTACTTAATAACACCTACTGACTGCTCCAAGTAATTTAGAAATTTGAGAAATAAGGTTAACTTTTAACTCTTTTAAACAAGTTCCAAATTTTAAAGAATCTATAGCTTCAAAAAATTAAGTAACTTGATTTTAAGTAAAAATATTTAACAACTCCAAGTTGGTCTTGAAAGGCATGTAACTTTAGGATTTTAATTTTGAATAACTTAAAGTTTTCAAAATCAAACAACTTTAGGTGTTCGATAGTAGATGACTTTGGGTTTTTTAATAGTAGATGACTTCGGATATTCAATGTTATAAGACTTCAAGTTTTTAATACGCAGTTACTCAGTAGTAGAAAACTGAAGAAGTAATGAAGAAAGGGAAACCCATATTAATCAAAAGGGGAAGAAAAACATGATTAGGTAAGCTTTTAATGTTGTTCAAGGTTTCCTACATCGATTAATTAGAATAAGAAATCCAAGTCATGAGTAATGAAGAACTCAATTAAATGGGACCTTTGTGAATCAATTTTATTAGGGCAAGTTACTAGACATTATAAACCTAAAGTAAGTAAGGGTGAACGGTAAACCCAAATAGGTAGGGAGATTTTGGGAAATTAGGGCATTCATGGAGATCTTTTTTATTTTTTGGCTTTCAATATGAATAGAACATGAAAAGAGTTTGTAATTTCAATTTTACAATTAAAAACAATAATTTTATCAAGAAATTGGAAGAGAAATAAAACAAAACAATCTTTATAGTATAAAAACTATGACATCATGGGAAAGAAAGTTTAAGAAATAAAACACAATAAAAGAAGCAAAAAAGAAAATAAAAATACTCTAAAAACAATCTACTAAACTCAATTGTAAATGGGTCAAGAAGAAAACCATTCAAAATCACTCTAGTGAATGAAAATGCATGGCTCAAGATTCACAGGCATAACTACTTGATTAAATGACTTAGCAATGAGGTGAAAATGAGGTGGAGTTTCCCAAATTTATATACATTCCAACACATTTATTACAAGCATGACAAAGCCTTGTCAACCTTATTTGTAAATTGGGTTTTTTGAACCACTTTGCTTATTTTAGATTTTTAAGTAAAGTACTCCCACAATCTTGATTAGGTCTAGGTCCATGAGTAAGTCAGGTTTATAAACCCAAGGTGCTTTTACTTATAAATTTTATAAGTTGAGTAACCCCAAAAACCTGATTAGGTCTATAGAGTGTTAGTCAGGTTTGTAAGAATACTTAGCTTATTTTATTTTCTTAATTAAAGTACCCTAAGAAACTTGATTAGAACTAGGAAGTATTGGTCATGTTTTCAAAATAACTTAAAACTCAATGAACCTAATTTGTATTATAAATGAGCTAAGTTATCTTCAAATTATTTCAAATGCTAAAAATAGACAAGTAAAGGATTTGGGTGATGCTTTTAAGCAGATGCCTTTAGTCCTTTGGAGTAATTAGGAGCAACTAAGGAAAGAAAACAAAAAAATGAAGAACAACATTAGTAGAACCCATGTTCTTTATTTATAACACTAGCTTCAAGCAGTACAACTGACACATACATGGTCAAAATTCAAAAAAAATCAAAAGGGGGTTCCCCAAAATCTTAAAGTGTCAAATTTTGGGGACACTAGGAAGTCTAGTGAGAATTCATGAATACCTCTTTTCTGCTCAATAAAATGAGGTATGTTCATACTTCAATTTTAAATAACATTATGAGAAGTGTATTAAGGTCCATTTGAGTTCTCTAATAGGTCATAAAGGTCTCTTCATAATATATTAACATGATATTCATTTGATATGCCCATTTAAAGTTATGTATGTGTACTAAAGTTAATATTTTTTTATCATAATGAGGCATAATTTGACATTGATGGGCCACTAAGTCACCCTACACACCTTCAATAGACCTCATGAACCTCATTAGATCATCACTTAATTATTTCATGTCCCATTCATCCCATGAATATTCCTTAAGAAATTGAGGAATCAGTATGCCATCCTTATCTACATAGGCTAAGTTGAACATAATGGTTTTCATGGATTATTAGTTTATTTGGTCAAACTAAAGAGTGATATCATTTACTTAGGTCATGAAGGAACCTCTCATGGAATTTTTAGTGATTGACTCACACATGTGAGCTCATGGAACTAGAAAACCTTTAAGACTGACATAATGTGTAATCTACAGGTAGGTCTATGTATTGAACAAAGGTTGAATGCACTCATCAAAAGGTGTAGAGTGCCCTTGGATGATTTATGGAATATTTCAGGTTTACCCATACCTATTTTCTCAATTTGAGGCCCTTTAATTTCTTATTCATCTCAAGATGTCTTCAATAAAGAGTTCATGTACATCTAAGGATCATAGTGTATTATCACTCAATATGGTTCAAGGTTAGCCTCAAAGCCTTCAAACATATTCAAATATGTAAAATGGAGTTTTGAAGTGATAATGGATCATCATCATGCCCTTGTGAATAAGTCTATTGACCTTTATGGCATCCTCACAGACCTAAAAACCACCCTTCTTGCATTTATAACCATACAGTCAATTTTATCAAAGATTAAAGTTCCTCAAAGATTCCTATGTTTCATTTTTTTATTATATGTGTCATTTTTCTACCTCCAAAGTGGTGTGTTTTCATGAGTATCTTTTGGTTTCCTTAGAAAGGTTTTTATGTTTCATTCCATGTCATTTTCATACCTTACCATTTCATGTGGTTTCCCATTGCCATTTTGACTATGTTTTAACCCTATTGTTCATGTTCTACACCCCATATCACTCCACAATGGCACTCCTCCATTCATCCATCCTTAATTCTAATTATAGATCATGTAAGCAGATCCAAACATCCCTTGGAACCCTAAAAAACAATAAATTCATGGAATGTTGGATGTCTATGGTCATACACCTAATTGAGGAGACAAATAACCACCTATAGCCAATCATTGGAGCCTATTGTAGTAGAGTTTCCAAGAACACTATGTAGACCATTTAAAGGCATGAACAATGGTATAAGCATAAGAGGGAATGCATTACAGAGAGAGAAATGAATATGTGAATGTGTTGCTAGAGTTTAAGAAGCTATAGACCACTCTTCTCTCATACAAGCATGATACTTAGACCCTATACACAGTGAGTATATATGAGTTTATAACTATAGTAGAGTTGATGCATATGAAGAACCATATCTTGTTTATGGTAAAAAGGAAACACTCATACAAGGATGAGTGGGTTTCATATTGAAGGAGATTAAAAATTTGAGTGTCATCACATCCAAGAAGGCAAAGGAACATCAAACATAATATTTGAGGACACACAAGCCTTTATAGGCATAAGCCCTAAACTTGAGAAAGGGGATGGTATGCAAAGGAAAAAACTCTTTAAAATAATCATGTAAGAATGTTCCTAATCTTAAGACACATGGTGGAAACCCAACTATCATAATCATCCCAGGAAACAATGGAAGGGACCGTACACAGAATTTTCATGCCTAATCACTCCGTAAGTAGGCAGTCCACTATTAGTCTAAGTAAAATGATTGTTTGAGGACTTTATAGACATGAAAAAAACTCAAAATTTAGTATGAATTGTCATCATGACCATTTCAAGGTATCCATATCTCCATTTGGGCTAGACAAATATTAGGTATACCCACTATTTTATCTCAAACCAAGCCTTGTTACACCGATAGGTGTTCCCTATAGTGACATCCGAGGGGGGGAGAGGAGGGACTGTAATGGTGTGAATGGGTTGACAATTAATTAATATAAAGCTGACATTATTAAATAAAAAACAAAATAATTTATTTATATCAAAGCTAACATGATAAAATAATAAAATAAAACAACAAACACAATGGTTTAAAAAAATAAAAATCATATAAATATAAATATATTCAAACCAAAAAATAAACAAAAATATAAATTAAAGCAAGATAAATAAAAATTAAAGAAGAGTAAAAAAATTGTAAATTTAACTCTCCAGCATATAAAATACAAACTTATTATATTTAATATTTTAAAGATTACTTTTATTCTCATTGTTTCTACTTTACAGCTTGCCTCATTTCTTTTAATGCAAAATTGATATTGATTTAACTAATTTAATTATATTACAACATCATAATCAATAAATTAATTAGCATATTACAACATCATATTTATTATCACATCATAATTTTTAATAATTATAATAATGAAATCGTAAAAATAAATGGTCGTAATCAATTTATGGATATTAAATTAATAATCATAATTAATTTATGGATATTATATAAATTTTAATACATTATATTTATAAATAATTAGATAATCATAAGTAATTTATAAATAATATATAGATTTATCACATCATATTTATAAATAATCATAACATTAAATTATAAAAATAATTAATTTATAGATAATTAACTAAATAAATTAATCATAAAAATATTAACACATTATAAACATAAATTTTACTTCATCATATTTATAAATAATCATAAAAAATATTACCACATCATAAACATCAATTTTTCTACATCATATTTATAAATAATCATATTGTAAAAATAAATTCTCTTATTAAATATTACCACATCATAAATTTTACCACATCATATTTATAAATAATCATAACAATGAAATTGTAAAATAATTAATATATAGGTAATATATATGAATTTTACTACATCATATTTTTAAATAACTATAAAAAATAAAAATTATAAAATAATTATTATTATTATTGTTGTTGTTGTTATTATTATTAAACACATCATATTTATAATAGATAATCATAATCAATTTATAATTAATATATAGATTTTACTATAATATGTTTATAAATAATTATAATAATACAATTTAAAAATTAAATTATCATAAAAATATCACCATATACATAATATATGGATTTTACCACATCATATTATAAATAATCATAACATAACAATGAATAATTAAAATTAATTACCATAAAATTTTATTTATCATATAAAAATCACCACATAATAATAGATAAATAATCATAATTAATTTATAGTTAATATATATTTTACCACAACATATTTATAATTGTAATTAATTTATGAGTAATATATAAATTTTACCACAACATTTTTTTAACTAATCATAACAAAAATTTGAAAACTAAACTATCATAAAAAATATTACCACATGATAATACATATATATATATATATATATATATATATATATATATATATATATATATATATATATATATATATATATATATATATATATATATATATTACACCATATTTTTAATAATAATCATAATTAATTTATATGTAATATATAGATTTCACAACATCATATTTATAAATAGTTATAACAATGAAATTGTAGATCATAACAAATATTATGACATCATGATTGATAAATAAATAATATACAGATAATCATAATTAAATTATAGGTAATATACAGATTTAACAATGATATTTTAAAAATAAATTATCATAAAAAATATCACCACATGATAATAAATAAATAATATGCATATAATCATAACTAATTTATAGGTAATATATATATTTTACAATATTATATCTATAAATAATTATAACAATGAATTTATAGTAAGAATAAATTGTTATAAAAATATTACCACCTCATGATAAATAAATAAATAATATACAAATAATCAAATATATGTCTTTTATTACACATATCATAATAAATAAATATTTTAAAATTGCATTAAATATTTATATTAAATTTTTTTATGAACAATAAATATTTTTTTACTTTATATGTTGGCAAGTGCTACTAGCATACATATCTTAGATAAATTTATGTAAAATACACCAATAGATATCATTCTCAAGGCACTCACAATTCAATACGAAATGCATGCCTCAATAATAATATATATCGATGTATTTTAGATAGATTTATTTAAGATATGTATGCTAGTTTATGACAGTCAGTTATGGGGTTAAAAGGTGAATCCATGCCTTGAAGGGCCTATAAATAGTTTGGTATCCATAAATAGTTTTGGATTAGTTAAAAATGATGGTCAGGGTAATCATACATCATCCAGGGGAAGCAACATCTCAGTTTAAGTCAAATGACCTTGAGAATAGATCAATGCAGACAGACCTCTAGGCCTAGTCTTGAACCCTACTACCATCCTAAGGCATCACCAATATTTTACAATAAATTTTATGGTCATGAAGGTGTTGAAATATGTATTAGACCTTTTTAAGAAGTTTTAAAAAGGAAATAAGTGATAAAAAGTCCAAAACAACTTCAAAATCATGCTTGATCCATTCAACCTCAACATAGTCAACTTGAATCTCAACTTCAAGTGTTCACACACTTCATCACAAAGATGCTTAGGGCTAAATCTCTTAAGGAAGTTTAAGTATCTATATAGAATAAATATTCATGAAATATTGGTTGTTATTTTTGGCTAACAATTATGAATGATCCTTAAGAAAATATCCAGTTAGAATTAGTCTATAAACAACCTAAATGCCACCTTCCAATGCTCCTTTCTCCACACACCCTTTTCAAGGGACCCTAGGATATTCATGAAAGATGAGGGGGCCAATTAACTATAAGTTTATGATCATTTTTTATGGTTTGGAGATCTATACACTATGAACCATCATTAAGATGGTGGATGTCTCAAACCCTACATAAACTCTAAAAGTGACTCAATGGTGGATTCTTACCCCAAAACTCATTTAGGGGAGGTTTTTTAACCCTAAAATGACCTTTAAGGTATCCTCAAGTCTTCTAAGAATCAGTGACTTAGTAGTTAGCACATGTAGGGGTTTTATTGTACATAAAAGGTCTAAAAAGACCAGTTTGAGCCTAAAATCAAGGGGATGGGAAATGTTTGTGTTCATCATAAGTATATGATGGAAGGATGAATCATAAAACCCCTACAAAAGTCCTATATCAATCATCAAAGTGACCTCCATTATTGGTTTTGCAATGCACGAAATCATAGGTGTTGGAATTGATGGCTATGTGCATCCAAAGGGAGCTAAGAAGTTTGATCAAGCCAATGTTGTTACTTCTAAAAGTCTCTAATGTAGTATTTAAGTTGGAATGAGTGAAATAGTGATTCATAACCCTAGGGTTTAGGCCAAATTTAATGATCGAGGTCTATAAACAAACTAAACTATCACCTCTACTAGGACTATGTCACTAAAAGGTAGAGCATAGAGAAATTTGAGAAGTAAGGATAACTTAGACCTTTTTAGAGGGGTCATCATGGAATTTAGAAGCCTTTGGGTCAATTTTAACCCCATGAGAGTCTCACAGTTGGACCTTTTGATCTACAAACACCCTCCTCACATTACTTAGAAAACATGTTTCTCACCCTAGGAGAATCTTTAAATGCCCACCAAAGTATGGATTCTATGCATGGGGATCTAATAACTTTAGGTGAGGTTGAGATTTCTATTGGAATTCATTTTCTACAATTGATTTAGAGATTCAAGTCCTAGTCTTTATGAACCATCACTAAGACCCCCATGCACTCTCAAACCCTCCTTAAACCCTAATAAAGACTCAATTAAAAAGGTTTAGTGAAAAATTCATCCAAACCCTTAGGTAATTCTTAACCAACACCTATAATGTTTTTCCAACTTAGAGGAACTCATGACCTTAGTACCTAATTATATGGAGGTTGTATAGACACCTCCTAAAAGTTTAAGTTTTTAGGTTTTTGGGTAAAAAATTGGTTGTAGGACATAATGAACCATTATAAACTATGGGAGATGTAAGTTCAAGAATCATTATACTATTTTAAGGCTCAAATTATTCATTAACTTACCTATAAGTTTCCCTAATATATCCTCCTAAACATACAGTCTATGAATCAAATTCAAGTGGTTTGGTTATGAAATGTAAAATGTGTTTGAAAGTAAAGGATAGTTGGGATAATTCTAAGTGTCATTATAGGGGATCAATCTAAGAATATTATAAGTATTTTTATGTGATTTTATAATCTATTTCAATTTTTCAAACTCTTCAAATAGTGAGTATGCATAAAATGAGGAACTTCCAAATAAGTCTACTTAACTTACAAGTAGAAGGGTCTAGTGGGCATAGTATGGCATTATGTAATTGATGAATCACCTTGAGACATTAGTAACTATCATTTATATGATAATGTCCCAAATTAGATACCATTATGAAGGGGGGGACATAATTTCAATGGAAATTCAACATGGCCATTAAAGAAGAGGCTTCGCAATGCCTCTCAGAGGCCTAATAACATCCCATGTATGCCATGTAACTATCAAAAGAGAGAATATTGGGATATTTTTAGTGTGTTCAGGGCCCTTCATAGAGTCAAATAGAGGATTTACATTCTCACACATCATCCTAATGCCAAAATGGATCAATTGAAGAAGTGTCAATGGATGGAAGGGTTGTGGCTATTGTAACTACCATGTACCACCTTGGCCTCTCCTACACCTATAATTTTATCTCTCCTCTCAAAAATTCTATTTAATCATTCATTTATCTCTTATTTTAGCATCCCTTAGGTGGGTTTAGAAAAGCTCTACCAAAATTGTACCTTGCCTCTTTAGATAAATATAAGAACAATTGCATACTTCATGTTTGGATGTTAGTGTTCCTTGTGAGAGTTTATTTGTAGAGTGTATGAATGTCTTTCTCTTATATATGTCCTTTAATTTACTTAATACCATGCTTTTAT
Source organism: Torreya grandis (assembly GCA_037957365.1). NCBI lineage: Eukaryota > Viridiplantae > Streptophyta > Pinopsida > Cupressales > Taxaceae > Torreya > Torreya grandis. The sequence continues at coordinate 339,547 of JARHVA010000983.1, read as the reverse complement.
TCTATTTAGGTTGTGTGAAGTGTTTGTAAGTAGAGTTGTTCTTGAAGAGTTATGAACTAATAGTGTCTTATGCAGATCTAGGTTCTCACCCTTCAAGTTACAGACTTTCAATTGAGCTTAACATGAAACATTAATGATTATAAATCCATTAAGAGGTTTGATCAGTTTTTTTTTAATTTGGTTCATAAGTGTGTTTAAATGGCAAACTAGGAGAGGATCTTCAATAATTGATGCATCACCACTTTAGTGTATGTTATATAAGTTTTCATCCTTATCCCTTTCTGTCCTAATAGGATTAGGTCTTAGAAAGAGAGAATTCAATTCATAAATTAGGGGATCTATCCCTATCAAAACTAGAGGTTTGACCTAAAACTTAGGTATCCCATAACCTATAGGTCAATTCAATGTTAGTCTAGGTTTAAGGAGGGTTTGAATAGTCCTAATTCAATAAGGGTATAACCTAGATAACTAACAGTACCTAAGGAATTAAATACTGATGACATTGATTTGGATAAATTCAAATATTCCCTATGATCATATGAGAAGTGTGCTTTACATAGGGATGTGACTAACCTTGAATTGTTCCCCTACACTGACTTGTTTGTTAAACTTCTCCTCACTACCAAGTAGGTGTAAGAAAATACCCAAAACTAGATCTGCTCATCCAATTCCCAACATTATATTGATGACATCTTAGGAACCACATACAAATCCTATTACAATCTCCTAAAGTTCACCCTTTTGTATTATTTGATAATGTTGTATACCTAGACTAATACCTTTCAAATGTATGACATCCATTAGGGACTGGGCCAAGAGCCTATTAAGCATGGGATATACTGAGAGGGGGTGAATCAGTATATCATATATCTTATAAAACTTTCATTTAACCAAATTTCACTTAATCAAACATTCAAGATATGCAATAAAACTCAAACAATAAACACCACACAAGATAGAGAGAGACACCAGATATAATGTGGAAACCCAATGTGGGAAAAACCATGGAGAAAAATCTCAAGTATATGAATGAGCACAAACCCAAACAATATTTGCAAACCAAGCTTGCAGGAGCACCATACCCCTTTGTCGAGCACCAACCCAGCTACTATTCATGAGCACCAACCCATAGGAGCACCACACCCCTTTGCCAAGCACCAACCTAGCTACTATTCATGATCACCAACCCACAGGAGCACCAACCCCTTTCCCGAACACCAACCTAGCAACAATTCATGAGAACCAACCCACAGGAGCACCAACCCCTTTGTGTATACCACACACCTATCTCTCAATGTTGCTATCTCAACAAATGATAGATCAATACAACATCTCTTTCCTCTCTCTCACCTTTTCTCTTCTAAGCTAGATATAGCAAATACAAATCATATTAATCTCTCACAATTGCTCTTCTAAGCTAGATATTACTATATCAAATCAACCTCTATCTCTCATATTTACAAATGGCTTTCTCAAGCCTTTATTTATAGCTTTCCAAATGACCTTTGGCCTTCCCCCTTTGTGACCCTTCAATCCTCATGGAAAATGGCACCAATCTTGGATGACCCTTCATATTCAAGCCTTTGAAAAGTCATGTGGTGACCCTTCATGACCAAAAACGTCCTTCCCACTTTTGTCCTTATCTTTGGTGACTTTTCATATTCCTCAAAGTGTCCCTTCATGAGAAATTGTGCCCTTACTCTTTTGTCTTCACTTGGTGACTCTTGGTATTCCCTAAGATGACTCTTCATGGGAAAATGCATCCCATCCTTCTTTTGTCTTTACCCCATGGCTCTTTGACTTCTCCATGGGCCCTTCTTTTGTCTCATATGCAACCAAAAATATATTCATTAATATTAAATAAATATTAACTCATATTAGCCAAGATATATTTATTATAAACAACATTAAATGCAATGGGGCCTTTATCACCAATCATGCTATACCTTTGACATCAATGGTAATATTTCCAAAAATCTCCCCCTTTGTCATTGATGGCAACCTCAATCTTGAAACTGCCACATCTTGTCACCTGCACATACTATCATCTAAAAACATACAGTAACTCCCCCTTACTATAGAAACCTATACCTATTCCCTATACCTATTTTCTACATCTGTACCTATACCTATTATTCTCCCCCTTTGACATCAATGGCAAAGGGCCTACCTGAAGCTAACACTTAGCTCCCCCTCACTTGATGCTAAACATCAATGGCAAGATTATTACTCCCAACTCCTCTTGCAGATATTTGAATGTGTCATTTAATTGTGCCTTTGAGAAAATATCTGATAATGCATATAAATCTTTACCTATCCTTTGAGAATCTACAATCAACTCATTTGAATATTTTCTTCTAACCTCACAACCTTTTGCATGAAACTTTAATGTATACCCCTGATCACATACTTGACTAACACTCAATAGATTATGCTTAATACCTTTTTCATACAAAAAATTCTTAGTCTTGGTTCTATCATAATCCAAAATCAAAGTACCTTTTCTGACTATCCTGGTAGTGGTTTTATCTCTAAATCTCACTGTGCCACCACTGATCTACTTCACTTTTATCTCCTATCATATGCCTCAAACATCTGCTATCAATGAACCATGGCTGATCTTTACCTCTTACATGCAGGGTTGTCTGAACCGTCATGGAATCTTTAGGTTTTTTCTTCTACCATGAACATGTCTGAACCTTCTCCCTGATGAATGGAGCTTTGAAACTCTGATCCTTCTTCTTGATGAATGGATATTTGAAACTCTGATCCTTCTTCATTGAATCTGCATGAGTATCCTTTTCCTTCTTTCTAAAACTATTAGCTCTTTTCCAACATTCTAATTTATTATGACCATAATCATTTGAAACACTTATTTTCATGAAACATAACCAAGACCTAATAGCATCCACCATGCTTCAAATTTTCCTAAAAGTGTCTCCTTGAAGCCTAGAAGGGACATCCCACACCAAAAGGGTTCTAGAAATAAATCTCAGGAGATTTCCACATCTCCTCTATTTCCTCCTTGATTTTCTTGTGTTTTTCTTTTAGAATCCGTTTAAGCATGTCTAACATTTTTGACTTACTAACCTTATCATTTATGATGTTTTTATTTTTCTCAACTTTTACAACTATCTTATCTTGACAAAACTCATGCTCAAATGTACCAAGAGATTTTGTACAATCCATCTTATCTGATTCTTTATCTACTATAACAAGTAATTCATTTTCATTCTTAAACTCAACCTGATCAACCTTTACTATTTTAGGTCTCCAAACCTTAATTTGACTCTTCTCATATATTTTAGGGGATCTATAACCTTTGACATACTTTGAAGATCTCTTTACTTATATTGGACATAATTTACCAACATGGCTAACCTTATGACAACAAAAGCAAACAATATTTTTCATAACTTTTTCTTGAATGTGACTAAGATCTCCCTTTGACTGATTGCTTCTCCTCATATAGTCTCTTGCCCTATGACCAACATGATGAAAAACAAAACAACAGCCATGAAAATAATTTGAAAACTTAAAAGCATTGGGCTGCCTAATCAACTTTTTTAATTTGCCTTCAAAACCTGCATCCTTCTTTCCTTGGACCAATATTTCATGATCTTTCTCAACCTTGATTATAAGCTTCTCATGATTATCCTTTAAAGAACCTAACTCATCCTTCAACTGATTACACTCTTCTTCTTTTGATGTTAAAATTGAATTTTCAACCTCTAACTGATTCTTAAGATCCTGAATAAATATCTTATTTTTTGTTACTTCTATAGCCAACTTCGAATCCAAGATACACACCTTTTCCTTAAGATCCTCAACCATAGATTTCAACTCTTGCTTCTCCTTCTTTAGTTGCTTGGCCATCTTATGCTTTTCTTTAATCTACCTTCAAGCTATTAAACTTTTCGAAAAGGAACCTGCTCTGATACCAATTGTTAAGCACGGGATATACTGAGAGGGGGGGTGAATCAGTATATCATATATCTTATAAAACATTAGTTTAACCAAATTTCACTTATTCAAACTTTCAAGATATGTAATAAAACTCAAACAATAAACACCACACAAGATAGAGAGAGACACTAGATATAACGTGGAAACCCAATGTGGGAAAAACCACAGAGAACAATCTCAAGTATATGAATGAGCATAAAACCAAACAATATTTGCAAGCCAAGCTTGCAAGAGCACCATACCCCTTTGCCAAGCACTAACCCAACTACTATTCATGAGCACTAACCTACATGAGCACCACACCCCTTTGCCGAGCACCAACCCACAGGAGAACCAACCCCTTTTTTTATACCACACACCTATCTCTCAATGTTGTTATCTCAACAAATGATAGATCAATACAACATCTCTTTCCTCTCTCTCACCTTTGCTCTTCTAAGCTAGATATAGCAAATACAAATCATATTCATCTCTCACAATTGCTCTTCTAAGCTAGATATTACTATATCAAATCAACCTCTATCTCTCATATTTACAAATGGCTTTCTCAAGCCTTTATTTATAGCTTTCCAAATGACCTTTGGCCTTCCCCCTTTGTGACCCTTCAATCCTCATGGAAAATGGCACCAATCTTGGATGACCCTTCATATTCAAGCCTTTGAAAAGTCTTGTGGTGACCCTTCATGACGAAAAACATCCTTCCCACTTTTGTCCTTATCTTTGGTTACTTTTCATATTCCTCAAAGTGTCCCTTCATGAGAAATTATGCCCTTACTCTTTTGTCTTCACTTGGTGACTCTTGGTATTCCCCAAGATGACTCGTCATGGGAAAATGCATGTCCATCCTTCTTTTGTCTTTACCCCATGGCTCTTCAACTTCTCCATGGGCCCTTATTTTGTCTCATATGCAACCAAAAATGTATTCATTAATATTAAATAAAAATTAACTCATATTAGCCAATATATATTTATTACAAACAACATTAAATGCAATGGGGCCTTTATCACCAATAATGCTAGACCTTTGATATCAGTGACAATATTTCCAATAGAGCCTAGATGCCATGTGGGTGAACATAGAGGATGTCAATAGATACATGGTTTGCACATTTAAGAAGAAGGTATGGGTTGGTATGATTCTATTGAACCAATTTTTAGGGCCCCCATAATGCTTGAACATCAACATATTATGGGTGACCCTACTCAAAATGATTCTAGATGGCTCTTGATACCCTTACGTAGGAAGTGTGGTCAATTTCAACGTGGTCAAGGACATAATAGATGCTCATGCAAATGTTAACTTCTACATAATGAGTTATCTCATAGATGCTTTATGGGACACTCACTTTCAAGCCATTTGATTTTATTATATGAGTTCTTGAAGGCTCATTGGTTCATGTAGTTTTTTACAATCTATATGTCCACCAATATAGAAAAAATATCTAAGATATATGTGAGTCTTTCTACACAGTGGTATACAATGTGATCCATGAGGCCCCTATGCCTCAAATATCATATGAAATTAGAGACTCATTGTCTCCCATCAAAGACTAATAGTATTTTTAGGTGAGAACCATCATTTGAGTCATAGGTATTTATAGGAATTCCCTCTGATTTCCCTATCACATCTTAGATCACCTTATAGAGATGTAAATTACTTACCAACTAATGGAAGGTATTTTTAGGTGTTGTATTAATCCCCAATAAAAGGATTATCTACCTCTTATAATCATCATTAGGTGCCATGTGTATTTATCCCTCCATCCCTTATAAAATATGGTAATTGGTTGACACTCTTTAGCCTTAGGGAGAGCTGAACCATGAGATTAGGACTTGTAGGACATGATTCAAGCCCACTTGGAGAAGTACTCAACTTGCCTCAACCTCAATTATGGACACTATCCAAAGGATGATGATGAGATGTATTTGAATGTGGAAGATGACTAGGAGTTGCTCACATGGATTGAGTCCCGTAGGAAGGAGAATGGTAATAAGGTTTAATTTAGACCATTTTTTGCCCCCTCTATGTCTACTCAACCCACAAGTGTGTCACCCTAACTCACCCCATAATTTACAGAAGAATTATATAAGGTATTAAACCACCATATCACCTATGAGAAGTAGTCTTTGATGGCATGGAACCACCTCCTATACCTCTATCAACCTAGTCAACTCAACCCCAACTAATTCAAACCTACATGACTTGATAGTAGGTGGCTCAAGCATATGGGACTCCCTAGAAGGTATCTCAACCCTAGGCCACACAATCCTTGAGGTTTGACATCATCAATAGCCTAAAATTAGGACCAATAGAGGACACTAGTGTAAGTTCCTTCCATCACTTCATCCACTTTCCAAGAACCCCTCATGGTGCTACTGAATTCCTTACCCATTCCACAAATCATTCAAATGGCACCTCTTGTCTTCCCTTTTATATCCCCTATACTATTCACCTAAGCACCCATGGACTCATCCATCCCTAATATCTACCCTTTTTAATTTCCATCTACCCCATTCATTCCCTAACTTGGAAATTTCTCATTGTCCTTACTATCTATTCGTTAGATTCAAGTGTTTTTTATTACCCCATCTTCACCAATTACCCCAATTGTTCTAGGAGTGGGAATGCCTATGTGCATATCTCTAGTGATGAGGACCATCCTAGTGATTCATATGGAAAATAAATAACTCCCATAGTTTATCCCCTCTAGCCTTTGATACCTCTACTCCTATAGTTACATTTGGAGCCTAAATAGGTAAAATACCAAGGAAAAAGTAGAATATAGCTCACACTCTAACTTTAAAATAGGTATCAACTTCTCTAATTCTACATCATATGCCAGTTTATAAGGATCCTCTGACACCAACCCTATTGGCTCCTCTCATCATTCCACACCCCCTTTTTCTAGCACCCCAAGTGACCAAGGATTCAAATTTAATCAGCCAATCTCTTCCGTTCTATTGAATGGGTTGATGTACAAAGTTGCAAGACAAAAACTATGACATTCCCCCAACTTTCATTTTTTTTACAAAGGGCATATGCCAATTTTTAAATTTTTGAGGCTCTACCTTATGCTTAAGCTTTAAGTGCATATGTCCTTTATGATTTATAAAGAGTGTATGTCCTTTGGAAATCAAATGGTGTACATCTTTTGTAAAGGGCATATACCCTTGATAAATCATAAAGAGCCTATGCCCTTTGTCATTTTCATTTTTTTTTTTTTTCAAGTAAATCCATATCTATTGTATTTTGATATTTATCCTCTCTTTGTTTGTCAAATTTAGATTCACTTATGTGCTTTGGCTTTGCATCCCACCAATAATATTTGACATTTGGGTTTCTACAAGTTAGGTATGTTAATTTTTAGATTTTAATTTTTTTGTTTCTATTTATATTTATTTATTCAAGTAGGGTTTTGAATTTAGGTTTTCATTATATTCTCTTGTATTACCTTAAAAAATCATGTATTTCTATTTAAATTTAGATACACAAGTTCGATGGATCCATTGCATGAAGAAAATATTAGACAAAACCTTAAACAATTTGATTTTGCACAAGAAGTTCAATTGTATAAATAATATAGTTCAAAATATCAATAATTTCAAATAATCATCAATGTTTTGCATCACTCTTTAGATTATAGTGCAAAAATGAAGTGGGAATGTGATTTCATAACTTGATGCAATGTTGCATTGAATAGAGGCCATGAAATAGTTTTATTCTGATAAATTGTCATATGAACATGTTAATAAAAAAATTAAAAAATAAGATGTGTTCACTTTATTTGTTATGCCTAGAACCAACCAACTTCCACTAATAAATTGCAAACATATTAGTATTTATTGGTGTGTTCACGACGAGATGAATAATAACTTTTGGGATAGGTGGTGGATGGTGTTTGATGAGCCTCCATGCAATAATAATGAAGTTTCATTATAATTTTTGAGATAATTGTATTATGAGTTTGTGTTGCAAGAAATTATATACTATTTTTGAAATTAATACCTCCCAAGGTAGGGGAGGTGGGTTTTAATTTGATATACCTAGTGCTAATTAAGATCAAATCATCATAATTGAGATTAAATAAATATAAGTAAAATATCACATGCCTTTATTCCTAAAATTTTGCATCATAATGTACAAATGGACACAGTTGAGGTGGTTATGAGTCTGATACATGTTATGATTGAGCATGGTATGCATACATTGAATACTTATACTTAGCCTATAGGTGGTGATATTATTAGTGGTGGTGTTGGTGGTAGTGGTGGTGGCGGTAGTGGTTTTGGTGGTGTTTGGATAGGTGTTAGTGTCCCTCTTCCTACTCATGTTATAGTTATTGTGCATAATTGCACATCATGTGGGAGGAAGTGTACTGGACATCCTATTTAGGTGTGACATACATAGAATACATTTATGGAGACTAACATGCTAGAGTGTATGCTATATGTAGATGACTCAATAATACATAACACTAGCATGCCATAGCATATGCCACCTGTAGATGCTTTAATAGTGCATGACACTAGCATGCCAAACACTATGCTAAATGTATTAGACTCACTAAATCTTATTAGGATACGCCAACCTATTGTGTAGGAGTTATTGAATTCAACATCTTTATTTGATACATTGGTTTAATTTTAATTATAGTTTGCCTATGTTTGTAAAAGAATATTTATTTTATTTTCTAGTTTGTAATTTATTTCACTAAACTTGTTTTTTTGGATTTTATATATGATTGGTGATATTTTTGGTAGCTTATCAGGCCTTGAATATATTGTAGAGGCTGTAATTGGAATGGGTGTATCATATACATGAGTTTGGAAACTTTTAAATAACATATTTATTCATGTACATGTTTATTGCCCTTTGAAAAAAACTATGTTTTAAGATATATATTATAGTCATAGATTTTTATCATTTTCATTGGATTCACACATTATTCATTTATTGGTTTTATAGATGATGAAGGATGCTATGGGCACCCTTAATGGATGATAAGAAGGTTTTGTTGATGTTGTAGCTACATCAAAGAATATACTATCTCTGCAACAGGTCATTATTTAGGGATGGATACTAGTGAGGACACAATAAAATTAATTTTAGCTTTAAAAAATGATATTTTATGTCATATTTACATAATTTTATGCACATCTAGATCTAAAGATATATGTATGCTCTATAGGATTCCCCATCATGGGTGTAAATGCAGTTTCATATCCCTAGGCAATAATTTAGATGGAATATGGTGAGTGTAGAATCATTTTACAAAATTTTATTCTTGAAATATATCAAATTTTCAATATACAATTTGAGTGCATTAATATTTATGTTTCATATGTTGTTTGGACACAATAATTTTTAATGGTTATCGATGAAATAATGAATGACTCACATGCCAAGAGGAGAGTCTCTCCTTGTATTGAGGCATTCAACACCCCTGAATCTATGTGTATGCTAACAAAACATAATTTATTTGGAGGTAATGAGGAGCAGGAGAGCTAGTTGTTGTGTTAAGTGTCTTGTTGTAGGCACAATCAACTATATATGTTGATATGGTCAACATTGTATGCATATATGCTTCATTTTGTCTATATACTCTACATTATTTCTTGATTTATGTTATCTTATTTGTGTTAAATTATGACATATAACTTTTCATGTGTCACATATATACTATTAGACAATATAATTCCTTTACCAATGCATATATTTTTTATTTTGATGATTTAATGTATACACCTATTATTGGTTAATGACCCTTATTAATTCATATGGGGTTAAAAAAATCACATTATTCTCTAAGTTAGGTGCTTCATCATTATGCATATTTTACATTTATGTGATATTTACTATTTACTTGTTTCATTTATATTTAATTACATATCAATTTTTAATTGTGATGTAAGTGGAATTGGGATCAATTTCATGGACATGTAAATATTATAAATTATAATTGATCATAGTTGTTAGGAGGTCTAGTGATGATTGAGTAATTCACTATTTACTTGTTTCATTTACATTTAATTACATATCAATTTGTAATTGTGATGTAAGTAGACTTATGATCAATTTCAAGGATATAAATATTATAAGTTGTACTTGCTCATAGTTCATAGATAAGGTCCTTATTTAAGTGTCTTAGAGGTCCTATAACTTACATTTACTCAATAAGAGGTCTCACTTGGCCTTCAAAGAGTGAAATATAGATCCTAGATGGTACTTTGGTCTTTTCCCACCAAACATTCAATTTGAATTTTCAAATATGAATATGTAAGTTTGTGGATAAATTGTAATCATTTGTGAATTATTAAGAGTATAATAGGTTTAGAATGGTGTTCTACATGTCTAAAAAGGGTTCTAATTATCTTGAAGATAAAAGTGGTTTTAGGTTAAATGAGAATGAAAAATTACATTTATAACTAACTGAGCTTATGAAAACCCTAATATCTCAGTGTTCTTGATAGTGAGAAGGGAATTTTGCATCAAAATTTTCAAATTCAAGTCTATAAAGGTGAAGTAAAGTTTGGATCACCTTTGTTATGCTTGTATAGTCTTCTTAGGGGCATTATTTACATTTGGAAAGGAGAATTTTATGTTTTGACCTATAAGTAGCCATTAGGCTACCTAGGTGTAAAATAGAGTTTTTATAATTAAAAAACCTTTAATTTTATTTGTAAATAGTAAAAACCCATCAATTTTGGAATGTATCTTGTACGTTGATTAAGGCAAGTTTTCAAATTGGTTTCAAATAATATTTTGACTTATTGAGTGATCTATTAGGCATGGAATCCTAAATAAGGTTTTAGAGCTTTGAACCTAATCTCTTAAGAAATAAAAAATTAAAATTGGTGTCTTACTAATTCAAAATCAATACTATAATATTACATGCTTACCAAAAACATATTTATTGATAACATATTTGAGAATTAAAAAATAGTCTAACTAAAACTCATTAAAAATCAGACCTAGTTCAAGAGTGTGTTCAAATTGAAAGAGTAAGAAGTACCAAAGGTCATCAAGTGATGTAGGATCATCATCCATCAGGGTGTATATAGTGTGTTTTTGATAATAAATAGCCCATCATGGATTCAACTTGTTTTTAATACCTATACACATTACCTTTCATGTTTGAAGCAATTCAAAGCTTTAAATGAGCCATATAATCCTCTTCCAACTTTGGTTGTGCATTGAAACATAATTATGAGGGTTAGAGACTATATGTCATTTCCTAAATGTGGACAGATGGGTCTTCTAATAAATCTTGGTAGTATTTTATCTAACTTGATTAGGGTGAGACACATCAATGAGGTTTCTCTCATGGCTAAATCTCTTAAAACAGACCAAATGTTTGTCAACAAGGGAGATATATTCTAACTCATCAACCTAATCGATGAATTGTCTATGAAAACATGTCCAAATAGGCATTTTAAGGCTATAACAACTATTGCCTAGTCTTGGTCAAGCCCTAGAAGTGAGGGTTGTAGTTGTTTGGAGGCATCCCTTAAGAGAATTCACTCATCCATAAGTGTTCAAAATAGAAAACTTCAATAATGCATTGCACTATAAAATTGAGGGATAGAGAATATCCATAAGCTCCTACACATGTATAATGAGTCCTCTAAGAAATATTAAGAGTATTTTATCTATTTTAAGATAGATGAGATGTGGTAACGAGGTTTATCTTATGTCTAAATCTCTAAAAATGGGTCAAATGTTGGTTGATAGGGTTTGTATGTTATAAATCATCATCCCAATAAATGAACCATCTATGCAAACACATCTAGATAGACATTTTAAGGATAGAATGACCAATTTTTAGTCTCAATCAGGGACTGGGAGTGAATGTTACAGTTAGTCAAAAGTATACCTTATGATAATTTACTCATCCCTAAGTGTCAAAAATAATCAAACTTCTATCATGCATTATATCATAACCATGGGGGTTAGAAATGACCTAACATCTCCTAAAAATGCATGAATGGGTATTTTAGAAAAAGCCATGAGGAGTTTATCTAACTTGAGATGAAGGAGACATAGCAAGGAGGTTTCTCTTATAGCCAAATCTCTGAGAATGAACAAAAATTTGGTCAATGGGAGTACTATATTCTAGCTCATCAAACCAATAAATGAACCATCTATGCAAACATGTCTAGATAGGTGTTTTAAGGTTACAATGGCCATTTTCTAGTCTCAGTTCATCCCTAAGAGTGAAGGTTGTATTTGGTCAAAGGCATCCCTTAAGAGAATTCACTCATCCATAAGTGTGTAAAATGATCAAACTTTGGTCACATGTTGCAACATAATTGTGAGGGATAGAAACTATCTATTAGATCTTACATACGCACATATGATTCTTGTAAGAAGGATCAAGAGTATTTTATCTAACTAAATATAGATGAGATGTGATAATGAGGTTTCTCTCATAGACAAATCTCTCAAAATGGGCTAAAAATTTGTAATTGGGGGTTGTATATTCTAACTCATTAGCCAATCAATGAATCCTCTACATAGACACATCTAGATAGGCATTTTAAGGCTAGAATAGTCATTGTCTATTCTTATTTAGGGCTTAGGAGTGAAGGTTAATACAGTTGGATGCATCCCTTAAGATAATTCACTCATCCCTAAGTATGAAAAATGAGCAAACTTGGGTCACATGTTGCAGCATAACCATGAGGGTTAGAGACTATTCATCATCGCTTACACATGCACAAATGACTCCTTTAAGAAATTATGGGAGGGTCTAATCTAAATTGAGATGTGGAAATGATGTTTCTCTCATGGAAAAATCTCTCATAATGGGTCAAACATTGGTCACTAGGGACCATATATTATGACTCATTAGACAAATTGATGAACTATCTACATAAACACATCTAAATAGGCATGTTAAGGCTCAAAAAATTATTTTTAAATATTTTTTAGGCCCTAAAAGTGAAGGTTGTAGCTAGTTAGAGGCATCCCTTAATATAATTCATTTGTCCTTGAGTGTGTAAATTGAGTAAAATTTGGTCACATGTTGCATCATAACCATGAGGCCTAGAAACTATCTATCATCTATTACACATACATAGATGAGTCCTATAATAAATCTCATCATGATATTATCTAAATTGAGATGGAAGAGATGAAGAAACAAAGTTACTCTTGTATTTAAATATCTTAGAATGAGCCAAACATTAGTCAGTAGGGGTCATATATTCTAAATCATCAATTCAATTGACAAATTGTCTACATGATCACATCCAAATAGGAATTTTAAGGATTTAATGGGAATTATTCAATCTTGATCAAGCTATAGGAATGAAGTATGTATTTGGTCAAATGCATCCCTTAAGAGAATTCAATCATCCCTATATGTGAAAAATGAGAAAAATTCATTTGTGCATTATAGCATAATCATGAGGGATATAGACTATATGTCATATCCTACACATGTATGGATGAGTCCTCTAAGAAATCCCAAGAGGATTTTATCTAACTTGAGATGGATGAGATGTGGAAATGAGGTTTCTCTTATGGATAAATCTTTAAGAATGGGACAAAATTCAGTCAATCAGGGTCATATATTCAAACTCATCAGCCCAATCGATGAACTATTTATGTAGACACATCTAGATAATAATTTTAAGGTGAGAACGGCTATTATCCAGTCTTGGTCAGGCCCTAGGAGTGAAGTTTGAATTTGTTTAGAGGCATCCCTTAAGATAATTCACTCATCCTTGAGTGTGTAACCTGAGCGAACTTTCATCATGCATTACGGGAAAATGTGAGGGTTAGAGATGAGTTGTCAACTCCTTCACATGTATGGATAACTCCTATAAGAAATCACAGGAGGATTTTATCTAAATTGATATGGATGAGACATATAAATGAGATTTATCTTGTGGCTAAATTTCTTAAAATAATCAAAAATTTTGTAAATGGTGGTTGTATATTTTGACTCATCAACCCAATCGATGAACTATCTACACAAACATGTCCAAATACATATTTTAAGGTTAGAACATCCATTGTCCAGTCTTAGTCAGGCCCCAAGAGTGAAGGTTGTAGTTGATTAGAGGCACCCCTTAAGAGAATTCAATCATCCTTGAGTGTGTAAAATGAGCAAACTTTGGTCGCACATTATAAAATAACTAGGAGAGCTAGAGGCTATATGTTAGCTCTTACACATGCATGAATGAGTTTTGTAATAAAGCCTAGGATAATTTAATCTAACTTAGGGCATATGAGACATGGTAATGAGGTTTGTATCATGGAAAAATATCTTAGAATGGGCCAAATGTTGGTTAGCAGGGGCTATATATTTTGATTCATCAACATAATCAATAATAAACCATCTATGAAAACACATCTAGATAGGAATTTTAAGGATAAAACAACCATTTTCTTGTCTCAGTCAGGCCTTGGGATTAAAGATTGAAGTTGTTCAAAGGCATCCCTTAAGATAATTCACTCAACCCTAAGTGTGAAAAATGAGAAAACTTTGATCTCATGTTATAGCATAATCATGAGGGATAAAGACTATTTGCCAATTCCTAAACATGAAAGGATGAGTCCTCTAAGAAATATCAAGAGGATTTTATCTAACTCAATATTGATAAGATGTGATAATGAGGTTTCTCTCATGACCAAGTCTCTTAGAATGAGCCAAAATTTGGTTAGTGGGGATGTATTGTTTCATGTAAATTTTCACTTAAGTTCTAAATAAAGAGAGAAAATAAACTCGATAGGGTATGGTTGAAAAACCTATTTGGTTATGCATGCACTAAATCATAATATTGTGAAGATCTCCTCTTTGGCTTGGGAGGAAGACTTAAAAATAAAAAATCACTAAAGCAAACTTGTTTGTTAGAAATATAGTTGGGTGGATTACCTAGTGATAGATAGATCCTAGAAGTGAGGGTTTCCTTAGGGGCTACCAATCCACACATTTCAAACAATAAAGTTCACAAAACTAAAAATAAGGTACTTACATAAATTAAAAAATATTAATAAAATTGAACACAAGATTGTTTGTTATGAAAATAGACTAGAAATGATCAAATTAGTGATAAATTAATTAATACTAGTGCTAAAGGGTTGGGGTATGCTTCAAAAAATCTGAAATAGGTCTATGAGTGGTTAGAAACATATAAAAATATATTTTATTAGGTGTAGGTGGGTTAAAATAGGTTGTCAATTTTTACTACCATAGGTGACCATCAATAGTTAGGGTGACTATCATCAATTAAGGTGACCATCGATTATTGACTGTGGAATTTTAGGTTTGACAAATAGATAAATGATAGTATCCCATAGATGGATTTTGAGAGTTAGACAAGGTCTAGATCAATTATGAAATGAAATTAAACATGTGAATGTTGACAAAAAAGTACTTGTCTTACCAAAATCTGATTGGGTGGGTGGTTGATGCAGTTAGCCTATTGGTGGAATATGGCTTGATTATGATAGAGTAATGGTACTTAAAAACTTAGTTGAGAGGGATGACATGTTAAATCCCAATAATATGGTTGATATTTCTTGATAATGTTGATGATGTTGATTGACCTACAAAATAAAACTCTTGAATGCCCATTGATAATTATTGTAGATGTATTTAACCTCTTAGGCCTCTCTCTCTTATAGGCAAAAGCAAGAGGTGGAAGTAGAGATGTAACTGGAACAACTAAATATAATTCATCTATGTAAAGGCTCTTAACTAGAATTAGACAAGTTATATTTATAAAATTAACATGGGTGGTTTGCATGTTATTTATTTAGAGGTGGATCTTAATCATCGATGATCAGGGATTCCAAGGGCTAACCGTCGATGGTCACCCTAATCATCGATGGTGAAGGTCTAAAGGAAAATGGTCTTGAAGGTTAGGCTCACTTAGCTTGGTGAAATTAGGTGTAGATGGGCTTAGTGAGGGTAGATAGGTATAGGTTAGTGTCAACGGGATCCTAAGTAGGTCCAGGGGGATTTTTGACATTAAAAAACATAGGTGTGTGGATTTTTGGTGCTTACATTTTACCCTTTTTTTATTGTGTATCTTGCATGAATGAGCTATTAAAAAAAATTATGGGTCAAGGGTCTAGCTACCCTGAGAGTGAAATAAGATGTTCCCCCTCAAACTAAGAGTCAGTGAGGTGAAGCTAAAAAAGGTATGGGTTTAATATAATAAGTGGTAGATGGTGAGTTATGATGTGGTTACATGAAGTCAAGAATTTGAGATGCAAAATTTCACATAAAATGTGATAAAAAGGTGCAATAACCAAGATTTCACAAAAACTAGAATGGCCAAGGTTGCTAAAAATAAGGGTTGGTGCTAAGTAGGTAAGTGACAAGTGAACCATGTGACCACCTATAGGTGTGACAACTAGGAACACTCATAAATGTAAGTCTTCTAAGTGATTTTCATGTTTCCAGTGGGTATCCAAGGTAAGAAGTGCTCCTATGGAAAACATAACTGGGTCATGTGTCATGGGTATTCAAGGTAGGAAATGCTCCTAGTGAAACACAAGTGGGTTAGTTTTCATGAGGTGGCACAAAATGAAAAATAGGTCAACATGGCAATGTTGTCATTATGGTCAAAAGACTAGGCAATAAGTGTCATAAAATTTTGTGCCAAATGGGCCAAAATAGACCAAAGGTGAGGTGACAAGGTGGTCAGGTTGGTGGGAGTAGGGCATATCCAAAAGGAGGTAAAGTTAGGTGTAGTTTGGTAGAAATGGTAGTTTGTAAGTGAAGTTGAAAAAAAGGGGGTGTTGTAGGGTTTCTTGACCATTGATAGTCAGGGTCCTCAAAAGGTGACCATCGATGGTCACCCTAACCATTGATGGTCAAGGAAAACCCTAAAAAGAGTTGGATGGGTAAAATTTAAAAATAAAATTAAGTGTTAGGATTGTTACTACCATGCCTTGTTGACTTTATCTCTGGTGATTTCGGCATTGTACAAGGAGAGTGATTACTGAGGTGGTGAGTGTTTGTTGGCCAAAAGTGTGTGGGTTGATTACATGGGTTTAGGATGTAGGGAACATGAGGATGTGGTTGGGCACCTACTCACAGGCTTAGACCATAGAGGAGGCCACAGAATGAGGTAGGGGGTACATTAAAATTATTAGAGTAGTCTTGTTTTTACATTATTGAATTTTCTTGGGTGGGTAGGTATGAAAATGTGAAATTTTTCTTGTATGCCTTAGGTAGGTTTTTTGTGGTTTTTAGGCATATTAGTGGGTGAAATGGTAGATTGATAGGGTGGGTGGGTGAATTAGGTAATATGTTAGGTGGTGAGGGTACTGAGGCTAGGTTTTTAAGTAGGTTTAGTGCATGTTGGGCATTTATATTTGCCTTTAGGGGTTTTGGGTGTTTTGGCCATGGAACACCCATAGGTGATTATCAATGGGTAGGTTTGACCATCGATGGTTGACACCCTAAGAATTAGGAGTCACCAACCATTGATGGTTAACATGATTGCCAATGGTTGGCTAGGATAGGTTAGAATTTTTTTCAAGTTTTTAAGGGTTTGGTTAGGGTTAAATAGAATGAGTAAGGGTAATGGGTTAGGGTTCATTAAGGTTTCTAGGGTTAGGTGTGTGATGATTAGGTTTTAGGTAAGTTACTTAGGACATGGTTAGGGTTAAAGTGTGTTTAGGGTAATGGTTAGGTCAAGTAGGTTGGGGTTAGATTAAGGCTGAGGTTAGGGTTTTAGTTAATGGTTAGGTAAGGGTAATGGGTTGATAAGCTAATCTAGTTTACTAGGGGTAACATAGCTAGGGTGAAACAGGTGGGTAAGAGTGATATGGGAATAGGTCAAGTATCAAAAAGGTAGAGTAGATAGGCCTATTAATAATAATTGAGCCCAATGTTTATTTTGGTGTAGGCTCAAGAGAAGATCTAGATGCATGACCATGTGCCACACATCTTATTTGCACTTCACAAAGGGATGACCATAGATGACTAGGAACACATGGAGGAGGTAGGGCTAACAGTTATGAGGCATTACCAACATGTACCTAGAGATGCATCGATGATAGTATCACTCATCGAGAGATGAGATCCTACTACTAATACCTTCTTATTGCCAACTAAGGAGATGATTATTCTCCAAGAGGTTATATATAGGATCACTCGAATCCCACTATGTGGTGAGGTGATATACCAAATAAAATAGGAGGAGAGGGATGAGTATGTTGAGTATCTATATGGAAATGATAGCAACTAGGTCTAGAAAAATTCTACAGGGTTTAGTTACATAGGGTTATATGAGAGAGATCTAGAGGAAAGAAGATTGATGATGATGTTGATGATTATTGTTACATGCTTTAGGTTCCCAGATTAAAGTAGTGATAGGTTTATCTATGTATTATTAGGTGTATTGGTGGAGTTGTTGATTAGGAGGACAATGTCTGATTGGGTCTCAGTTTTACTAGTTTAAATTTATAGGAAGTTATGGGGATT
Source organism: Torreya grandis (assembly GCA_037957365.1). Classification (NCBI taxonomy): domain Eukaryota; kingdom Viridiplantae; phylum Streptophyta; class Pinopsida; order Cupressales; family Taxaceae; genus Torreya; species Torreya grandis. The sequence goes on along the minus strand of JARHVA010000983.1, from coordinate 321,131 downwards.
CAAACACCATTAGAGTTATGGTATTAACATGGGCCTAATTCTTCATTGCTAGGCTTATGATCACATCTATGTTATGAGGTTGATGGGATTGTTTTGAGAAGGGTACACATAGTTGGATATCCTTGTTAGTTTAATGAAATAAAGAGATGACTATGGTGTGTTAGGGGAAGGAGGTGGAACACATGATGTTAATTAGTTCAAAGGTACCCTAGGTGCGTTGCTAACTAGGGACATCATTTGGAGACCACACCTATATTTCCTTATCTAACTAGGCTATAGGAGGTAAACCCTTTCTATGTAGAGTTAAAGGTGGATAGTGGGCCACTGAGAGGGTGAGGTTGAGTTAATTCCATTCAATCAAGTGTGGCACCATTTTGGCTTGTTATAGGGTGTACCAAGTTCACATCCCCAATATAAGAGGTAGGACTTAAAAGTTCAGTTATCGATGTTTCAACCTACCCTAATAGTTTTATTTGGTAGTTTTGAGGAACTTCTTACTAGGGAGCCTATGGATGATGCAAGGTACATAGATGGTTATATGGCTTGGTACCAACCAATCTATGTAATGGCAGATGTGGGTGGAGATGATGGAGGGGTGGGGTTGATGGTTGTAAGTCTAGTTGGCCAAGATGGATAGGTAGTGGTAGCATTGGCTATGGCCTAGGCTTAGATATAGGTGTTATAGGGATAGGTGGTTGCATTATAGAGCTACATAACCATATTGTAGGGCCAAATTGCCATTGTTATAAGTGAGAGAGACCAGGCACAAGCATCCCTAGGTATAGTTACATAGGAGAGGGACCTACTGAGATAGAGGGTTGGAACAAGTGTAGTAGTAAGAGAGTCACCATGGATAGTGCCATAGTCATGGTACCTAAGCACTATAGAGAAGTTCAGATACTATGAGGTGATGGTGTTAGACCAGTTGTCCTAAGCCCTGAGATATGTAGAGTATAGAGCTAGTTTGGTTGATGGGCCTTTTATAACTACTCTAGGTCAGTGGGCTGCTATAGTGGGTCAGGTATGGGTCCTAGGGGGACCACCACTAGGTATAGGTGAAAACGTAAATGGGGCCAATGATAGTGGTACAAGCCTATAATTATGTTTACATGCATTATTGTGATGTATTATTTTGATACTGAACTATGTGTTGATGTAGCAAGGTGTATATTTTTTTGAAAGAGATGATATATTGTTACATATATTATCATTTGATGATTTGATGTATATGATGTATGGTTTTTAATGTTATATATGATGGATGTTTGTGGTTCATGTGGTGATCATGTTTATGATTATGGTTCATAACTTGTGGTGTATGATGTTAGTATTCCAGTTAGTAGCTTCGGCATGTGATACTAGAAAGATAGTTATGATGTTGTGATTTTTTTTCATGGATATGATAGGATGTGTTTTTTACGAATGTATGTTATATGATAATGTAATGTCTTTGTTTATAGTCATATGGATGGAATGGTAAATGGTATATGCTATGATGTCTTGCTCATTGATTTGGTTTATTCTTATATTGGTGTAATGATATGCTTATAAGCTCATATGATGTGATAATTTTAAATGGATAGGTTGATGTTTATGTTCTATTGTGATATGCTTACATTGTCTTTGGCACATAGAGAGATAGATGATGTTGCTTGTTGACACAATTGATAATGCTTACACTTTTGATGTGATGTTTGTTATTCATGATCAGAGAGGTAGAATGTGAATATGGTTAAATATGAAAATACATAAAGTAGGTAAAAAACTAGATGTGTAGGAAAGTGATAAGAATCATGAGAGGTATATCCACATGAACTAATAAAAGATAATAAAAAGGAACATGATGCCTTTTTATTGGTAAGGATCAACTTGAAACCAAAGTTGGATTGACTAAGTGAAGATAAGCCTTTTAGATGCTTCACATTAGCATGCTTAGGTTGATAAATAGGTATCTTGTTCATATTATGTCAATTAAGTTCATAGTCATGTGCACATGATATGTGGAAGGAGAATGAGTGAAACTAGAACCATTAGTGAGACTAGTATCCCTTTTCTATAGCTTTATAAAGACATAGTATAAAAAAATCTATGTTTATATATAAATTGTAAATTGATCTAGGAAGTCTACTAAGGAGAGTCGATTGAGGCTTTTAAATTAATGAGAACTGGTTATGGCTTTGAAAATTCTTTTCTTTTTGGTTGGGGGTTTTTGTTATTTTTCTTTTATTTTAGTGTTGCCGAAGTTGATCAATGCAAGAAGCTTCCAAGTAATTTATAACTTTGATAAATGTTTTACTTAGACATCCTTCAAGGGAGTGGTCTTATTTTATGTGTGTAGTTTAAATGCTTTTGATAGTTTTCCTTCAAGGGAGTATTCTACCTTACATTTGGTAGTTTTAGATGATTTCTCAATAGTTGTCCTTCAAGGGAGTAGTCTGTGAATGCTAAGAATGACCCATAGGTTGTTTATTAATTTTTATATTATTTTTTTTTTGACATAGACTTACTTACACATGCTCAAGGGATTACCTTTATGAAGGCAAAACTAGGTTGACATGAAGGTCCAGTCAGTGAAAAATGGGGTATTGGTGGCATGACCATAGGAACCAATCTCAAAGAGATGGAAAGTACTATAAGAATCATGCCATGGATAGAGTTTTGGTACCCATAGTTCAAGATTAGGCTATAATTATGATGGATAATCATTTGATTTAGTTTCAGTTTGTTACCCCTAAAAAGATGGAATTGAATATGGTTGCATGGGATGAGCTTAAGTTAGTCAAATGATGATTTTGATCCCTATTTAACAATAGAATGAATTCATATGAAAAACATTGAGAGGCTTAGGTTTTGGTTTTCCTTTAAGAGAGGACAAATTAAAAGCTCTTGATCCATACTTATGGTTTATGATGTAGGTTCCAAGCCAATTGAAAGAAAATTTACCCATTTTGATTTTCTCCATATTAGTTACATGTTGATTTTCCTTGAGAACAAGCTCTCCAATATTGAATTTGTGGACTTTAAAGTGTTTTTTATAGGCATGTTTGATTCATTATTGATAGACATGGAGATGGGAAAGGGTAACCAAATGACACTCATCAAGTAGCTCAAGTTGAGATAATCATTCCTAATGATAGTCATTTTCTAAAATAATATCACGTAAAGATATACAAAGAGAAGGTATTTGTACTTTAAGAGGAAATACAACCTTGGCTCCAAACATGAGATAAAAAGGTGTAGCACCTGTAGGGTTTTGGATGCTAGTACAATATGCCCATAAGGTGAAAGGGATGTGCAAGTTTCAATCTCAACATGAGGCATTAACCATTTTGGTAAGCATGTTGTTAAGGGTTTTGTTAAAGGCTTTGTCTTGTATATTTACTTATGGGTGATAAGGTCATGTAAAACTAAGTTTAATACCAAATACGTCACACACAAAAGTCTAGTCAATGAAAAAATGGGTATAGGCGGCAATGACCATAGGAATCAATCTCAAAGAGATGGGAAGTACTATGAGAATCATGCCATGGATAGATCCATGGTACCCACATTTCAATATTAGGCTATAATTGTGAAGGATAATCACATGATTTAGCTTCAATTAGTTTCCCCTAAAAAGAGTGAAGTGAATGTGGTTGTAGGGGACAAGCTGAAGTTAGACAAATGATGATTATGATCCCTATTTAACAATAGAAGGGATGTATATGTGAAGTATTGAGAGGCTTAGGTTCTGGTTTAACTTTGAGAGAGGACAAATGATAAGATCCCGATCCATACTTATGGGTTATGATGTAGGGTCCAAGCCAATTGAAAGCAAAATTTACCCCTTTTGGTTTTCTCTATATTAGTTGCATGTTGATTTTCCTTGAGAACAAGATCTCCAATATTGAATTCATGGAATTTCAAGTGTTTTTAATAATCACATTTGATTCTTTCTTGATAGACACAAAGATGGGAAAGGGTGGCCAAATGATGCCTGTCAAGTATCTCAAGTTGAGCTAAACATTCATGATGATAGTCATTTTCTAAAATAAGATTATGCAAAGATATGTGAAGATAAGGTATTTGGAATTTAAGAGGAAATACAACCTTGGATACAAACATAAGAGAAAAATATGTAGCACATATAGGGTTTTAGATGCTAGTATGATATGCCCATAAGGAAAAAGGGATGTACAAGTGTCAATCCTAACCTGAGGCATTAACCATTTTGGTAAGCATGTTGTTAAGGGTTTTGTTAGAGGCTTCATCTTGTCCATTTTATTGTGGGTGATAAGGTGATGAAAATCTAATCTTAGTAACAAATATGTCATAAAGGCCCTAGACTTGTTTGTTTTTGAACCATTTACCATTGTCGATTATGATCTTATGGGGTACACCAAAATGTCATATGATATGGTGGGTTATAATTTCGATAATATTATTAGATTTTATCAACATAATAGGAATAAATTCCACCCATTTAGTAAAATATTCAATCATGGTAATGATATAATGATGTCATTATGAAGAGTGGGGGTTGATTTCACCGATAAGGCCCATACCCCATTGTGAAAAGGGCTAAAAGTATACAAAAATGTGAAGAATATTGCTAGGTGTGTGATGTAAATTAGCATGTGTTGACACTTGACACACTTTTTCACATAATCATAATAGTCTTGGTTAAGGGTGGGCTAATAATAACATAGGTATAGGATGCACTTAGCCATAATGAATCTATGAAAGTGTCCCCCATAAATACCCTCATGTGTCTCCTTGAAAGTGTGAGAGGCTTCTAGACCATGAAGGAAATGGAATAAGAGGCCATCAAAACCATGTTTTTAAATAATTCCTCCCATAATGGTGTAATAGGAGGTGTTCTAAATAAATACCTGATAGATATTCTCAGAGAGGCTAGAAGGAACTATATCAAGGTGAATGTAGTTGAAGGATTGTTGATACCAAAGGTCAGGTAGAATCTCTCTCACACTAAAGATAGTTGGAGTGTCTAATTTGGTGTAGGAAGGTTTGATGAGGTAATGGATGATGACTAATAATTTAGAGTTTGAGGGTGCTGATGGGATCTAAGAGGTAAGAGAAACCATGGTATCATCAAACTTATTGGTATATCATGGAGTGGTTTAAATATGGTAGTGTTTGAATGATGTTAGGAGTTTTATAACCAGTTGTCTATATAGTTTCATCATTTCATTCTTACACTTGTAAATTCCATTGATTCGGTTAACCAAAAATTAGGAGTCACCAAAGATATTGATTATTCTAACTCCTAAGGCTAAGGAAGTTTGGAGACCTATTACTAGGGCATCATACTTGGCCAAATTATTAGTGCATTTGAATTTGAATTTAAATGATAAAGGAAGTGGTTCATCAATAAGGGGGATAAGGATGATACCAACTCCCCCAACCCACTGACATTTAGAACCATTGAAAAACATGGTTATGTGATTAGTAAAATCTACTTGACATAGACTTACAATTGAGTTGTTTGGAAATTCAAGAGGGGGAGGTTGGGTGTCTATTAGGGGTGCATCAACCAATTGGTCAGCAATGAATTTCCCTTTGATTTATTTCTACTATAAGAATTTAAGTTCAAACTTAGCTAAAAGCATAAGCCACTTAGCCATATACTAGTTTTGGTATGGTTTGGAGTGCATGTACTTGAGTGGGTTAGTATTAGTTATGACAATATTTTTGTGGTTAAGAATGCAATGGTGAAGTTTGGTGGCCAAAAAGACTAGAGCTAAGCAAAGCTTCTCAGTCTATGTGTATCAAGTCTTATACTCAACTATTGTGCAGGTAATGTAATAGATAGATTTCTCTTTATGTTATTCATTTTGATGGGACAGCATTGCCCGTAGGGAATGGTTAGTGGTAGAGATATAAAGGTATAAAGTTCGGTCATCCTTAGGAGTGTGAGGATAAGTGGAGATAGAAGGTACTCTTTGAGTGCATCTAAGGCCTTCTGACAATCATCATTCCACTTAAAAGAGATGTCCTTTTTAAAGAGGTGGGTGAAGGGTTGACACTGATCAGAGAGTTAGGAGATAAAATGGTGAATGGATTGGATCTTCCCTTAGAAACTATAGAGGTGATTAATATTGGTTAGATGTAGCATCTCAAGGAAGGCTTTGATTTTGGCTACACCAACCTCAATTCCTTGAAGGAAAATGATGAAGCCTAGAAGTTTTTATGACAAGACCCAAAAAATAAATTTCATGGGATTGAAGCAGACATGATAATAGATAATTCACATAAATACAATCTTGAGAATAGTTAAGTGGACTTTAAAATGTTTAGATTTTTTAATAAGGTCATCCACATAGTCTTTGATGATTATATGGATAAGGTCATGGAAAATATAGGTCATGGCACTTGGTAGGTTGAACCAACATTCTTAAGATTGAAGGGCATAAATTTATAATAAAAAAGTCCCCCATAGGGTGATAAAGGCAATTTTGCATTGATCTTTAGGGGTAATCATAATTTTATTATAACCCAAGAATCCATTCATGAGTAACAATATCTCATGGCCCACTATGAGATCAACAAGTTGGTCGATGTTAGGTAGAGGAAAGTCATATTTTGGGTAGGTGAGGTTGAGGTCATGAAATTACACACATATACATAGTACCCTTGTGTCTTTAGTGATAATAACGATGTTCAAAACCCACTATGGATAATCAATGGGTTGAATGAAGTTAATAGAAAGGAGGTATTAGAGCTCTTCTTTGATAAGGAAAGCTATGTAAAGATGCATATGGTGGAGTTTTTGTCTAATAGGATTGGTTTCATTATTATTCATAATGTTATGGGTGGAAATGGTTGGGTCAATACTTGGCATGTTAGCATATGACTAGGTGAATGCATATCGTGGTCTTGGAAGAAGGTAGACGAGTCCTATAGTTCCTTAGGGGTGAGAGTTTGGCCTAGTTTGACAACATGGGGGTTATCCATAGTACCTATCTCAATATATGTGGTGGGTTAAATCAACATGGTTGAAGTCTTTAGAGGTAAGGATTTGTGGGTGGAGGAATCAAATGTACCAAGGTAGGTGAGAATGGAATCATCATCCTGGTATTAGATAGTGTGAATGATAGGAGAGTCTTCTCCTACTAGTTTAGGATGGACTAAAGGGATGGATATGGGTTCCCCTTCCTTTTTATAAGTTATGGGGTTGAGGTTACTTATTTTGATAAAAAAAATTAGGTGGGATGATGTCCTCATCCTCGCCCATAGGTAGAGGGGGTGTTGGTGACGAAGGGGTCTCTTCTTCAACAATGGTAGGGGTAGTTTATTTGGATTTCTTCTTATTGGGTAGAATGAAGCCAAGGCCATGATTCTCATGAGGATTTTAGGTCTCAATATAGGTTAATGTGTATGGGCCATGCTCATATCATCTTAAACCAAATCCCTTCTAGGCACACCTATGAAGGTATAGTTTGGTGAAGTATGGGTTATCCAAATAAGAGAAGGTGGAGGTGAATGGTTGAGGTGAAGAGGGAGTGGTCAAAGTGTTAAGTGGTTTGTCAATTCCCCCATAGATAAAGTGGGTTTTATATCTTGGAGACCCCGAGAGGGTAATGTCTCCAATGTTAGGGTCATAACCTAGTTGGTAGTTGAGCCTTCCATATTCTTGGGGAGTTTGTAAGGCATCAAGGGTGAGGAGGCAGTATACTCTAAGGGTAAGGAATTAAAAGGTGGGTTCTAAAGGATCAGTGATGAGTATCTAGTTTATGGGGATAGATGAACTGGTAGATTCCTCAGTGGAAGGGGAAGCAATATCTTTGGCATTTGTGGGTGAAGGATTGGTGGTGGTTATTTATAGTGCTTTGGATGGAAGTAAGAGAATGTCATTAGGTTGGTAGGTTATATTACATACTAAAAAATATCATTAGGATGGTAGGTTATATTACATACTAAAAAATTACTAGGGTCAGCTTATATGGTAAAAAATTGACCTTCATGTTCAAACTTGACACAATGATGGAGGCTGGAAGGTACACAACCCATGGCATAGATCCAAGGTCTCCCTAGTAAAAAAATGTACTAAAATTCACCTTTGAATACATAAAAGAGTTTGGGGAGCATGCAAGGTCCTAGCCAAATGTGAAGGATGATGGTTCCCAAGGTAGTGATCATATGTCATTAAAGGATCTAAGGATGGCTGAAGTCTTGGACATGACATTGTCTGGTATCTTGAGTTTCTTATAGGCATGGGAAGAGATGATGTTCATACAATCTACCCCATCAATCATAACCCATTTGATGAAGTTTTGGATGATGTGGGCTATAATAAAAAGAGAGGGATATAGGTCCTCAAGATGGATAAAAGGTGTCTTCAAGTCCTTGAAGGTAATAAGGGTGGAGAGTTGGAGATCACCTATAAAAGCCTCTATAGGTTGGGAGTCTCCTAGTCTAACCTTAATAGATTGCATAGCCTCTATCATGACTTCACAATGGTGGGGCGAGGTGAAAATGAGCTCATATAAGCTCAACTTAGTTGGGATCTGGTGAAGTTGTTTAAGAATGACCCTCCTAATGTATTTGGAGGGGTTAGTATTTGAGTTTCCTATGATGGTTACTTTGGGCCTAGCTACAAACATGGAGGTTTGGATTTGGTTTGGTTTAGGGTGATTTGGTGGGTATGTCCATGGAATGGACACTTTAGCCTTCCCTTTATCCTTTTTTTTGTGATCATGTGACCATATTAATGGTATGGATAGAGGGGAAAGGTGTGATGGGAGGTTGGGTAGATTCACCACCACTCTAAGGTGAGAGTAGGGGATTAGGAATGTGTTGGTGACTAGTTGTTGGGTGTATTGGTGGAGGAATGGATGGAAGGTCATCTACTAAAAGATCATCCTCATCATAGAGTTGGTGGATAATGGCTTGGAGATCTTTACAATTTTTTGTGTCATTCTTAGGTGTCTTATGATAGGATCAGATTAGATGATCATTGTACCAAGATAACTTCAAACCAAGAGTATCAAAAGTTTTGATAGGAGGTAATGTGAGGTAAGAGGTCTACAATAATATTTAATTAATGGTCATACAAGATTTTGCTTGAGTTAAGAAAGGTTTAGGGATCATGTTCTATGTTGGTAAGATGGGTGTGTTGGTGGAAATAGGTTTGGTGAGAGATGGTTAGGGTAAGGTGGTGTTTCTAGTTGATGGTTTTGGTCTGGGTATGTTGGTATTTGGGGTGGATGAGTTTGATGGTCTGATTATTGGTAATCTAGGAAAGATCACTGCATCAGATAATAAGTGGGTTGGTGTAATCAATGGTAGTGGATACATATGTTAAAAGTGGGTTGCTTTTTAAGCAAAGTGGAAGGGTGAGGACCTAAGATAGAGGGCAAGGTAGAGGGAGGTAGATTCTTAGTCATGCAGCCCTTCAATGTTTTTGTCCTCTTGGTTGTTGTGGGTTGAGACCTAGGTAGAGGCTTGGGTGAAGCTAAGTCTAATTTCAAGGATGGGTGAACCAAACTCTAAGTAGGTAAGGCACCAATATTTTTGAACGGTTTGGTTGGTGATGTGGTGGTTGGTTTAGTTGACTAAGAAAGTGAAGGGTTGGTAGAAGTTTAGATTGGTTTAAGAGGTGGTGGAGAGATGATGGATTGGTTAGTTAGAGACATGTTATAAGGTTTAGGTTTGTTGATGTAGGGATCCCTAATTATTTATAGAAAGTGGTTTGATCCATGTTTGGTTTTGTATCCATACCTAAATTTTGAATGAGTTTGGAAAAAGGTTTGTATACTGGTCTAGCCTCCTGGGTAGTGGGTGTTGAGGAGACACCTATGGTTTAAGGAAGAGGTTTGATGGCCTCATTCATTTTATCAAGCAAGGGAGGTAAGTTCGAGTTAGGTGGCCACTCCATGCAGAGTGTTTGTGAAAAAGTTGCTCCTCTGAGCATGATGTCCATAGTTGTGGCTTGGTTTATAGTTAGGGGAGATGGTGGCATAGGAATGGTTGTTTTTTTGGGTTGGTTACCTAAAAGGGTGCTTGATGAGTCCAAATCCTCTATGAGTGAAGCTAATAAAAAAGGAACCTCCTCAATTTGGGCCTTTGAAGGAAGGGAAAATAACTTGACCACCTTGGTAGATGAAGTGGGGGAAAAGCAAGTAGTTTAGATGATAGGTGTATCGAGGACCATATTGACTATGTGGGCATCATAAGAATATTCAGCTTGTTTGTCCTCAACTTTGATAGGGGCATGTTTTGGAAAAGGTTTCCTGAAGATGTCAAGATCATGATTTTGAGGGGCATTAAGATTATCCAACATGAGTTCCCCTTTGTTGATAAGACTCTGAATAATATTCTTGAAAGTATTACATCATCTAATGTCATGTCTAATTACTCAATGAAAAGCACATAGGTCATTCTCATTGTACCAACCAGATGTTGGATGAGAAGAATCAAATTACTAAGGAGGTTTGATGGGTGGAATATGTATAAGGTTATCTTTTAGTAGCTTCTCTATAACTGAGGTACAAGATTCTCCAAGTGGAGTGAATTTTTTTTGGTTGCTTCAGTTTGGGTTATTTATATTTTAGTTAGAGGTAATGGGAGAATTTTTTTGATTGGCATTGGGTGGAGGGGCAATTTTAAGGATGACAACATTTGTGGTTCCCCTGGTTTTTGTTCTAGTATTGGCTTGGTTTCCTGGTTTGGAGGAAGAGGTTTTGTTGGTCTTGAAGGTAGAGTTCTTATTTTGTAACTTCAATTTTTCCTCATCTATGGCCTAGTTTTATAGCTTATGTGCCATGGTAAAATCCTCATCAAAAGTTTTGAAGCTTTGGACATGTAGTGTAGAAGACATATGTTTGGCACGTGCTTAAGCAAAAATTTCTATAAGTTTAGGGTGAGGTAAGGAAAATGAAAGCTGATTAATCAAGATTCTCCAATAGGTAACATAATCGACGATAGACTCATCATCAAATTGCCTAATAGAATAGAGGTCCATGATAGAGACCTTCTTGGAAATGTTAACAGAAAAGTGATCTAAGAAGACTTATGCTAGTTAAGTGAAATAAAATATGGAATGCTTGGTGAGGGAACTATACCAGTTAAGTGTTAGGTTAGATAAATACATGGGGAAGGTCTGAAAGAGAAGGGAAACTTTGTAATAAATCATGTAACATGCATGCTCAAAATCCCTAACGTATTTTTTGGGGTCTTCCTTGCTTTGAAATTTGGTAAATTTTGGAAGCTCCCATTGAGGAGGGTAAGATATATGGGGACAAAAGGATGAATAGGTTCATTACGAATCTGATAATAGGATGGGATGTTATGAGCCCCTGAAATAGATGACTCAAGTTTGGTTATCTTGTCCATGAGCATTTTCATTAAGTAAATTTGAGTTGGTGCACCAAAAGGATTGTAAGGTTGATATTGGGGTTGAGGTTGGGTAATATATTGTTAAATATTTGGTGGTTGAGAAGCTGTCACATATTAGAATGTGGATTTTAGATGTTGGGTAGGGTAGGTGGATGATAGTGGTTGGGTAGTGGGTACATACCCTTCTGGTTTAGGGATGTATCCTAGATTGGGTTTAATGGGTAACTATTGAGGAGTCCTTGTGGATTAGGCATGGGTGGTAGTTGGTTTGGTGATAAGAGGTGAGGTAGTGACCTTTGCACTAATGGATAGTGAAGAAGAAGGGGTAGATACCCCTAAGCTTGGTAAAGGGGTATTAACCGATGGGTTAGGTTTGATAGAGGGGAGGTTGGAAGTGCAAGAGGTGGGTGCTCCAATAATAAGTGGATCATGATGTGTTAATGGTTGGGTTGTCCCCAAGGTAGAGGATTCATTAGTAGTAATGGAAGGTGTAAGGGTAGAAGTTGGTTGGATAAGTTGGTTTTTAGTTGTAAATCAAAAGGGTTAGTAAAAAAATATGCTTGGGTGGTAAAAGTTTGGGTGGTGATCACAACAATATGGACACCCTTAATATGGTGGGATGGAATGCCATAAGGAGGATATTGAGGTGGAGTTAAAATTGAGATATGGTGAGGGGAAGTTTTAAGATACTGATGAAGGGAAACTATATTATTATCTAAAAAATGGTAAAATCCATGTCTCCTTAGGGAAATACCTGAGTAAAATTAAGGATTCCCAATGGATGAGGTGAATCTTCTACCTTGGATACATACTACGTAGATGAGGAGGTAGAAGAGGTTAATTTATGTGATGGGTTCTACTCTACTACATCTCTTCACTACTGGTGAGTGAGAACCATACAAGAAAAAGGGAAGAGAAAATAAGAACAAACACACCACTCAAATAAGAAGAATAAAAAAATTATCAAGACAATCAAGACACACACTATGAAGTACTTTAAGCCTAGAGGTTGGTTTTAATCTCATTTTTGGCTTATGCCTTAGTTTATGATAATGTGTGCTAGAAATTGGTTTGTAGATCGAGTACTATAGAAGCAGTCTATGGTTGGTTTTAGGTTATTTAGTTACTCAAAAAATATATATATTAGAATTAATACATGGCTTGGTATTGGGGCCTACCCCCTCACTTCATAGTCTTGTAGTAATAAGGGTGTTGGGTGAATATCCAATATATATTGATATCTAGAGTTCATACTCAACTAGAGAGCTGATTTAGTTCTCCCCTTAGTAATGACCTCCAATTAGGATTTTTGGGAATGGGTAAGGTGACTATTACGTGATGAAATATCAGTTAGTCCTTGTCTCTGACTATTTTAATGTTTGATCGATGAAAGTGGTCTAGCTAGTGTTTGCAACAAAACTGATGTTACGATAAGATTATTGTGCTTTAATTCAAAGTGAATTAATGCTAAAAGAAAGCAATGGATGTATTTTATTTTAAACTCAAAATAAATTTTAGTTTCAATTATGTGCATATATAGAGAGAAGAGCATAAAAATTCAAATAAAATGTGAGTAAAGACTATAGGTTCCATCGGGTGTGCCAAAATGTTTCATGTAAATTTTTACCTAAGTTCTAAAGAAAGAGAGAAAATAAATTTGATACGGGTATGGTTGAAAAACTTGTTTGGTTATGTGCATAATGAATCAGAATATTGTGAAGATATCTTCTTTGGTTTGGGAGGAAGACTTGCAGATAAGAAAGCACTAAAGCAAACTTGTTTGTTAGAGAGATAGTTAGGTGTATTACCTAGCGATAGCTAGATATTAAAAGTGAGAGCTTCCTTAAGGGATATCAATCCACACATTTTAAACAATCAAGTTCACAAAATTAGAATGAAGGTAATTGCATCAATTAAATAAGATTACTACAATTGAACACAAGAATTCTTGTTAAGAAAATAGACTAAAAATGATCAAATTAATGATTAAATAATTAAAAATAGTGATAAGGCATTGGGGTATGATTTTAAAAATATGAAAGAGGTCTATGAGTCATCAAAAACATATAAAAATAGATTTTATTATGTGTAAGTGGGTGAAAACAAGTTGTTAGTTTTTATTGCCATAGGTGACCATCGATGGCTGGAGTGACCATTGACTATTAAGGCGATCATCAGTGGTTGACTATGAAATTATGGGTTTGACAAAAAAATGAATGATGAGATCTCATAGTTAGATTATGAGAGTTTGGAAAGGGATGGATCAATTGTAAAATGCAATTAGAGCATGTGAATGTTGATAAATAAGTACTTGTCTTACCAAAAGTCAATTGGGTGTGTGGTTGATGTAGTTAGCCTATTGGTGGAATCTGGCTTGATTCTAATAGAGTAATGATACCTAAGAGTTTGGTAAAGAGATGATGACAAATTGACTCTTAATAAGATCATTGATAATGCTTGATAACATTGATGATGTTGATTGACCTGTAAAAGAAAACTTTTGAATGCTTGAGCTCTTTATAATTATTGCAGATGCATTTAACCTCCTAGACCTTTTTCTCTTATAGGCACAAGCAAGAGGTGGAAGTGACTATGTAACTGGGCCATCTAAATATAATTTGTCCATGTAAAGGCTTGCTATCAAAATTAGACAAGTTATATTTAGAAAAATCAAATTAGTTGGTTTTCATGTCATTTGTTAAGAGGTGTATCTTAACCATCAACAGTCAAGGGTTCCCAGGGCTAACCATCGATGGTCACCCTAACCATCAATGGTTAGGGTCCAAAGGAAAAGGTTCCTGAAGTTTAGGTTCACTCAATTTGATAAAACTAGGTGCAGATGGTTTTGGTGAGGCCAGATTGGTGTAGGTTGGTCCTGAAGGAGTCTTAGGTAGGTCTAGGAGGATTTTTGACATTCAAAAACATAGGTGTGCAAATTTTTGGTGTCTACATGTATATTCTGACTCATCAACCCAATTAACAAACCATCTATATATACACATTTAGATAGTCATTTTAAGGCTAGAACAATTGGTATCTAGTCTCGATTAGGCCCTAGGTGTGAAGGTTAAATTTGGTCAGAGGCATCCCTTAAGAGAATTTATTCATCCTAGAGCATGTAATATGAGTTAACTTACATCACACGTTGTAGGAGAACCATGAGGGATAGAGATGAGTTTTCAGCTCTTACTCTTGTACAAATGAATCCTCTAAAAAATCTAAGAAGTATATTATCTAACTTAAGATGGATGAGATGCAAAAATGAGGTTTCTTTGGTGGCCAAATCTCTCACAATAAGTCAAATTTTGGTTAATAGGGGTTGTATTTTTTGAATCATCATCCCAATTAATGAATAATCTATGTGAAAAAGTTTGGATGAGAATTTTAAAGATATAATGGCTATTATCTAGTCTTAATCAAGCCTAGGGGGTGAAGGTTGTAGTTGGTCAGAGGCATCCCTTAAGAGAATTCACTCATCCTTGAGTGTGAATAATGATCAAACTTCTTTTGCATATTGCAATATAACCATGATGAATAGCTATGAGACATTATATATTACATGTTCATGGATGAGTCCTCTAATAAACCCTATGAATATTTTATTTAAATCAAGATAGATGAGACATGGCAATGAGGTTTCTCTCATGGCCAAATCCCTTAGATAGGGCCAAAAGTTGGTCAGTGGGGGTTGTATATGGTTGTATATTTTGAATCATCAGCCCAATCAATAAACCATCTATGTATACATATTGATATATGTGTTTTAATGATAAAAAAAACATTTTATGGTCTCGGTAGGGACCCATGAGTGAAGGTTGCAGCTGGTCAAAGGCATCCTTTAAGAGAATTCACTCATCCTTGAGTGTGCAAAATTAGGGAACTTCCATCAGATATTGTATGAGAATCATGAGGTATATAGACTCTCTATCATCTCATACACATGCATGAATGATTACTATAAGAAATCCTAGGAGGATTCTCTCTAACTCAAGATATATAAGATGTGAAAATGAGGCTTCTATCTTGATCAAATCTCTTATAATGAGAAAAAAGTTGGTAAATAGGGGATGTATATTATGACTCATCAACCCAAATGATAAAAATATATTTAAACACATCTAGATAGGAATTTTAAGGCTATAAAAACCCTTATCTAGTCTTGGTTAAGCCTCAAGAGTGAAGGTTATAGTTGGTTGGAGGTGTCCCTTAAGAAAATCCATTCAACCCTGAGTCTGAAAAATGAGCAAACTTTCATCGCATGTTGTAAAAGAACCATGAGGTTTAGAGACAAACCATCATCTGATACATTTGTACAAATGAGTCTTATAATAGAGCCCATGAGTATTATCTCTAACTCAACTAGGAGGAGATGTTGTAATGACATTTCTCTCATAGCCAAATTCCCTAGAATAGACCAAAAGTTGGTTGGGGGTGTGTATTTTGACTCATTAGCCCTATCGATAAACCATCTATGTAGACACATTAGGATAAAAAATTTAATGTTATAATGAACATTTTTTGGTATCATTTGGCCCTTGGGATTGAAGGTTATAGTTGATCAGAGGCATTCCTTAAGAGAATCCACTCGTCCTTAAGTGTCCAAAATGAGCGAACTTTGATCATGTGTTGCAGGAGAACCATGAGGGATAGAAATAAGAAATTAATTCGTAAACATACAAAAATGATTCATATAAGAGAGTCTAGGAAGATTATCTCTAACTCTATTAGGAGGAGATGCAATAATATGGTTTCTCTCATAGCCAAATCACTTAGAATAGACCAAAATTTGGTCATCAAGGGTCGTATATTCTGACTCATTAGAACAATCGATGAACTATATTCATGAAAACATCAATATAAGTGTTTTAAAGATAGAATGTCCATTTTATGGTCTCAATCAAGCCTTGATAATGAAGGTTGTAGTTGGTCAAAGTCATCCCTTAAGAGAATCCACTTGTCCTTGAATTTGCAAAATGAGCAAACTTCTATCATGTATTATAGGAGAGCTGTGAGAGATAGAGATGAACCATTAGCTCCTACATAAACTTGAATGATTCCTATAAGAGATACCATGAATATTTTCTCTAAATCAATCAAGCTGAGGTGAAATAAAGAGGCTTATCTCATAGCTAAATCTCTTAGAACATGTCAAAAGTTGGTCAGGAGGGGCCATATATTCTGACTCATTAGCCCAATCAATGAACCATCTATGTGGACACATCAAGATACAAGTTTTGAGCTTATAAAAAATAATTTTTTGATCTCATTCAGCCCATATAAGTGAATTCTATAGTTGATCAGAGGCATCCCTTAAGAGAATCCGCTAGTCTTTGAGTATGCAAAATGAGTGAACTTCCATCATGCATTGTAGGAGAACCATGAGGGCTAGAGATGAATTGTCTTGGTTTTAGGCCTAGGGGTCCCAAACCTGGTCCAAACTTTATCATGAACCAACCAAAGATATTTTAAAGAAATTTAAGAGTTTTTTAGTCTTTGTGTACATGTCTTATTAGATAGATTTTATTATTTAAAAAATAATTATATGAATTTGTAGAGGGTTAAGCGTAGTTTTAAAATATATATATTTTTTAATGTTAGAATATTATTTACCATTATTACTTAATTTATACATAACATACCTCATTATGGACTATATACATATCATCACAAATGTCCTTATAACTTTTTGAATATTAATCAAACGTTTATAAAACTTATATCTCAACAATCTACACATTGTCAACTATACTTTTAAAAAAATGATTTTCATGAAATTAAGGTCAAAATGTTGTGTTCATACACTTTTAATTTTAATTTTTAAGTTGTCTTGACTTGTAAAATTATTTAAATATTATATGTATAATAAAAAATATTCTCAACAATATTTGGCATTTCACCTATCTATATATGAAGATTCATACAAAAATTTATTCATTTACTCAAAAAAACATGTGTTCATACACATGTAATCTCCTTATCTTTCCACAAAAAAATGACCAATTTATTATCATAAATGCATCTATTTTTCACACCTTTATCATTTGGGTATTATAAAAAAAAAATTAGAAACTACATTCAAAATGCCATAATTCATGTTCTTATGTAATTATCAAATTTCTTTTCTAAGTGTCTCTAAAATTATATCTGAGTTAAACTATTATTATTTTCATAAAACAAGGTATTACTTTATAACCCCCCCTTTGTCTACCATTATCTTACATGTAACTAAATACCCCTCTCTTGGGATTCATTACCCTTCAAGTGGGCATGACCCAAGGTTAGTGGTAAGTTCATATGTTCCATTGGGCTCTCTATTTGTCTTGCCTCTCTATGCCCCTATGCCTCCTCCTCCTCCACTTTTTTCATAAATCACACCTTCCACTTCCTCCATACCCCCTCCACCTCATCCTCCACCTTTTCCTCCACCTATCACTACCATATCTACCACCCCACTAACACATCCTAAAACTCAAAGAATGGTTATAATATTTTAGGTGCTAGAGGTGATGATTGAAGGCTCCATGATCATGTAGTGGGATTTCAACTACATTATAGGGAGTATGAGAAGGATCCTCACACAAAAATTAATGTAAGAGTAGAACCTTATAGTCTAGAAGACCGAATAGGACTTGTTCTCTATCACCAAAGTGAGGACTCCCATGAGATAAAAGAAGAGAGATGAAGACACACTCTTAGTTCTCTAGGAAACTCATGACATGTCAGAGAAACTTCTAAAAGGAATATGGATCCAAGTCTAAACACTTGAGTCACATGTAAATATATCCTTCCCCATTGAGATAATTTGGAAGGTCAAAGATTCCCTCCTACAAATTTTCTCTACTCTGAGAAAGGTGTTAAGGACTATGGCAGAGACCTAGGTGCTCATCCAACAGATCTAGACCTATCTAGAGAGGATTGTTGTGATTGAATAAAAGTGGTAGGAAGATGATGATTTTGATCAATAATGACATGTTCCTAGAGTTAAAATTGATGCCCATTTCAGATTTGGTCTTATATCAAAAGTATGTTTGGAGCATGAATACTGCTATGGAGGTGTGGCTTGCTTTAGCCCAAACTATAATGTGACCCATAGAATATGGCAAGAAGAATATATTGGCTTACTTGAAGGAAGTCAATATCTTGGAACTTTTCCACCTAAATGGTACTTTACAAGATAAGGAGAATATGGATTCCACTTGGGTCACATATACTAGTTTATAATGAGAGAAGTGGCTAAGATGAGCAAAGAAGGTTCTCAAGTAGTTTTCAAGCTCTCAACCCAATCCATAGTGAGCATCAACTAGGTGTTTGAAGTCTAGGTATCTTTAGAGGCTCCCATCCAAGTATACAATAGATTCATGGCCTAAGGAGAGATGATCTTAAAAGAGCCTCTGATTAACCTCAATAAGATGGACTAGGAGTTCAACCTCATGGTAATTGCATTGGAGGTAAAGAATCAAATTCAAAGTATTTGGGAGTCGACTCATCTATTCCATCTCCATTATTAATTAAGTGGTCCCCTATGGATTTTTTTTAGGTAAATGAAAGGGATTTTTTCATTTTTTTTAATTATGCAATTTTAACTACCATGGGTGGCCATCATGGCCCAAGATGGGAATCTCACACTACTTGGGGAAAAATCCCATCCTTATCTATAAATATGTAACTACATTATACTTTTGAGGTCAATAATTTTTAGCTTCAAAGTGTTGTTGGAATCAGGCCAAGATTTCACCTATGGTTTCCTTCATCCTTTTAAATTATAGAAAGTTGGCCACGGTTGATACCTTTATAATACATTTTTTTTTAATGAATGCCAGTTCATCCCTTTTGAAACACATATTATTTTTATCAAATTATCCCTCATTTTAGTTTTGAATGAATGTTAGTACTCATATAAATGTTTTAATGCTCTATCATTTTATGAATGTAATGATTATGATGTGCTTGCCTATTATAACCTCTTTGTGAACTCCTTTCATTTTTCTTATAATATCAATAACCTATGTTTTATTATGTAAGTTATCTTAGAATTTTATGTGTAAATTTAATATGGACTTATAGTATTGGTATTTAATAGGGGTTCATAAATCAGATGTTCTTCACTATTTCCCTAAACTCTTCTCATTGTGTAGTATTGGAATTAAAACCTTTGGTGAAACTCAACACATAGTGGTATAACTGTGGAAGATGGACTAATCTCAACTATTGAATTTAATCTCATCTTCATTTGGAAACACTCTTTCCAACCTTATTTTTCCCCTTTTATGTGTTTATTTTGGAGATTGAACTACCCCCTCCCTTTCACTTAGAAAATGGTAAATCAAAGTGGATGAACATTAGTAGTAGACTCAATTAATTATCTCATTAACTCACATAAATCAAAATTGAACCACCAATGGTGGCATGACATCTCTTAGACATTATTCCATGCATGATTAATTATGAATCCAAATATGTGTAACTATGCCTTGCGATGATCTAACACTAGCCCTAACATAGAATATAAGTGTACCCTCATGAGAGAGTTCTTTAGGATCTCTCACTCCTAGCTACAAAATGGAATCAACCCTATGCTTTGGGTATCCTATGATCGAGTTGAGTCTCTATAAAAGGTTGGTTCCTCTTGGTAGCTCACATAAGCTATTTATTATGCTTAGAAAATGGATATAAGGATTTCAAGGGATGACTAAAAACACAAATAAGGTGATGCACAAAAATTAAAGACACTCTAAATTGCATGAAACTAACACTATGATAGTTTAAAGATAACCCTTATACAATCTCTTAAACTAGTCATTTTGCATCAATATTTCTAAAACTAGGCCCACTAGGTAAGAGGTGAACTATGGAGGAATATATAACTCACACTAGAACTTCACTAATGACCAAAAAAGCACAAGTTCAGACCTAAAAAAATGGTGAAAAACTTACAAAAAGGAAATAAATAAGGATAATTACAAAGGAAGAACACCCTTCCACAAAGAAATCATACACAAATTGACTAGAGCACTAAATGCAAGCAAGAGATAGGAAAAATAAGTCATCTTATTACTTTAAAAGGATATTTTTAAAAACAACTATAGGGTGTTACCCTGTCAAATGAGAGTATATCTTACAAATAGGGAAGAATAGGGCGATATAGGAGGAAAGGGAAGAGAGAAGAGAAGAAAGATCTTAGAATTTAATAAATGTCACTCGACCACCTTCTATGCAATCTCAAAAACATTCAAATTAATTAATCACTAGTCCTCTCTTATCAAATTAACCTCCAAAGGTCAAAATGGTCTTCAAGCCTTTTCATTAACCTAAAAAGACACTAGAAGACATAAAACTTTGAGGAAGATGATGTCACACTCCACTATCTTTGAGAATGTATTCAAAGACTAAAAATATCATTTAATTTTCCAAGTTTCTCCTCCAACATCCAACCTCTCCCAATTACCCTCCTACACCCCATTCCACTTGGCTTCTAGAAGCCACTTGACATCATGGTTAGTGATTTAGCATTCAATGATTACAATTGAACTTGAAGGTTATCTTTAAGTGTTTTATTTTTGATGTTTATTATTTTATCAACTCAAATTTTTCTCCTACAACCTACAAAAGACTCATAAAATTTTCAAATCTCTTGGACTCTATTGATGGAGGTCTCCAAGCTTAAGCCAACTTCAACTAGTAGTGTAAGAACCTACTACCAAGGTCATTTATCACCATGAGAACCATTTTTATACCTATATAAGTCTTCCAAACATCCCTATAATTCATATGAGGAGTAAAATTAAGATTTAGGCCACCTTTAAAACCTACAATAATGGTAAAAATATCCATTAAACCTGTAACATTTTATAAATCATCAAAAAACTTGGGGTTTTGAAATTTCATCTCAATAAGGCACCATAGAAACCTCTAGTAAGGGATCCTAGTTTTATTTAATGGTGATTCAAACTCATTAGGCCTTTTACATTCATTCATACCATTTCTCTATTTAAAGACCTATAAAAATAGGTAATTTTGGGCCTCTTAGGCACCCACACTTGTCAAATTCTTCCGTAAAATAGATTAGAAATTAACTTTAGATAATAATCTACATGTTATAGGTGGTTTCAAAATTGTTTTAGGTCATTTCAAGTACTTATGAGTTCAAAAACTCAAAACTAGTCAAAAAGGCTCTTTTAACAGCTCAAACAGGCTTACCTTCTTGATGATTGTTCATAAAATATAGACCTCAATCCCTTAACTTCTTACCATTAATATTTATCCTTTATAACCATTCAACTTCCTTAAAAATATTGGGATCCCATGTGAAATGTGCACAAAGATACATTTGTAAAATGTTTTCTTCTGGGGTTTTGCATGCATTATAGGCCTGCTTATGGTTTTAATAATTGTTCATAAATATCAACACATAAACCAACCCAAATACTTAATTAATTTAACATATGTATATATACTCAAAACATACTAAAATAATTTGTCCCAACACCTTTTGTAGTGAAAGATATGAGCATTTGAAGAGGGGGCTCCAAATGGGTGTCTTGGACTGCATAGTTTGAGTTTCTCTTTAAGGAAAAAATTGTACCTTTATTTTGTTCTTATTTGATTTAAATGATTAATTAATTCCCTTAAAAATCTCATCATAACTCAATAAGGTGTCATATTGCATTGATATGGTCTGAATGAGCCTCAATGTGGTGTGGGCCTTATAGGCCATAAGGCTAGCTTTAGGCCTAAAAATGAGTTTTAGGGCTTGAGTAACATGTTAAAAGATAATAAGGATTAAAAAAAATTGATTTACATTCATTTCCATCTCTTTTGGCCTCATTTTGATGCTCACGCTTCACTTTTGCCTCCATGTTATTTACAAGTACCAGTAAGAATGGTTATCTACCTATTTATTATAGCCATCTAGGGCATGGTTTGCATTGAACCTAAAGTGTGATCACATATAAATAGGTTTATAAATACTTAAAAACACTTCATTATACTTTTCAAACACATTTATGAGATTTAAAACCCTCCACCAAACTTTTAGAGTTCAAAAATGGCTCCTAGCTCCACTGGTGGCTACCAATAGACATGTGGGTGAATGTAATAAAACAATAGATACTTCCACTCTTATATATACCCCAAAAAAAAATTAGATATTTATAATTACTCATTAAAGATATATCCACCAATTTTCATACTTGGGTCTTACATATTGAGATATGTATATGGATTTTCTTCAAAATGAGTTTAAGTTACTTGTGTTCTTTGACTATCAATGGACATGGGGTTGGTTGTGAAAAAATAGTGAATAGTTCCCCTATTATATTAGACTAAAAAATATTATGTATAGTTATATAATATCATGATGATCATTTCCCCCAAGTTTTATACTTGGATCATGTTCCCCATCACAACATCTTTCCTCTTCATAGGCTCTTAAAGCTTATATCTTGCTGACACTATTGTAGGTGCTTAGGAGGTGTCTGAGATATATTAACCCTAATTTAACATTTTATAGACCCATAAAGTAATTTTTAACGTCTCTCATCCCTCCGTTTCTCATATTTATTTTCAAAAAAGTGTTTTCTAGGCCTGCATAGTCTTAATCAATATAATAAGCTTGTGTAGTACCTTCATGAACTGATAATATTGTGTATGATCTTGATACAAACATGAATATTTCAACTCGTCATTTAAATTTTGAGGTTATCTCACAATATTATCTCCTTAAATAAATGTACCTTAAACATCATCTTTAGGACATGTGACTATGTGAGATGAAGATGACTTTTAGTATGGTTGTAGGTTACAATTTTAGGGATGAGCTTGACTATAACACTACTTAGACACTCTCCTCTTCATAATTTATTATTTTTCATCACCATTACTTATCTTATGAACCATTCATGACCATGAGACTCCACCATGTATCACTTTCTCTCATCCTTCATGAGATTGAAGATATGATTGTGTACTCATGGTTGTAGGTGGAGTTTTAGGAGGTGTGTGACTGTATGTTTGTACTATTAGAACTCAAAGGTATAATAGAAATCATCACACCATATTTTTATGTTCTCCAATAATGCAACAAATTATAGCCTTTTTAGACCTAAATAACTTGATAAGACCTCACAGTCTTAGATCTTGACTATCAACATACTTGAAGTTGATTGTTACCTAGTTATAGGTGATGATTTCATGGGAATAACCTTATTTTGAGCTTGATATTTTCCTAGGGTGACTTTGATGAAATTACAAAATTAACACCTTACACACTACATTCCTTCATTGGTTACCTTGAATACTTATGTAACCTATCACCATACAATGCTTCTAAAGGAACCTCATTACAATTGTATGTCATTATTGTTGTAGATGGTGTTGATGAAGTGTATAGGTTTTTTAGATGCATATAATCATGACTTGTTTATTGGAAGAAACAAGGCGTTTGAAAACTCCATCTTATCTCTTCCTCGGCATATTCACTCCCTTACATTATTTTTTATGCCTTATATAGTCATATTTTGTATAGGCCTATGTACCTTCAATTTCATGCTTTAGGTAGTACTTTAGTGATCTTTTAAAGTCTTGGAGATGACAATTGATCACTTGACTTGGATAGGAGACATCACAAGATTAACCTTGAATGAAAAGGTCTTAAGTTGCACTTTAGGGCATATGATTGTATGAGTCAATGAAATTTCCATTTGGATGGTTGTAGGTGTATGTTTTACAAATGATATTGACTATAGATCATGTTTTGGTAACCCTCTTTATAGTCTATAACTTCATTCAAATATTCATTGTCCTATAAAACTTCCATACTATCATGAAACTCCACCATTTTATTATGAATTCCATAATGAGCCACTTGTTATCAACCTCAAAAGCTTGGAGATGGGCATGTAGATGATGGTTGTAGGTGGATTTATGAATTTTAATACCTTTTAATGAGTCCTTGTTTTGAAATTTCCTCTATGATCTCTAAATCCATCTCAAAAACATCTCTTGAAGGTAAGGATCCTTGAATTCTCTTCATTAGATTTGTCCACCCCTTGGCTTATTACTATCCTTGAAATTGACTATAGGTCTCTTATTGTGTTTGGTCCATTTTTACATCTTCAAATGATTTTAAAACTTTAATAAGTTTTATATAGGGAAAACTAATTCCTTTATTGTTTTTTCATATAGTTTATTGTATACCTAATTGCCTTGGATTTAAGGTCTACCTTATATCCCTTTTTTTGGTTTTTTTGGCTTGTACAAAAAAATAGGATTGACTAACAATAAATAACACCCATTCCAGATACCCTCTCTCAAGTTACACCTCCCTGCCATTTTTATTTGTCAAAACTCTTTCTATACCCCTTTCCTAGTAATAGACCTCTCCAATTAGGTCTCTTCGTGGGCTAGTCTGACTCAGGCTCCTAAATCCATACCAAAATGGTTTGTATAATTCTAAAACTTTTTTTATATCTTAAATAACATCAAATAATTCAATATTACAAATTTTTAGAATATTTCATTGGTTATAACTGCCAAAAATGACTTTTTCCTTTCCAAACCCTAACTCAAGGTTTCCTTCCCCTGCACAAACCCAAGAGTGATTGTATTTAGTTTGTGAATTCTTAAAGAAATTTCTGATAACTATAGAATTTTTTGAGGTATACCTAGACCCTCATCACCCTATATAATCATTAATAAGTCTCCATATCAAATTTTTTCTAATTTTCCATAGACATTTATGCTTGACTGCTTAGGGTTTCTTGATTTGGTTCCAAAAGATCAGTTGTAGGTGTTTGTTAAGGATCGGTGCATGTGTATGGACAAGTGATACCATATTCCATGATTTGTCCTCCATGGATAGAAAGCTCATATTATTGGACTTCTTGTCTTTTCTTAACTCATTTACCAATCTCTCTTTCTACTTACCTTGCCCTTCCTAGGCAATCCATTCCATAACTCTATCTTCACTATTCATCTCCAAACCTTGAGCACAGTTCTCTTAGAGATTTAAAATAAATTAATTTATTGGTTTTATATATTTTCATTTTATTCACCTTGGTTACAAACCCTTATAATTGTATCATATTTCCAAATAACCTTGAATCCACCTCATCCTCATACAATTTTCCAAGCCAGAAAGATGGTTGTAGGTGCATATTGAGAGTTGTCCTGACTATAAGCATGCATTTGGAAACCTTATTCATGATATTTATTCATTTCACACTCCATCATCCTCATGAATATTCCATTCCATATTATACCCTTTCACATAACTCTATGCTTCAATATTATTCATGCTTAGAGATAAGTTTGTCCTTTTAAATAAGGCTATAGGTCATCATTTTTATTATGTACAGACTGAGTACAAAATTGTGGAGGTGGGAGATTAGTCATAAAAGAAAGAATTTTTATAAGATCCTCGTTAGTTATATTTATCCTCCACATGCTATAGCATGATGATCTCTTAAACCAAGACCTACTTCCACTTCATGCCATTATCTAAGCCAAAAGATGGTTGTAGGTGCATATTTTGACTTGAATATGACAATGGTCTAAATGGAGATTTGGAGAGAGTTAGAAATTTCTCAACCTTGAATATTCCACCATTTAGTTTGAAACCTCTCTACTACTTCATATTACTTTAGATGAATACCTTGATATTTACTTCATAACTTAGTTATTACAGGGCTTGAGCTTTCACATTGTATTAACTATAGCAAGATACAACATGATGTGAGAAGTGTTGAAGTTTTGAGGAAGATTGATGATGTGGAATAGAGTTTGAGACTTGTTTCATTCAGCCTATAGACTTCCTATACTCACCAAGACCATGGTTGTCAAAATATCCCTTTTCCATAGTCATCCTTAAGAGCATCTTCTACACTCAGTTGTAGATGATGATTTTCACCATTGTACGAATTGATGAGTTAAGAGGCTGATATTTGAATTGAACATGTCTTAAAGATCTGAATGCCCCATTCTACTCCAATTTTATTTAAAATCATTTTATTGTGTTACTATATTGATTGAGTGGAAAATAAACCAAGAAACATAAATTACCTTAATCCTCAAAAAACAACCTTAAAAAATTCTAACAAGAGAAAACAAAGTTATTTATCTCTTTCAACCTAATTCCCAAGACTGATTTTGCACTAGGATAGTATTAGTCCTTCTTATCCTATTAATAAATCCTTCAAGTGGGATCAATGAACCTACATGAGGTGTATTTCCATGATCAAATAAGATCATTTGCATCTTATAGTGAAGCTTGAATTGTTTTAAGTTCATTTTTGGCTCATTGACAACATTTGGGAACAACTTATTGTCTCTTACCTTTCTCATCTTTCTCATTCTCAATAAAATTACACTAAGTTATTTTAACTCAAATTTAACTTCTAGAAACATGAATCCATATCATCAAACCTTATTGTCTTTCTTCACACCTATCCTCTTATGTACAGAAAGTGTATAGACAATGCACTTCTTTATATGCTTGTGTATACATAATTGAATCTCTTGATGATATTATGTAGTTCTAACAAGGTTTTTGAGTGTGTATGAGATTTAACTTACCTATCCATATTGTAAATACATTCTTATCATATATTTGTGTTCATGAATGTAGGTTAGTATGCTTGCAGACCTGTAGGTGTTTGAAGTTCTTCATAAAACTTGCTCAAGACATAAATTTAAACCATTTTTTTCATTCCTCAAGACTCCAAATAGTTCAATGGTGTTTCTTCCATGTCACCATGGGATTATTACTACCATTCAAACCTAACATGATGTTCAGACTTGGAGAAGATCATTTAAGTACTGTACAAGCTCTCGATGAGAAGTAAACCATGTGAAGAAGGATGGCTCTTTCAATAAACCTATGAATTCCATGACTTTAGAGGATACTATATGGTTTATGTAAGATTATATATGATTAATGGATGATTTTAAATCTATGAGATTGACCACCATGAAGAGAAAACAAGATTTGCACCATAATTCATCCAAAGAACTTATACACTAAGACCTTCTCCTTTCAAGTGAATCTTCCTCATAGAGATGAATTCTCAAATGAAACCACCATGAAAAGGAGATTTGATACCTATATAAAACATCATCAAAATAATTATTCTCCATGGTATTCTAAAGCAAAGAAATAGAAGAAAACTAGGACCCTATCTGGATGAATAAGCCATTTAGACACCCATTCATTATTATTAATTATTCATAAATATGGGTGGATGAACCAGATAACCAATACTAAAAAGTGTAAGGACACTAGGGTCCCTATCACTACCCATTATATTCTGACCCAACTCTCTTTATCCTAGTCGTACTAAATGAAAAACTGAGGCTGTCCTAGAGCTGTCCAAGATTGCCCAAAATGGGTTTTCCCTAGCATGAAGAAATAGAAGCATTCCTATGTAATAAAATACCTGTGAAATATTTTATATGATGTAAATTACCTTTCCTTCCTTTTTTAAACCTTCATAAGTTCTTTAACCTCCATTATTGGTAGAAAACATGTTTTATTCCTACTTTGAAACTGATAGGTTTTCCTTACCTCTACTAGATCTTGTGTTTAGATCTGATTTTAAATGCCTAAGAGAGAATATTAGTGACACCATGGATTCCTAAATATGATATTTTATCTCTTTTATTAAGTAAAACCTTCAAATCCCTATTCAACCAAAGCTACAAAAGGCTCCAACATGCATCTTTTTGCTCTGAAACTCCTCTCCCCTACTCCAAATGTATTGAAATATCCTTGAAAATGTCTAAATAGAGAAAAAAACACCATAAATAGGTTTAAATAAGTCAAAACCAATTTAACTTCTCCAAAAATCACTTTTTCACTTAAGAATTTCTATTTAGAAGCCCCTCAAGTCATCTAATGCATTTCTGGGGGTCTCTTGGGCAAATTAGATTCTCCAGACATCATTTTTGACTCATTAGAATATTTGAAGCTTTTTTCAAACCTCTATTCTAACCCTAAATTCTCAAATGCCTTGGAAACTAGCTAGATCATTCACTTGCAGTTCAAGACCCATATCTAGGTTTTTTCCTTAAAGTCTCTAAATTCACCATAAAACTTGCTTAAAGTGTTTTAAAATATTACAAGGGACAAGAGGTAAAGACATTAATTTTTTATTCCCTTTCCACCATTGGACCATCCACTTTACAAGGAATCTATACAACTCCTCACACCACACTAGGAGCTTCCATGATACTACATTATATCATCAAGTTAGGACTAAAAAGAGACTAGTCATGGGGATAAAAGGTCACTGAATGGTCTAGGAGAGTGACTTGATCCATCCAGGAAAATTTTTCATATGTAGGAAAAAATTTTCCAATAGTTTTAGTGACCTCTTGGGATTGCATACATGTCTATGCAAAAGACTAGTTACCTTAGTCTATCCATTAGGCTTATAGAGTCACAAAAGTCTTTCTAAAATTAGTTTTCAACTAATCACAAGGCTATAACTTCTAATTTGAACTCTCAAAATATGAAGTATAACCCCAAAAAAAATAATGTGCTCAAAACACTTAGGGAAGGGAAACACACAATGAAATGGAAATGTGCACAAGGCACTTGTAGAAAAATAACAAAATCTACTCTAATATGTATAAGGTTACAACTCTCTTTTATTAATAAGGATTTAGATGAATCCCATTGATTGAGATGGGTAATAACTCTCCATATAGCTAAGCAAGATGAAAATAATTATGTTTTTTAATCCATGGATCAAGTAAGGGCCACTCTAGAACCTGTCAAACTTAGTATGGTTCCCTAGCTTGGCCTTATTTGAATCTCATTTGAGGATTAAATCACCCTATTTAAAGTCTCTTACTATGGATCTCTTGTCAAAGGATTTATTGACTTGATATTTATGTGATTCCATTGTAATCATTACAATATCCCTCATTTCTTAAAGCTCCATGATATTTTCCATCCCCACACTCATAGGTTCACTCTCTATCAAATGAAGCTAATGGGATAGCTCCAAGATAGGTAACTGAAGATAGATGGGTAGCTTGGATCATCTCCCATATATAAGGACAAATGTTGAGTTACCAATGGAAACCTTGGGAGTCACTCTATTAGTCCATAAGGCTATCCTTGACTTTGAATGCCACACTCTATAGTTCTCCTCCATTATTCTATTGATTATTATAATCAAGTTCTTATTCATTGACTCTATGAGTCCATTGCCTTGGGGGTAGTAATTAGAGGATTTGCTGAGTTAGATGTCTAGCTGAAGTTCCCATTCACTCATCTTCATGCCAACAAATGCTTAGGCATTATTTGAAATGATGGTTTTTGGTACACCTAACGTTATCACTATATTATCATAAAAGTCTAATACTATTGTTTTGTTGGCTTCCTTTAGAGAAATTGCCTCCAACCACTTGGTGAAGCAATCAGTGGTAGTGAGTACCCACTTATGTCCACTATAATTTGTATTGATAATTCCTATAAAGTTTAGGTCCCATTGCATTAAGGGTTGTTCTGTCTGAATGGGATTAAGAGGAAGGGATGTCAACATTTACTTTCCTACAAAGAAAACACATTTTTGGCACTTTCTCACCCATGCATATGCATCTTTGAAGAGGATATGCCAATAATAACAAGCCCTCATCACTTTTTTAGTTTTAGTTCTTGGGGAAAATGCCCTCCTATAGGTCCATCATGGAATTGATCTAAGAGTCTAGTCACCCGATCATCATTTATGCATCTTAGTATCACCCCATTAAGGTTTTTTATAAAGATAATCCCATTAATCAAAGCATAAGGTATGGACTTAAGTTTTAAGTATTTACTCTTTGTTATATCCATACTTTTAGGACACTCACTTGTTAGCAAGAACTTTGTCATATCTCAAACCCAGCTAGTGTTCGGTGGAGGTGGAGTTGTTTGTAAGTTATCGTATGTCACCAAGACAACCTCTTTCTCTTCATGAAGGTCAGAAAACATGTGTTCACATAAGAATTTACCTCTTAATAGCTTAGTGACTTTTATTTATACATCATATTCCATGAATATTATAATCTTACCAACCCTCTTCTCATTCAGGTCCTTATAGAGAAGAAAGTATCTCACTCTAGGATGAGACATCATAAGATATATCTTATTGTTGGATAACATAGGTCTAAAAAATTTCACACTTATCATAGATGTAAGGACTTGTTTCTCCATGAAAGTTTACCTTTATTCATACCCTTTAATCCCATGTCTGAAAAATGCAATTTGTTATTCAATCCCTTTTCCATTATTTTTCATCAACATAGATGATATGTTATCAATGTTGGTAAAGGCATACAATATGAAATATTTTGAGAAGTCAAGATTCATGAGTGTAGGTGATTTATCAATGGCTTGTTTGATAGCTTCAAATCTTACTTTTCCTTATTTTGTCCAAGTAAACACCTAATTATTATTCAACATAGCAGTGATAGGTTTAACCAAGTTTGCAGAAACCATGTATGAACCTCCTTAAAAAATTTATCTTTCCAAGGAAAATTTGAAGTCCCTTCTTATGCTTAAGAAAGGACAAGGCCAATATTGCACTTATTCTATTAGGATAAATATCTAGTTCCTACTTTAAGACAATATGCCCCAAGAGTTTACCCTCATGGATAGTAAACACACACTTTTTGGTATCTAATGAGATCCCATACTCTCTACACCTTTAAAAGATATACCTCAAGTGGTCCAAGTGTTCACCATCCTTCTTGGAGAAAAATGCTTTTTCATGTAAGTAGATAAACACCAACTGATTGAGCAAACCTTGAAAATCCATATCCATGTCTCTTTGAAAAGTAGATCTAACATTTGAGAGGCCAAAATTTATCTTCTTATAGTCATAGGTGCCCCACTTTATGGTGAAGGAATTCTTGCATTGGTCTTATTCTCTTACTATCACCCAGTTATATCTTGAGTACCCATCCAAAAGAGAGAAACATTCTAAACTAGAAACCATTTGAAGGAGTTTCTCCATGGATGGCAAGGGGTAATGGTATTTCAAATAGACCTTGTTTAAGTATCTAAAGTCCACACATAACTAGATCTCACCATTCTTCTTTATGACATGCACCAAGTTAGATACCCATGAGGAGTGCTTGATAGGAAAATTGATATTAGACTCAATCAACTTGGTTAATTATTTTCTTATCATCTCTTCAATTGTTGGATTGAATGGCCTTTACTTTTGCCTAATAGGCATGTCATTTTCCTCCAACTCTATTATGTGTTGGGTTAGCTTGGGGTTAAAATATATTAGATCAAATTACTCCCAATAAAATATATTTGAGTACTCCATAAAAATCTCAATAAATGCATGTTTTTCTACCTCATTTCTCACATTTCTAAGCTTGAGAATCTTATCTTTAAGGATTAGAACTCTCTCATAGTTTTCTTCATCAGTAGACATAACTACCTTATCTTTCCTCATATGTTCCCCTTCATGGAAAAGACCCTCAAGGGTAACAAAAACTTTACAAAGTTTATTTAAATTTAGATAAATAATTTGGTCCTCATACTACTATTGAAGTCTACTTTGGTCTATTGAATAAAACTCTGCCTCTTGTCATAAAAAATAAGTAATCTACTTGTCACTATCAAATACTTGCCAATGAGTTTCATTATCTGAAACTGATGGTCTCCCTATCACTTTGACATGTGGATGTATTTTAGACTTCTTAAAATAATTTGGGATGTCAAATTGAGACCATACTACTGATAACCTATCATCATGTCGGGTGAATATTTTGTCACCAGCTAACTGAGGGCAAAATAGGTGTTTCAACCATAGTATAAGGAGATTTGATCAGCCAAAATGTGGAGGTCTACCACATCAAAATGGGACAAATCTCTCCTCTCATCAAGGGGAGGTTCCTTATAACTATAGAATACTAATATATATATGCTAAAAATAACACTCATGGGTAGGATAACACCATCCATCTCTCTTTTTTAGAGATGATGTTCACATAATAGAGGATAAATCTTGGGTGATTATTGAAGGTACTTCTCTTCTTTTAGAAGTAATATTTAGTCAATAGCAATATTCCTTCCTGGGTAGTAAACGTGATAGTTCATAGTGACTCAACAGGATGAAAGATACAAAGTATCCACCTCAACTGCCAAAGAGAAAGATACAAAGGATAATGGGGGCACAAATTCTTCCCAATATCATTTACATAGAAATAGAAAATAGACAGACTAAAGACAATTGTGGTAGCACAAAATCTCTCTATAGTTGTCTTCAGGACACCTTCTAGGTTACTTCCACTAGTTTTGCTTGTTTGATTAAATTGACAAGACTGCATTTAAGAAATAGACATAAGAATAATCTCCTAAATAACACAATCTATCTCAGCACAAAGTCTAAAAGGTCACTTGCTTTCTCATTCAAATAATGAAATATGATTAACAATTTGGGCTCAAAGTCTCAAGAAAATATCTTTCAATTTTGGTAGAGTTTTGCTTATATAACAAAGAGATCTCCTTTGCATAAAATAAGATATTACAATATATAGCACTCTAAGAAAGAATTGGGTGCTTTGTTTCATAAAATGGCTTATGCTACATTCAATTACTTGAATGCATTTGAAATTCTATGAAGGGGCCATGCTAGAACAGGGCATCAACCTTAACTGTAGCATGCCAATTCATCTCTAATGTCCCCTTTGAATTATGGGCTACCTAGTCCTCTTCCTTATATGTGTGCAGATATCCATTTTTCCTTTAATTGATGAAGAAAAATAGGCCACAGATTTGAGTGTCTACACTCTTTGATGTCCACTTGGCAGAGTATTCCACCTATTAGAAATAACTCTCCTACAGATATTTCTAGTCTTTATGTATCCTTCCCTCTTTCCTTAACACATTTTTTCTCTTCCTCATGATCTGAGATCTTAGGCTATCTTCTCCCATTCCACTAGCTCTTTCAGCTTCTTCTTCAGTTGGTCGCTAAGTTTGTTCTCAGGTCCATGCCATATTTGAAAATCAACAGTTATTTTATTACTTCTAAATTGGATGTCCATGGGGACATCACTGATCTCTGGTCACTTGAACTACTTTGAACTTTGAACCTTTAAACCTTTGAAGTGTATCAGTTCAATGGTTCAATATTTTAGATGGTTCAATCAGCTCTTTGTGAAGGGCCGTGTTCGCTTTATTTTCCTCTTCGATTGAACCATCTCTTCGAACTTGTTTTTAGAATCTTCCACTTCCTTCTTTTGCTTGAAGCTTCCTTTCAAAAATTGAACTTATTTGAACTTGTTGAATCATTAAATCCTTTAAACTTGGTTGAACCTTTGAACCATGTTGAACCATTTTGGTTCAAGGTTCAACGGTTCAATGGTTCAATCTATTTCTTTGAATCCTTTGAACTTTTGGGCTCTCTAGATCCTTCTCTTTTCTGTTGAACTTGTTGAACCTTTGAACCATTTGAACCATTTTGGTTCAAGGTTCAACAGTTCAATCTCATCTCTTCAAAGCCTTCTTTTCTTTAAGTCTACTGATGTCATTGAACCTTTGAACTTGCCGAAGTCTTCAAACTTTCTAGATCCTTTTAAGTGCTTAACTCCTTTTGAACCTTTGAACCACTTTGAACTTTGAACTTGTGAAATTTCAAGGTTCAATGTTTCATTCCACTTTTTTAAAGCCCGTTGATGGACCTTTGATTGAACCTTGGCATTGAACCAGCCTTGAAATTACCAAAGTGTTGGAACTTCTTTTTTTGTGAAAGCTTGCCTATTGAACCTGTGGAGCTTGTTGAACATTTGGAAGTCCCTTGACTGAAAATGCTTGAATAATTAAAGAACTTGAGTGCTCAAAACATTTTTTGAGAAGGGAAGAGACTATTTTGGCTTGTAGGGCTAAAATAGTTGATATGTTGTCCCTAAAAACAAGTGACAGATTTTTGGAACAACAACTGGCTCCAATTGGGGAACTTCCTTCAGTTGAAATTTTAAAATAGCTGAGGGGAGTAAAAACTAGAATCTCAGTGCCTTCATGTATGCCATTGGGATATGGAGTCATGCCACCCAAAAAGAAAGGTGCCAAAAACAAAATAGACAACATAAAATAAAAACTCAAGACTATACAAAAAATTATCCATATGTACAAGCTAATCTTATTTGATACTTCAAGAATTGAAGTGCTTCAGATGCTGCCCACTGTGATGCAGTGAAAATGGCTTTCTATCTTGATATACCAACAAGAAACCATTTTCTCACTAGAAATGATGATTGGCAAATGGACCTCTCCACTAGGAATTAAATTTTCTGTGCATTCCCTTTGGTTTTCTCCTCTTGCCCCACAACAAGACTCAATCTCCAGTCTGAAAATCATGAATCCTTGCTCTCTTACAAAAGAGTTCATTTTTCCTAATTTTGATGTGAAACAGTATGGTCCATTACCATAATTTGTTATTATTCTATTTTAGTTGAGCTCATGATTTGATGGTCCCCATTCAACACTTGCCAATGGTTGGTGCTATCAGGAACACTTGGTCGAAAGACCAGCTCGATAGTGTACTTGTGATCTTTGAAATCTTGGTGAGGAACCAAGAGGGTCGCAGAGATAACCAATGAATCTACATGAATATGAAGCTCTTTGGGCACTATAGATATATTGAAAGCATCAAATATTTCAATACAGTCCCATACAAGATTGTGATAACATCGCAATATATCATCCTTGGTTTGACAAAGGTTTCTCACCTAAAAAACCACCAGTTCAGCATCTCCTTTGGCTTGAAGGAGCTTAATGCCTTTGTCTTGAGCTTTCAATTTGAGTAATAGGGATTCATACTCATTAGTGTTGTTAGTGTTACTAAATTACAACTTGTATGAAGAAGGAAAAATATCTCCTTGAGGAGATATTAGAATAATCCCAGCTCCATAACCAATAGAAGAATTGCTGCCATCAAATTCTAGAATCCATACGTCATTAGAATCTGATCTCCTATCATATTTTTCTTCATTAGAGAGGGAAGATCCTTTTTCATCTATACTACACCCTACCAATTCTTCTAATGTATTTTTTTAATCAATTTTTGGATTGCCATGTATAGGACTTTCATCTACTGTAACAAGAATGTCTTTAGTAGATAAAAATAATTACCCCTGACTCAAATAGAATTTGAGCTTCAGGGGCCTACATTTGGGTGACAATATACTTTGCCTCCTTCTTAAGAAGTAGCCTTTGCATGATTCATTTGATAGGGATCCTTGCCTCAGATAGGTCCATGCTCAATTCTCCACCAGTGTCTTTACAAAAATTTGCCCATGTAAAATGTTTTATGAGGCTAGGATGTTAGCCACTAGGACTGTCATTTTAATTCTCTTTTTTGGGAAGGCCACAAATGCAAATTGGGTATCATTGATTTGTCCCAACAATGGTACTTATTTGTTTTCCATGGAGAAGCATCTCCCAAAGGTCTTGGTCAGTGTGAGACCAAGAGATTCTTCCACCTTGGCAGGCATGACATTATCAGATGCATCTGAGTCTATGATGCAATTGTTCAACTAATGTCCATTTATCAATAAGGAGACATAAAATGGTTCTATCTTCTCAAGGGTAGCTGGAGGAGTAATCACAAGGTTATTCTAGGTGGATGTGTTCTTAGGGGGACCAAGAGTTACTT
This sequence comes from Torreya grandis, assembly GCA_037957365.1. Lineage (NCBI taxonomy): Eukaryota > Viridiplantae > Streptophyta > Pinopsida > Cupressales > Taxaceae > Torreya > Torreya grandis. The sequence goes on along the minus strand of JARHVA010000983.1, from coordinate 285,141 downwards.
TCAGAATTTCTTGTCCTGTAGGGATGGTTTTATTTTTAACACATTCAACCAACCTATCCAACTACTCAGGGTTGGATTGCAAATATTCAAACTTAGTCATTTGAATTTTGGCCTTCTTAACATGGTAGATTATATCAAATGATTGAAATGAATTAGAAATAGGGGAAGGTAGTTTATCCTTCTAGTTTCTTGTGGGGGTGGTACTAGTCTATTAATTTGAAGTTGAAGGTGCAGGAATGTTTGGAGTACATACTTTTTTACTACTCACCAGGTCCTTTGATTGGAAAGGCAGTGAAGTGCCTCATTTAGTAATTGAAATTTTTGGTTGAGATCCCCTATTTTTCCCTTATCAGCTTATTGAGCTAACTAGTTTTGGGACCTAGTAAATACTGCGTATGATCCATCAAATGCTTCACCTTTACTTCTAAGTTCATCCTGGTAATTTAGAAAACTAATGTTGGAGTCACCAGCTAATTCTTCTTGGTCTTTTGCAAAGAGATCAACATAATTTTCTTGATCAAACTCATGTTGGAAAGAGAAATTATGTTTAGCTTCACGATAACCAACTGCTAAGTTAGCTGGAGCTACTTCAATGGAAAGCTTCCCCTATGGGGGAGGAAGATGATTTGGTTGCCCTTGATTTGTGGTAGCATTGCCCTAGTATGGCTGGTTGAGAAATGTCCTCCTTGGTATATATTGGAATGAAGGAGGAGCAGACATCCCTTACACCATTTACTTTTTGAGGGCTAGCAACTCATTTGCCAATTTTTGCACCATAGGATCAGTGGTGCATGTAGATGAATACTCAAAAGATGAAGAATATTTACCTCTATTAGGATCTCTTCTTATCTTTCCTGCTAAGATAAGATCATCTTCCACCTTAGTGGCCAAAACCTAAGCTACAACAAGGTCTATGTGGCTAGCCCATCTCAACAGGAAACTCACTTTAGGTAGCTGTGAGTTGATGAAGAAGCATTTGAGATTCTCAGTTGTTGGTTGAGTAATAGTGGGAATCCTATTCCTTAGGTTGTTAAACTTAGCTATGAAGTCCCTCATAGGTTCATGAGGCTCTTTATTCATTTGTGTGAGCTAGGCTAGTAGGGCATGCACATCATCTGGAAGCTTGAACCTAGATTCAAACTTGGCTTTGAGGGTGTTCTAGTCAGCCACAAATTGAGGCTACAGATGATAAAACTAGTCTACAACAACACCTTGTAACATCTCTACAAATAGCCTAACTACTATGTCTTCATACTCCACACCTATCATGCCACATGCTATGCTAAAGGCTGAAATATATTCATCAGGATGAACTCTCCCATCACCAAAGAATTTGGGGAAATTCTTCCTTGAACTATGTGGTAGCTCATGTAGAGGTGGAGTTAGATTTAGGGGACTAAAAGAGTTACCCTAGGGGCCTTGAGCTGCCATGTTATGACAATGAAATGGAGGGATAACAAATTTGGTGGAGTATGTATAGGCAAAGTTCTACTAGCAAAGGAAAAAGAAGCTCTACCTTGTATTGGTGACCTGGTGTTGGTAGGAGGAAGACTCCTGGTTCATTAAAGGTGAGGTTGTGGAGGAAACATGTTAAAATTGCTCTGCTACACCAACTCAAATACAAGGTCAACAACACCTTGAGCTTTTTGGCTTCTTGTATATCATGGAGCTACCAGATTGGAAAGTGAAAATGGAAAAGAACTGTCACTACTTCAATTTGAAGCTTGAGGCTTCAAACTACATGTCCTTTCCCTAATGGAGGGTGGAGCTGCTAGAAGAGACAAAAGAAATAAAATGTTCAGTCTCTAGCATCTCTAGTTTCACAACTCAGACTATGGATAAGTCTATATAATAGAAATGGATAAAATAGAAATGGATAATAAAAATGGATATAAAATGAAAATGGATAAGGATAAGAACTGCTTTAATCTAAAGCTTGAGGCTTCAGACTGCATGTAACATCCCCAACGAAGTCACCAAAAACTGTTGGGTGAATATTTTGTCACCAGCTAACTGAGGGTAAAATAGGTGTTTCAACCACAACATAAAGAGATTTGATCAGCCAAAATGTGTAGGTCTACCACATCAAAATTGGACAAATCTCTCCTCTCATCAAGGGGAGGTTCTCTATAACTATAGAATACTAATATATAAATATATGCTAAAAATAACACTCTGGGTAAAGATAACACCATCCATATCTCTTTTTCAAAGATGATGTTTACAAAATAGAGGAGAAATCATGGGTGATTATTGAAGGTACTTCTCTTCTTTTAGAAGTAATATTCAATCAATAGCCAGATTCCTTCCTAGGTAGTAAATGTAATAGGTCACAGTGACACAATAGGATGAAGTGTAGCACAAAGTCTCCACCTCAACTACCAAAGAGAAAGATATGAAGGATAATGGGGGCACAAAGTCTTCCCAAGATCCTTTACACAAAAATAGAAAATAGATAGACTAAATATAATTGTGGCATCACAAAGTCTCTCCATAGTTGGCTCCAAGACACCTTCTAGGTTACTTCCACTAGTTTTGCTTGTTTGATTAAATGAAAAAGAATGCATTCAAGAAATAGACACAAGAATAATATCCTAAATAACACAATCTATCTCAACATAAATTTTGAAAGATCACTTGCTTTCTCATTCAAATAATGAAATATGATTAACAATATAGGCTCAAAGTCTCAGGAAAATGTCTTTCAATTTGGGCAGAGTTTTGTTTCTATAACAGAGAGATCTCCTTTGCATAAAATAAGAGACTACAATATATAGTACTCTAAGAAAGACTTGGGTACTGTGTTTCACAAAATGGCCCATGCTACATTCAATGCCTTGAATGCATTTAAAATTTTGTTAAGGGGCCATGCTAGAATAGGGTATCGGCCTTAACTGTAGCATGTCAATTCATCTCAAATATCCCCTTTGAAGTATGGGCCACCTGGTCCTCTTCTTGATATGTGCATAACTATCTATTTTTCCTTTACTCAATGAAGAAAAATAGGCTGTGCCTTTGAGTGTCTGTGTTCTCTAATGTCCACTTGGCAGACTGTTCCACCTACTGGAAATAACTCTCCTATAGATATTTTTGGTCTTTTTACATAATTCCCTCTTTCCTTAATGCATTTTGTCTCTTCCTCATAATCTGAGCTCTCAGGCTATCTTTTCCCTTTTCACTAGCTCTTTCAACTTCTTCTTCAGCTAGTCACTGAGTTTGTTCTCAGGTTCGCGCCATATTTGAAAATCAATAGTTATTTCATTACTTCTAAATTTGATGTCCACGGGGATGCCACTAGTCTCTAGTTGCTTGAACTACTTTGAAACTTGAACCTTTGAAACTTTGAAGTGCATAAGTTTAATGGTTTGGGTAGTTTAATCAGCTCTTTGGTTCAATTGACTCTTTGTGAAGGGCCACATTTTCTTTCTTTTCCTCTTCGGTTGAGCCATCTCTTCGAACTTATTTCTAGAATATTTTACTTCCTTCCTTCACTCGAAGCTTCCTTTCAAAATTTGAATTACTTTGAACTTGTTAAACTATTGAAGCCTTTGAACTTGGTTGAACCTTTGAACCACGTTGAGCCATTTCGGTTCAAGGTTCAATGGTTCAATCTATTTCTTTGAACTTTCAAGCTCTCTGGATCCTTTTCTTTTCTATTAAACTTGTTAAATCTTTGAACCTTTGAACCATTTCAATTTAAGGTTCAATAGTTCAATCTCATTTCTTCAAAGCCTTCTTTTCTTTAAGTCTACTGATGTCATTGAACCTTTGAACTTGCTGAAGTCTTCAAACTTTCTAGATCCTTAAAAGTGCTTAACTCCTTTTGAACCTTTGAACCACTTTAAACTTTGAAATTATGAAAGTTAAAGGTTCAATGTTTCATTGGTTCAATGGTTCATTCCACTTGTTTGAAGCCTACTGATGGACCTTTGATTGAACCTCAGTGTTGAACTAGCCTTCAAATTGCCTAAGTGTTGGAACTTCTTTTTTTGTGAAATCCTACCTATTGAGCCTATTGAACCTTTGGGAGTCCCTTGACTGAAAACACTTGAATAATTGAAGAACTTGAGCACTCAAAACATTTTTTGAGAAGGGAAGAGACTATTTTGGCCTGTAGGGCCAAAATAGTTGATATGTTATCCCCAAAAACAAGTGATGGATTTTAGGAACAACACATCATGCTGATTTTGCTCTCTTGGCACTACTTGGATATTTAAGGCTTTAAAGTCTTCAAGTATTTGCCACACTCTATGTTCTTAGGACTTCATTAAGTGGTTATTGGCTATGTTTTGAACTCTCACCTAGTTTACTATCATCTCACTATCCCCATGCACCTAAAACTACTTTACTCCCCTCTTAATAGCCCACTAAGATGAGGCCCTTATACTCAAATACATTACAATAACAATTAAATTAGAACTTGTATGATAAAAAGTATTTATCATTAGAGGGAGATATTATAATTATACCTTTACCCTTCTCCATGCTTTCTCCTCGAGCCATCAAAGAACATTTTTCCATAATTCACTAGTGTCATCATATGGGCTAGTGAGGGATGGCACAAACTCATTATCTTCATGTAAGAAATAAACTCCATGTCTATTTCTTCAACACCTCCCAAAGGATCAAGTAGTCAATTCTCACTCCATAACACATCTAGGAAAATATCAAGTGTCCCCTCAGGATGAGTGTTTAGTTCTTAACCAATAAAGTGATCTTCTTCATCTAGAATGGTACAATTGATGTTTGAGATACTTATCCCATAAGGCTTAATGTGAAATTGGGAAATAGGTTCAACCTTGATAGACACTTTTTTCCTGTACCTTATTGTAAAATCTATATAGGACAAATCCGTTGCTAGATAACCCATAATTTTAAGCTATGAAATCTCTAAATAAGCATAAATCAAATTTGGAAGGAACCTCTAGAATCAATACATCCTAACCTACTAAAACACTAGGACAAGTATGTAGGGTCAAGTTTAGATCTCTGATAATACTACCCATTTTGGTAGAATATCCATCAAGCTACAAAAATCCCTTAGTTTTGGGTTCATAGTTCAAACCAAACTAATCTGCTATTGATTTTGGCATCACTAAAGTACTTATTCCATTGTATACCATGTAGTTGTGTACCAAGGAGTTGAAAATGATTAAATAAAGGTATAAGGGAGGATTTTTGACCACTTTTTATAACTACCCTTCATTTTATTTAGCAGTATTAGTGAGAAATACATTCACCTTGCTTGCTGACTTCTTTGAAACACTGATCTTTGATAAACCCTCTTGAAGGATATCCACTTGAATGGGTATGGAAAGTATTTCCCACATTGGAACACTTAGATTGGGCTTCTTCATTTTATTAATAATGTTGATGTGAAAACCACCAACCTTTGCTTGTACTTTGGGAGCCACACTTGTGCTTTGAACCTATGAGTTTTAGGGTACAAAGGTATTTCTTTAGTTCTAATTTTTTTGAGTTATTAGAAACTTTGGGGTAGTAATAGGCTCACTTGGATTTTATATTAATGGAGTAAGAGTAGGAGGATCTCTAACTACTTCTTATCTACCTTCCACGTTCCTTTTCTTGAACCTTGCATTGGCTGCCATAGGGGTGTTTGCTTAGATAGAACTAGCCTACTAATTGAAAGCATAAAACTCTTATTGTTCATTGTTATTCATTGTAGCACTAAACTAGTTTTGTCCTTTATTATGCCCTTGGCTTTGTTGAGGCTCTTATGGTTTAGTTATCATAGGCACTTTTATATTCTAAGCCATGAGAGCTTGATTAAAACCATAACTAACACCCTATTGCCACTAATCATTGAGAGCTTGATTAAACTTGGTTTTTGGGACAATAGCTTAATTGAATTATTGATTTTAAGGTATAGAACCATCACCTTCTTGTGAAATTTAGTTTTGAATAGGGACCAAAGTATTGGAATCACATGTATCATTAGGATTGTAATTATTTTTCCTAGAATAATTGGGCTACCCTTGTCCTTATCCTTGGAAATTTGCCTTGAAGGGTGTCCTATTGGCTTGGTAAGGTTGTTGAGGCTAATATGGGGGCTGATTGTTGGACTGAGCATTAAAACTCACTTGTGGAGTTAGGATTATTTAGGGAGTTATTTTTTATTGTTGTAGTTATTATTTTATTTTGTGCACGTATTTATTGAGTACAAAATAATAATAGAAACTCTTATTTTACAAGTTGTTCATGAAAAAAGAATTTGTTTCATAAAATAACCTACCTTGCCTATTTAATAGGAACTCCCATGTCTTTTTGACTCAGTCAGATTTGGAGACCCACACATATATTATGTATACATTTACAAAGACTCTTTTATGTATATTTTAATCTCTATGTATAATGTCAAAGTTGTGGTAATGGTGTACAAGAGAGATCCTATTGGTTATGAGTTCATAATTCTCTTTTGTGCTCCTTAGTTCATGTAAAGGATGCTCTCATATGTTATCTACAAAATAAACTAGTTGGTATGCCATCATGTAGTGTTACTAAATTTGGTACGCATCCATTTGATGCACTTTTATAGTATGACTTACTATATTCTAAGTAGCCCATTTTTCCTACTACTTTTATTGTAGATGATACTTATGTGCCTACTATTATTTCACACTCTACACATCTCACTCTAGTTCCACCTTCATATATGCATACTTCTTTTGAGAAGCATAACACTAGATTTGGCTCCCACATTATTCACTCCATGGCTCACACTACTAGACTTATAGGCATTAGGAAGCATTTATAGGCCATTGATCACCCTATTCATCCTATTATTTGGATTGCTTAGCATGGATTTGGTTATGATATATGTGATTCATCTTTATTGGGATCTATTGATAGATATCCATCTTTTGTTTTCTCCACTCTTTGTTAGGGTACTGAGGTTCATATGAGCTCTATTTCACCTTCACTTAGGCCTGAAAAACCTGAGATTATAGATGCCAAACATGATGAACTTAACACTCATTAAGTTTCTACCTCACATTCTTCTACCATGGAATTTGTACCCACACCTATCCAGACATATTCATCCACCATCCATGTTTATTTGGGGCGGATTTATGATCAATATTGGTGGCATAGGAAGCATTTTTGGTGATGACACTACAGACATCATTCCTCCACTATTTATCTTCTTTAACCACACATTGCTCCTCCCATCTAGTGATGTTTCTTATTGTTTGAGATCCTTGATTAGACAGATGTGTTCTTTTGGAGCATACATCTCTCATTGAATAGATGATGTATTCCACAGACTGATTACTTTATGGAGTATCTTTCATCACTTGGTGATATTATTATAGGATGGGACATTTTCTTTATAGTCACACTAATAATCATGGAGATTTTTCCTTCATGTGTGTGCTCCATGATTGAGCACCTTATTCTCTATTTGCATGACTATCCCATCATCACTAAGGACATCATTCTTGGGATATTTCATATCTATATCTAGTTGTTGATAGTCTTCTTTATATGTTTTGGTAGAGCTTGTTCTCCTTCTAGAGTGTAGCTAGTCTGGTGTAGCCCAGTGTCAGGATTCTGATGTTCTCATAGTGGGATTGGCCCACTCATTTAAATGGTTTTTTGGGTCACTACACCTCTTTTAGAATTATGGAGGTGTGTGGACATATTTCTTTAGGTGTTGTGCTCATTGTTAGTACAACATTTTTTATTTTGTAGGTATTTAGTTAAGTACATCTTTTGTTTGATGGGATTCATTCCATCAAGTGTACCTACTATACCATTATGTTTGAGTATTGATCCATTTAATTTCTTGAGACACCTTGTAGCATATGTTTTCTCTATCTTGACTTTATCTATTATTAATAGTTTTTGGGTACCTTATGGTGATACATTTCATCCTTGGTGACTCTTTTTTCTAGTTTTTGTGATCAAAGTTTTTTGATAGATTGAGCCTCATATATTATATCACTTCATAATTAACTTGGTGGTTACAGTGATTCATCATCCATGTAGTCTAGTAATATGGGTTGGTTACCATAGGGACACTTTGTATTTCATTGTGATTTATACATGGGTACTTGATCAAGCCTTGTTGCTAGGACCCATTCAGTTTCTTTGCATTCTCTTTTCTTACTCCCTATTTTATGCTTAAGAGAGGATGTTGGAGTGAGTGTCAAAACTCACTCAAGGATTTAAGCTAAATTAGGAGTCAGTTAATTAGTTGTTATGAGTCTAATATTTACACACCTATTTTGTATGTGTAAATATTCCATATCAACTAATATTTGTTTCACACAATAAATTATTTGTTATCTGTAACAACCTTTTATGAATATTTTATAGTCACTCCTATTACTTCTCCTATGCTAGTGGAGAGAGAGAGATATGCAGATGTTTATATTTTTCTTTTGAGGAAACAATGCAAGACTAGTTTATGCATAATGTTTGAGATGAATACTTTGTGGTACTAGTTTACAAGAGAGATCCTACTAGTTATGAGTTAAATATGAACTTTAACACTGATAATTAATATTATATTGATATTCCTACCTCTTTAAATTTACTAATTCATTTCCTAAGGTTTGAAACACATTCTTGAGATCTTGAAAGTAACTAGATTGACTAGTTGAAGCTTTATTTTATTTTGGTGTAGGTATGACAACTGTTGGTAAAGGAGAAATGGTAGCAAGGGGAAGAATGATGATAGTATGTAGTTTAATCTTAGAAAATGAGGGCATAGGTGGCCTTGGGGTAGTTTTTTTTATCATGTATTAAGCTATTCTCTACTTTGATTTCCACCTCATAAGCATCTGGTAGTGTGTTTCCCCCCATATACTATATCATCACTATAATGTCACTATTGAAAGTTCTTAGATAGTAGAGGAATCATAGTTAAGGGTTGGTCTGATAGAGATTATAATCCTATCCCATGTATTTTGAAACCTATTATTGAAATCCTGCATAACCTCATGAGGAACTCTCTTTATTGTAGTCAATTTTTCTACTAGTGAAAAGTGGTCACTCTTATCTTTAAACCTCTTGCACAAAGTATACTCTAATTTGTCCCATGATGTAATGGAGTTAGGAGAAATATTACTATACCAATCTAGGTAATTTTCCTTGAAATACATGGCCAATAACTTTATAGTCACATTTTCTTCATTGATGTCATGGATATTGCAAAATTTGGCTATGTCTCTAATGTGTTCAGAAGGGATTGTAAAATTATCTCTTGTGAAGTAAGGCATACTCTTAAGGGCTTCCAATAGAATAGGATCATATTTATTAAGGTTCAAATGAATTTGATCATTGAAATCCACAAAAAGAAAAGCTCTAGGGGAAGACATGGTAGTGAAAGGGTCCAACAAGGATCTTCTTGTAAAGGTAGACTTGGAAATTGGTTTAGGAGAAATGTTTCCCAAATATGGATGGGTGTTAGTAAACATAAATATTCTTACTAAGTTTAAAGGTAATTAAACAAATTCAAAAGGAATACCTCTAGCAGGTGATCTTGTAGTCACCTTTGGCATGAGAGATAGGTATTGTTCTACCACCAAAATGCTGAGTGTTCTCTAAAGTCACTGGATAATGAGATTATCGATGCAACAATTGTTGTAAATGGACAAAGACCATCATTAATATTAATTAATATTCTTTGAATGTAATCCCATCAGGCATGCTAAAAACTATTATAGAATAGAATTTCACCCTCATGATAGATTTATTTAGTCTCTCTCACTCATAGCTAATCAACCCTAGGCTATGGGTATCCTTTGATGGGGTTGAAACTCCAAAGAAGCTTGGTTCCTCTTGGTATCTCACTTAAACTATTGATTCTTCTTGGAAAAGGGATAGAAGTTTTGTAATGTATGAATAAAAAAATAACTAAGGTTTTGAAACAAACTTAAACACACTCTAAATTACATGAAACTAACACTAAGGTAGTTTAAAGACAACCCTTACTCTCATAATCTCTTAAACTAGTCATTTTGCATCAACATTTTTAAAACTAGGCCCACTAGGCAAGAGGTGAAGTTTATAGGAATATAAAACTCACACTATACCTTCACTAATGAAAAAAAAAATCACAATTTAATACCTACCAAAATTGTGGACAAACTTCAAAAAGGCAAGAAATGAGGACAATTACCAAGGAAGAACACCCTCCACAAATCAATCATACACAAACTAATTAGAGCACTAGATGCAAGTAAGACATAAGAAAAATAAGTCATTATTACTTAAAAAATATGTTTTAAAAAAAATTATAGGGTTTTACATTTTAAAATGAGAGTGTATCTTACAAATGGAGAAGAAAAGGGAGATATAGGAGGAAAGGGAAGAGAAGGAAAAGAAAGCTCTCAAAATTCAATAAATGTCACTCAACCACCTTTTATAGAGTTTCAACAACATTAAAATTAATTAATAACCAATCTCTCTTATAAAATTAACCTCCAAAAGTCAAAATGGTATTTAAGCCTTCTCAATGGCCTTAAAAAGGCACTAGAATACAAGAATCTTTGAGGAAGATGATGTCGCACTCCACTAGATTTGAGAAAATTCTTCAAAGACTAGAAATATAATTTAATGCTCCAAGTTGCTCCTCTAACCTCCAAAATATCACATTTGAAATTATACACCCCATTCCACTTGGATTCTATAATCCACTTGACATCATGGTTAGTGATTTGAAATTTCATGCTTACAACTGACCTTGAAGGTTATCTTTAAGTGTTTGTTTTTTTATGTTTCTTTTGTTCTCAACTCAAATTTTTCTCCTCAAACCTAAAAAATACTCAATTAATCATAAAAATATCTTGGAATACAATAATGGAGGTCTCCAATATCAAGCCACCTTTAACCAATTGTGAAATAACCTACTCTCAAGGCCATTTGTCACCATGAGAACCACTTTTAGACCTATAGAAGTCTTCTAGACATCCATAGCATCATATGAGGAATAAAATGAATATTTTATCAACATTAAAGACCTAAAAAAATGTTTTAAATATCAATTAAACCTAAAACATTTAATAATTTGTCATAAAACTTAGGTTTTTAACATTTTAGCTAAACAAGGCACCGTAAAATCCCTTATAGGCATTTTTAGCCTCTTAGGCACCAAAAAATGAAAAATTATTATGAAAAATAGGTTATAAATGAGATTATAATAGTCCTCTACATGTTATGGGTGATTTTCAAGTGATTCTAGGCCATTTCATGGACTTATGAGTTCAAAACCTCAAAACTGGTCAAAAAGCTCTTTTGGCAGCTTAGATAGGCTTACCTTCTTGAATATTGTTCATAAAATATATACTCTATCCTATAAATTCTTTCCATAAATATTTATCTTATATACCCCTTTAAATTTTCTAAAAATCTTGGGCTCCCATGTAGAAGGTGTGAAAGTATATGTATGTAAAAAGTTTGCTTGTGGGGTTTTGCATACATTTTGGGCTTGATTATCATCTTAAAAATTGTTCATAAAAATCATACCCTGAAAAAACCCCAATACATAACTAATTTTAATTACATATGTGTCCTCAAAACATAACAAAATAATTTGGCCTAACTCCCTCTGTAATGAAAGATATGAACATCTAGAGAGGGGGTTCGAAATGGGTGTCTTGGACTACATAGTTTAAGTTTCTATTTAAGGACCAAATTGAACCCTTTTATTATTATTTAATTTAAATATGTAACTCATTCCCTTAAACATCTCATTGTACCTTAATAAAGTGTCATATTGTATTGATAGGGTCTGAATATTCCTCAATGTGGTGTAGGCCTTATAGGCCTTAAGGCTAGCTTTAGGCCTAAAACTAAGTTTTAAAGATTGAGGAACATATAATAAGATAATATGGATTAAAAACCATTTATTAACATTATTTTCCATCCCTTTTGACCTCGTTATGATTCTCAAGCTTCACTTTTACCTCCATACTTTTTAGAACTACGTGTAGGAATGTCTAACTACCTCTTTATTTTATCCATCAAGGGCATGGTTTACATTGAAAATAAAGTGTGATAACCTATAAATATGTGTATACATACTTAAAAACACATCCTTATTCTTATTTAACACTTCCATTAGGTTCAAAACCCTCCACCAAACATGTAGATTTTAAAAATGTCTCCTAGCTCCAATGGAGGATGCCAATAGACATGTGGGTGATTGTAAAAAAAAATGGATAATTACACTCTTATATTACCCAAAAAAAATTTATATAGTTATAATGACTCATCAAAAACATCTCCACCAATTTTTATACTTGGATCTTGCATATTGAGATATTTAGATGGATTTTCTTCAACATTAGCTTAAGTTGCATGTGTTCTTTGATTGTCAACGGATAAGGGGTTGACTATGATAAAATAGTGAATATTTTACCTATTATATTAGCCTCAAAAATATTATGTATGGTAATATAAACTCATGATGATCATCTCCACCAATTTTCATACTTAGATCATGTTCCCCATCACAACATCATTCCTCTTCATTGGCTCTCAAAGCTTATACCTTGACAACATTGTTGTAGGTGCTCATTGGAGGAAATGGACGTGTTTGAAATATATTCACCATAATTTAGTGTTTACATACACCTCAAAATTTTTTTTACCTCTCTTATCTCTCCCTTTCTCATATTTCTCTTCAAAAAAGTGTCTTATAGGCCTACATAGTCTTAACCCATACAGTAGGCATGTGTAGTACCTTTATGAGCTAATAGTATTGTGTATGATCTTGATATAAACTTGAATATGTAAAAACATAATTTTAATTTGAAAGTGATCTCACAATATTATCTCCTTTAGTGAATTTACCTTAAAATTCATCTTTAAGACACATGACTGTGTGAGATTAAGATGACTTTTAGTATGGATATAGGTTATAATTATAGGGTTGAGCTTGATTGTAGCACTACTTAGACACTCCCATATTAATAATTTATGATTTAACATCACCATTATTTATATTATGAACCATTAATGAATATGATACTCCACCATAGACCACTTTTCCCTCATCCTTCATGAGATTGAAGATATGTTTATGTACTCATAGTTGTAGGTAGAGTTTTAGGAGGTGTGTGACTGTGTGTTTGTATCATTATAACTCAAATTTATAATAAAAATCATCACACCATGTTTTGAGGTTATCCAATCATGATATAAATTAGAACCCTTTTGAACCTAAAGAACTTTAAAAGACCTCATAGTTCTAGTGCTTGACTATCAACATGATTGAAGTTGAATATTACACATCTACAGGTCATGATTTCATGAGAATAACCTAATTTTGAGCTTTATACTTTCCTAGGGTAACTTTGATAAAATTCCATACTCAAAAACTTGCACATCGCATTCCTTCATTGGTTACCTTGTAGACTTATGTGACATATCACCATATCATGCTTGTTGAGGAAAATCATTGTGATTGTGTGCCATTACTATTATAGATGGTGTTGATGAGGTGTAGAGGTGTTTTTTATTCATATAAAAATGACTTGGTGCTTGAAATAACCATTAAGTGGTTTGAAAACTCCCTCTTATCTCTTCCTTAGCATATTCACTCCCTTACATTATTTTTAGGCCTTATACAGTCATATTTCATACATGCCTATGTACTTTTAATTTCATGCTCTTATAAATAATTTAGTGATATTTGAAAGTATTAGAGATGAAAATTGATCACTTTAATTGGATAGGAGACCTTACAGGATTAACCTTTAATAGAAAGGTCTTTATTTTCACTTTAGGGCATATGATTTTATGAGTCAATGAAATTACCATTTGGATGGTTGTAGGTATATGTTTTATAATTGATCTCAACTATAGATCATGTTTTGGTAACCCTCTTTATGGTCTCTGACTTCATTCAAAATTTTATTTCCCTATAAAGCTTCCATACTATCATTAAACTCCACCATTTGATTATGAAATCCATCATGAGCAACTTGTTGTCAACCCCATAAGCTTAGAGATTGGCCTGTATATGATGGATTTAGGTGGATTTATGAAGTGTGAGACCTTAGAATAAGTCCTTGTTTTGGAACCTCCTCTATTATCTCTAAATACATTTCAAAAACCTCTCTTGAAGGTACATATCCTTGAAGTCTCTTCATTAGCTTTATTGACCCCTCGGCTTATGATTGTCCTTGAAGCTAATTGTAGGTCTCTTCTTATTCTTGGTCCTTTGTACTTATTCAAATGATTTTAAGTGTACATTTATAAAGTTATTATATATGGAAAACCAATTCCTTTATTGGTTTTCTATATAGTCTATTATATACCTTCTTGCCTTGGTTTTAAGGTCTACCTTGTAGTTCATTATTTTGGGTTTTTGGATTGCAAGTAAAAATAAGGATTGATAAACAATAAATAATAGGTATTATGGACACCCTCTATCAGGTTACACCTCCATACAAATTTTCTTGGTCAAAAACTCTTTCTAGACCCCTTTTATGACAATAGACTTATCAAATTAGGTCTCTTTGTGGGCTAGTCTAACCCAGGCTCCTAAATCTAGACCAAAATGGTCTGCATAGTGATAAAACATTTTGAATATTTTAAATCACATGTAATCACACCATATTACAAATTTTCAAAATATTTCACTAGTTAGAACTCCCAAAATTGACTTTTTCCTTTTCAAACCCTAACTCAGGGTTTCCTTCCCCTACACAGACCTAAGAGTGACTATATTGAGTTTGTGACTTCTACAAGGAATTTTTCATCACTATCAAAGTGATTATAGGTCTTCCTAGATGCTTATCACCCTATCCAATAGTTAATAAGTTTCCATATCACCTCTGCTCTACTTTTCCATAGACTTTTGTGCTTGATTGCTTAGGGTTTCTTGTTTTGGTTGCAAAAGGTCAGTTGTACATTTTTGTTAAGGATCCTTGCATGTTATGGATAAATGAGAACATATTTCATGATTTATAATTTAATTATATGAATATGATATTATTTTAATTGTTTTTCTATTCTAACTCATTAACCAATCTCTCTTTCTACTTACCTTGCGCTTCCTAGGCAATTCATTCCATAAGTCTATCTTCATTGTTAATCTCCAAACCTTTAGCACAGGTCTCCTATAGATCTAAAACCAATTAATTTATTGGTTTTATATATTTTTATTGTATTTTCCTTGGTTATAAACCATTTCATTTATATCCTCTTTCTAAACAACCTTGAATCCACCTCAACCTCATACCATTATCCAAGCCAAAAAGATAGATGTAAGTGCATATTGAGAGTTGTCATGACTGTAGGCATGCATTTGGAAAACTTGTTCATGATATTTATTAATTTAACACTCCATCATCCTCATGAATTTTCCATTACATATGAGACCCTATCATATAATTATGTTCTTCAATCTACCTCATGCTTGGAGATAAGTTTGTCCTTTTAACAAAGGTTGTAGGTCATCATTTTGACTATGCACAAACTAAGTACAACATTATGGAGGTGGGATATTAGTTATAAAAATAATATTTGTTCTAATATACTCATGATTTTTATTTTCCTACTACACACTATAACATGATGATCTCTTGAACCAAGACCTCCTTCCACTCTATGATATTGTCTAAGCTAAAATATGGTTGTAGGTGCTTATTTTGACATGAATATAAAAGTGGTATAAATGAAGAATTGGAGAGAGTTAAAAATTTCTAAAACTTTAATATTCCACCATTCAATTTCAAACCTTTTTAATACTTGATCTTACCAAAGACCAAGACCTTGATCTTTACTTCACAACTCAGTCATTAAGGGGCTTGAAATTTCACATTGTATGGACTATAATAAGGTATAACATGATGTGAGAAGTGTTGAAGATTTGAGGAATATTGATGATATGCATTAGAGTTTGAGACTTGTTTCATTTACCCCATATAGTTCCTCTACTCACCAAGACCTTGGTTGTCAAAATATCCCTTTTCCATAGTCATCCTTGAGATCATCTTCTACACTCAATTGTAGGTGATGATTTTCACCATTGTACAGATTGAGGAGGATTTAAGAGGTTGATATTTGACCTAAACATGTCTTAAAGATATGAATTTCCCATTCTACTCCAATTTTCTTTAAAATAATTGAATTGTGTTACTATAGTGATTGATTGGATAATAAACTAAGAAATATCAATTACCTTAGTCTTAACAAAACAACCTTAACAAATGCTAACAAAAGAAATAGAAGTTTATTTCTTTCAACCTGACTCCCAAGACTAAGTTTGCACTAGGATGGTATTATTCCTTACTATATTGTTGAGTAGTCATTCAAATGGGGTCACTGAACCTACATGATGTGTATTTACATGATCAACCAAGATCATTTTCATCTTGTAGTGAATCTTGAACTATTGTAAGCATTTTTTTGGCTCATTGGAAACATTTAAGAACAACGTATTGTATATTACATTTCTCAGATCTTTAATTCTCAATATATTTTCACTACCTTACTTTAAATCCAAATAAACTATATAAACATGAATCCCTTTCATCAAACCTTATTGGATTCCCCCACACATGTCCTCTTATGTATGAGAAGTTTATGGACTGTGCACTTCTTTACAAGCTTGTGCATAGAGAATTGAGTCTCTTGATGATATTATGTAATTTTGTCAAGGTTTGTGAGTTTATATGATATTTTACATACATATTCATATTCTAAATACATTATTATCATATATTTATGTTCATGAATTTAGATTGGTAAGCTTGCATGCCTGTAGGAGTTTGAAGTTCTTCATGAAACTTGCTCAAGACATAGATTTAGACCATTGTTTTCATTCCTCAAGACTCAAAATAGTTAAATTATGTTTCTTTCATGTCACTATGGGATTCTTACTACCATTCAAACCTAACATGATGTTTAGACTTGGATAAGATCATTTAAGTACTGTACAAGCTCTCTATGAGAAGGAAACCATATGAAGAAGCATGGATCTTTCAAGAAAACATGTGAATTACATGAATTTATAGGATAATATATGTTTTATGGAATATCATATATGATTTATGGAGGTTTGGAAATATTTGAGAATGACCACCATGAAGATAAAACAAAATTTGTATAAAAATTCATCCAAACAACCTATACACTAAGACCTTCTCCTTGCCAGTGAAACTTCCTCATAAATATTCATTAGATAATGAAACCACCATGAAAGGGATATACAAGAATTTTTTAAAAAATACTCAAAATTATTCTTCTCATGGTTTTTTGAAGAAAATAAACAAAAGAAAACTTGGACCCTATCTATATGAATAGGCCATCTAGACACCCATGCATTGTTAGTAATTATTCATAAATATGGGGGGTATAAACTAGATAGCCAATGCCAAAAAGTAGAAGTAAACTAAGGTCCCTATATATACCTAAACAATTATGACCTAAATCTCTCTCCTGACCATACTGAGTGAAAACTTGAGGCTCTCCTAGAGCTATCCAAGACTACCCAATAGAGTTTTTCCCTAACATGAAGAACTATTAAGCACAATCTTATACTGAGAGGGAGGTGAATCAGGATAACACAATATTTTAATATTTTAAAATTTAATTAACCATAATAACCATAAACATTCAATATCTATCAATTAATAACACAAAAGAACACAAGATTTACGTGGAAACCCTTTTAGGAGAAAACCACATGAAAATATTGCTTATATATATAAATCTTTTACAAATTTTATAGCCACCAAACTACTATAGACACCAATCCCCAAACCAAGTACTAACCTAGTCAAATTGTGAGCACCCACCCACTGGAGATGTCAATCCCCTTCACCAAGCACCAACCCAACCAATTCATAAGCAACGACCCATAGGAGCACCAACCCCTAGACTATGAGGCGCTGACCCTAAGACAAATTGATTCCACCATCTATGATTTATTCTTCAAGAAAATGATGGATTTGATTCTCTTACACTTTATATCTTAGTAATTTTATTATAATTTTTTTTCTCTCCTCTCTTTTACAATTCTCAAATGATATTCTTCATTAAAATAAATATACTCTTCACACTTATTTTCTTAAGAGATATTCTATTTAATTTTTATCTCTTCCTTCACTCTCAAACTTATATGATTGTCATTCAAATCATATTGTTATAATACTTCCACAACTCGTTTACCTTAAATAGCCTTTAAAGTATGTTTCCCATCCACGTTGTACCTCTTCACCAAGAGATGTGACCATCGACATTTCCATTCAATTCTGACAATAATTTCGTTCACTTATGGAAATAATTCCATTCACTCATGGCCAAAATTTCATTTGAAATTTCCATTCATATCTGTTACAATTCCTTTGACATCAATCACAATTATTCCAACAATCTCCCCCTTTGTCATTGATGTCAATCCCTATGAATTAGTATATGAACTCCCTCTGTCTTCAATTCTTCCCCTTTGACATCAATTGTAAAGGGTTGTACACCTATCTCCCCCTAAGTTGATGCTTCCTCTCATAGTCAATAGATGAAAAAAATATTATCTTATTTTGTTGTCTTTGTTGTAATCTTGAATTTCTTTTATACCACTTGTTGTAATATCTTCTTTTATTGTTCCTCTTAATATCATATTTCTACTATGCACATCATATCTCTCTTATTTCAACATGGTGTTCACTACCATTTCTTATTGTGCTTTTTGCTCCATCATGGCCTCCCTGCCATTGTTCCTTATAACTTTTTTATAAGCATAGATTACTCCTTTTAATTGTCTAGTTACTGCATCTACTTCCAAACTTGTACAAATTCTCTTTTGAGTTTGGTTCGGGTATCCTCTTTCTTGTTCTAGTTTATATGATTACTTACACATTATCTCATTATATGTACATACTTACTACAATTAAACATACATTGTCTTTTTACAATGGAGTAAATGAATTTATAGCTAAGAAACCATATGAATCTTTGTTTTTGTTCCAACCATGTTCATTCCTCTCACATCCTTCACTTGTGACATAGTTACATGCATACTCACTTCTTGAATTCTCATTAATTATATCTACATTTCTCCCATTGTTCCATGAATATCCATTCCTTGCATGTCTCTTACACTCCTTTGCTCTATGACCAAAAATGTTACAATTAAAGTAATAGCCATAAAATGATCATTGGTACCTATGAGATTGTTTTGGCAAGAATGATGTTCTATCATGCCAATTTTTTTTTCCTTTGTCTTCTAATTGAAGAAATTCATTCTTTGAGGAAGTATTATCTTTTATATTCATAGGTTTATAAATTTTAACATCCTCTTTGGTAACCTTTTTTTCATCTCTATAGCCAAGACTTGACTTGTCAAATAGTAATATCTAACGATCTAGAATCTCATCTAGAACGCCGATGCTCTTCTTGAATCTTAAGTTGCTTGTTAATTTAGCATTCAACTTTTCTAAATACTTTTTCAAAATAATAATATCATCCTATATCTTCTCACATTCTTCCTTCTTTACCTTCAATTTGATTTTATTCTCTTCTTTTATTTTCTTCGCCTCTTCAACTTGAGCATTTGACTCATGATGACCATTTCTGAATCCTCTAAATTTTTTGATAACTCTTATTATATATCTTTATCATCTTCATATTTATGAATTTGTCACTTTTGTTATTTATTCTCTTTCTTGAGCATTTTTTTTTCATTAAAGGCAATTAAGAATTCTTTTTCAAGATCTAATTCTACTTCTCTAGCTTATGAATCAATCCAAGATTGTCCTCTAGTTATCTAGACATCACCATCCAAATATTCTATACCCATGAGCAAAACATCACCTCTATCACTATCTGTAACACATTCTTCAATATCCTAACTTGAAAAACTAACACTTTTTGAATAAAGGCTTTTCTTTTCTTTATCATATCTCTTTTTTTCCTCATATTTCTCTGATTTGTAGTTTTTCTTGCCCTTGTGATACTTACTTTCATTCTCATCATCTTCCTCTTCATCATTACTACTCTCTTATTTTTAATGGGGACATTTATTTTCAAAGTGTCCTACTTTTCCACAATTGAAACACTTAAAAGGTAACTTACCTTTATATCTCCTAGATCCCTTTTTGAGATTTCTCAAAAATAGGGATTCTTCTTTATTTGATTCTTCATTGGTGCTATAACTTGATTCATGTTTTTCATTTTTCACTTTATTTAATACCATGAAAATTGATTCATGCTTTATTGGCATTTTTCCTTCTATCCTCATTTCATATGATGTGATAATTCTATGTAATTCATCCATCTTCAATGTGTCCAATTCCTTCATTTCTTTAATAGCTGAGACTTTAAAATCATACCTAGGAAGTTACCTTAGTAATTTATATACTATCATCATTTCTTCCATTTTCTCACTTATCTATTTGATGGTGTTTATTATCTCATTCATATGAATAAGATAGGCTACAATGTTTTCTTCATCTTTCATCTTAAGACTTTCAAATTGCCTTCTATGCATTTGAAGCTTCACCTTCTTGACCTTGTCACCACCTTCATAGATATTCTAAAGTTTAACCCATATATCTTTTACTAACTCAAAATTCATTACTTTTATGAACTTTGATTTTGATAAGCCACACGGAATGGCATTCATCACTTTCACATTATTCTCACATGCCTTCTTTTTATCCTGATCCATTGGCTAACTTATTGGTGCTATGCACCCCATCACTACTGATAACCAAATATCAAATCCTAGAGCCATAAGATATGTTCTCATCCTTATACTCCAAAAAGCATAACTTTTTCTATCAAACAAAGGTGCTTTGTTTGTGGATAAACCATTTAATCCTTGATGACTAGTCATGTGTGCTCCCAAGATCTACCTTCCATTGGTTAAATTGATTTTGAAGGAACCACTTTGATACCAATTATTAAGCACATGCTTATACTAAGAGGGGGTGAATTAGTATAACATAATATTTTAATATTTTTAAATTTAATCAACCATAAAAACCATAAACATTCAAGATCTATCAATTAATAACATAAGAGAACACAATATTTATGTGGAAACCCTTTCAGGAAAAAACCATGGAAAAATATTTATGTTATATATGTAACTCTTGTACAATGTTTACATGCACCAACCTACTAAAGAAACCAATACCCAAACAAAGCACCAACTCAGTCAAATTATGAGCACCCACTCACTAGAGACACCAATTGCCTTTGCCAAGCACCAACCTAGCCAATTCATGAGCATCGACTCACAGGAGCATCAACCAATAAACTATGAAGCATCGACCCTAAGCCAAATCAATTCCATTATCTGTGACTACTTCTTCAATTGAATGATGGCTTTGATTTTCTTACACTTTCTCTTTCAATAATTTATTATATACTTTTTACTCTCCTCTTTTTCACAATTCTCAAATGATATTCTTCATTAAAATAAATCTACTCTTCACACTTCCTTTATTAAGAGACATTCTATTTCATTTTTTGCTCTTCCTCTCTTTTTTTACTCTCGCACTTATATGATCTTCATTCAAATCAAATTCTTATAATACTTCCTCATCTCTTATCCCTTATATAGCCTTTAAAGGATTTGTCCCATCTAAGAGGTACCTCTTCACCAAGAGATGTGACCATTGACATTTTCATTAACATTTCCATCAACATTTTTGTTCACTTCTATTGACATTTTCATTCACTTTTGAAAACAATTCCATTCACTTTTGACAACAATTCAGTTCACTTATGGCAACAATTTCATTTGATATTTCCATTTATATCCGTTATAATTTCTTTGACATCAACGATAATTATTACAACAAGAACCAAAATCTTTACTATGTAATACAACACTTGGGAAAGATTTTATATGATTTAAATGACCTTTCCTTCCTTATGGAAACCTTATGAAGTGTTTAAACCTCCATTAATGGTAGAAAACCTATTCATGCCTGGTTTGTAGTTACTAAATTTTCCTTACCTCTATTGGCTCTTATGCTTGGATATAATTTCAAAGGCCTAAGATAGGATATTAAAGACACCATGGATGACTTAATATGATAGTTGGTCTCTTGTATTAAGTAAAACCTTTAAAAACCTATTCAGCTAAAGCTTTAAAAGGCTTCAAAATGCACATTTTTGCTCCCATCCTCCTCTCCTTCACTCTAAATGGATTGAAATGGATTTAAACATGTATAAATAGGGAAAAAATGCCATAAAGAGGTTGAAGTAAGTCAAAACCAATTTAACTTCTCCAAAATTTAGTTTTTCACTTAAGAATTTCTATTTAGAAGCCCCTCAAGTCATCTAATGCACTTTGGGGGTCTTTTGGGAAAATTAGCTTATTTAGACATCATTTTTGACTTATTAGAATCTATGAAACTTTATGTAAACCTCCTTCCTACCCCTAAATACTAAAATACCCTAGAAGTAAGCTAGATCATTCACTTACTATTCAAGACCCATTTCCAGGCCTTTTCCTCAAAATCTCCATATTCACCTTAAAAATTGCATAAAATGTTTCAAAATATTGCAAAGGACATGAGGTAAGGATATGAATTTTATCTTCCCTTTCAACTATTAGACCATCCACTGCATAAGGACTCTGCATAGTTCCTCGCACCACACCAGGACCTTCCAAGATAATACAATGCATCATCGAGTTAGGATTAGAAAGAGATAAGTCATCGGGGTAAAAGGTCATTGAATGCTATAGGAGAATAGCTTGATCCATCTAGGAAATTTTTTTATATGCAGGCCAATTTTGGCCAATAATACCTAATCTCATTAGTGTTTTTGGAGAAAGATCTTGGAATGAAAAACATATGGCATTAGAAGAAGGGTGCATTTAGATTATTTTAGATTTAGTATCAATTTTAAACTTGATTCCCTCTCCTTTACACTTACACCATTATTGTGTTCTTCAAACACACACAACTATTGATGAAAAAGAAGGAATTATGAATTTATATATTGAGTAATGACTTATTTGAGATTATTCTTATTGATGGTAACTATTAAATATTGTTTATCTGTGAAATACCCTAGAGTCTAATTCACCCATCATTATAGCTAGGTCCTATTGAAATCAATTTGTGGTTTTAGATTTATAATTCCATAGGAGACCTAGACTCAATAGACCAAAACCTATAGTAGTTCTCACTAGCTTGTCTTCTCAGCCTTCCCCTAAATAGATCAGCTAGGATGGCTTGGTTGGCCAAGTTGACCATTAACATGGTCATTTTACCTTGAAAGTTTCCCATGACTTACCTAGAATCCCTCATAAATATCTTCCTTATTTCACTCCTGGTGTAGGACAAACTTATAAAAAACATGTGACCACCTAAAAGATTGTCCTAACAATCCTAAATGTGGAACATGAGGATTTATCTTATATGCTTTCCCATTTATGATGAAAAACTCAGTCTATGTTTGGTTTTTTATCCTACCTAAGGACTCGATACCTAGTTGGGATCATTTTAGTACTACCTTCCTTATCTAATTTGGGTAATTAATTGAACCTAGTTTCCTTTACTAACAATTTTCTTGTATTAAATGAGAAATTAATGACGCCATTAGAAAATTCAATTTTGGATTTTAGAAGATGTATAGTTGGGTTACCATGCTCTACTAACCTAACCCTCAACTAGCATTTGAAATGTACAAAAATTCCTTAGACCCTTGGACAACTATGTTCTTGAGGTGATACCTACTAATAGTGGACTTACCCTTAGATTATGTAGGGGTCATCAAGGTAGATAGATAACTAAATCCACAAGTTCATATGATGGTTCTCATTCCTAATGTGTTACCATAGATGCCCATTCTAAGCCTCTTACCCAATGCTAATTAGAATATCCCAATGCTTTAACCACTCCTTGAAATAAATCAACTCTCACTGAGTCATGCTACACCAAACTAACACTTATGTTTTCTTAACCCATAAAATCATGATATGACTCCTCAATTGTAACACCATGTGATTTTGGTGATAACTGACAATACCTGATAGCTAACAATAACTAGACCATACCCTAGGAGTCCAAAATGAATGATGTAGATGCCATTCCATGAATGGTACAAAAACCTAACAATGATTTATTTGGGATATAAAGGTGATGAGTGACTCCAATGTAAATATTTAAATTAAAAATTTTACATATAAAATACCAAACATGAACTACACCATCCCCACAATCCACCAAAACCCTCACCCAATAGATTTCTAGAAGTTAATATCTTTGAAATAGCCTTGCCTAGTTGGTATCAATTACATAACATGGTTTCACATGGAAAAATTGACTATAAATAGTTATATTATGCCTTTGAGATTTTACAAAAGGAAATAGAAGAGTATGAGGTATTACCCAATCACCTATAATCATCTAATGTAGGTAAAGCCCTTAGTACTGCCATGGTGTTGAAAACCATACAATTCCATAGTGAAGAATGAAATAATCTAGATGAGGGTATTTGTGAGGTGTAGGCATTTCAATAGTTCTAAAGGATAAATTGTACCCTAAGGAACCAACAAACACAATATACCTTCACTACCTCGACTCCTCGAATAATGGTGTAACCCTAGCTAACCAAAATGAAAGGAAGGAACAACCACTTCCAAAACCTTAGGAACCTAAATCTATGATGGAGACCCCATAGGTACATAAAAAATGAGGTTATAATATAGTAGAGTACATGAATAAGATCAAATCAAATATCATGCTCCATGTAAATACATAGATAATAGAGTAATCTGATCTTATGCTAAAGTCCTTGACTAAGAAGACAAATACCTACAACCATGCCATATGTTGATCTCACATTACTCCTAAAATGGAGGATGAAATTCCATTATTTTTCCCACTATTATATGAAAATACCCAATCTCATGAGTTTTTTGGGGCAAGATCTTGGAGTAGACAACATAATCCTTCATAGTCTATAGTTTGTAACTAATTTTATTCCTTGACTTATAGTTTTGCATATGCACTAAGAGATTAACAGATGTCCAGGTAAAAAATAATCCTAGAATATGTTTTATGTCCCAATTTTTTTTTTGGGGTCTACATCAATAAAAAATCATAGCAAATTTGCAATGACCCAAAGTAAAAAAATATTCCAAAATCTAGAGGGGCAAATGGGGTAATCATATCCATATTGGTCTAGAATTAAAATCTTTAGTAATAGGGTTGATAGTGGGACACCATTTCTTAGCCATAAGCATGTGATTATCCTAATAAAAATAATATTCATTAAGTATTTTATCTATGTCATTCTTTGATTCAAAAATAATAATAATAATGCCTTTAACACATGACATAATATCAATCTTACCTTTTATTAGATTGCTCCAACACCCATATATCCATTGATGCAGATATGAAATCATCAACCATAATAAATTTAAATTGAATATCATTCCTATAGAATAAATCCATTCCTCCCACTCCAAAACATCTAAAAGCTTTTAATAATATTAAAAGTCTTATCATATGAAGCCTTAAAAAGGTTATCAATAAGAAGGGTAGTAAAAACGAGTGGTAATAAATATTTTGGTACATATTTGAAACTTTATTTATAATTACAAAGGATTAGTAATTCATAAATAAATTTTCTATTAAACTCTATTTATAACATATTACCACAACTCAGAGTGGTAGTTGTCAAAAGAAAAAGGAACACCCAAGAATTTAAACATTTCATCTATGTTGATCTATTTATGTTGGAAGTAATTCAATGAATTTGGCATTGTCATATTACTCTTATAATAAAAAATATTTTATAAAATTTCAATCTTAATATAAAGTCTTTACAAAATGTTTTCAGGGTAAGCCAATGCCTACTTAATGGAAGCTTCATGCTCTGCAATGGAAATGAAGGAATCATTTTCAAAATGATCATTAATGAGATGAATCTTCCTATAATAATCATACTTCATGTATTTATTCCTTTTCCAATTTAGTTTTCCATAATATATCCAAAATATTCTACAATCATAACTTAAAGTACATGAAATAACAAGCAACCATTTTGGATAGAGAAGAAAAGACAAAATCTCTCATAATTTTTGGCCACTAATGGTTAAACAAGCTAAGAATACAAAAGATATTTTATTCAACTAGGATTAAAAACTATTAAAACCTTAAAGCTTTCAATATGGTTAAAATAAAGGCAATTCAATGTGGTCATATGATTTTTAAAAATCAAGTTTAAAAATTAAATTCCTTCATTGAGAAACATGGCCCCATTCCATTCTTTAGTTCCATTAATATTAGAAAATGAATGCATTGTTATATTAGAATTACAAATGAAGTTTTAATCTCACTTAAGCCATAAATTATGATAGGTACCATTAACATTATAAAATTCAAGCCATCAATTTTAAGAGTAGGTATTAATGTCATAAAAAAAATGAAATAAGGCTATATTATAAGAAAATTAATTACAAATGTTTTTCTATAGTTAAACTTTAATTATATATAAAAAGGCGAATATTCCTAAATAAGACCTTAAGGATTATTCCAAAAAATATAGATACAAAATTTAAGAAAGATTAAAGTAAAAAAAAATTGTCCATCCATATGATTGGCTAAAACGAAAAAATATTCAAGCATGATGATTCCCATAATACCTATATGACATGTACAATAATTATAACATGTATTTAAATTTTATTTATTATTTATTAATATATATTTTATGAATAACACCTCTTTAAAAAGTACTTTTGGTACACATAAAATAAATCCAACAATCATGTAAAGGTAACATTGAAACCATTTATTTAAATATTACGATTTTATTGTAAATCAACCACGCTAACTTTTACTTTTTTATTATTTAATCTCTTTATCTAACTCAAATTAATTTAATTGATTTCATGCTTAAAAATTTTTCTTTACCAAGAAACAAATTGATTCTAACAAATCTACATAAACATGTGATTAGTGTATCAAATATTATCAATCAGAGGCACCGTTTTTAACTAATGTAGCACATCAATGTAACTATTATTAATAAAAAAATGATAATATATAATTATGGTTACAAGATTAAAGTATTCATTTAGAATTTATGGACCATGCTCTTTTCTATAATAATTTTGAGTTCATATAAAAAATGCCAGTAAACCATGGTAAACTAGAATTACCAAAATCAGCACTAAAATAGAAAGTACATTTCTTCAAGAATATGATGCAAACTTATAAATACAAGGGGGAAAATCATTCTTGGTAGGATATGAACTTCAAGTGGACGTGTTAACTAAAGGAATATAAGGCACCACATAACCATCATTAGTGGTATGCAATGGGACCAAAGAAACAGTGATACCCTAAATAGGTCACCTCCTTGAATAGATGAGCTTCACCATGATGGGCCAATTATAGAATTCCCACGAGGTGGTGGAAGAAATCAATAATAATATATTTTTATAGTTCTAAAATAGTTTTAGTCTCTCTCCATTATGTATCAATTTCTAGTGAAATTTATTTATCAACTTAGGCATATGTATCATGATATGTCTATAACATTGGGTTTGGGATCATTACAAATGAGAACCTAAGGCCTTAAAATATATTCCAAAAAAATGTAGATACTATTAAAATGAATTTTATTTTTTAATGAGAATAAGAATATATCATCAACAAAATTTCCATTGATGTAATGAGAGGTTTGATGATGAAGTATAATGCCATCAATGAGTCCTCATTATACTATATGAATAAGAATATATCCAAACACCTCAATTCCCAAAAAATATAAGGTTAGAACCAATGAGAAATCGTATTTAATGGACCAATAAAAACTTAAGTTGTCAAATTTGTGCCCACTAATAATAAAGATTAGATTGAAGCTTTAGGAAAACATTTTTACCACCAAAAACAACAATTGGACCAAACCCAAAGGCTCAAGAATATAAATAATAAAGGGACATCCAATCCAATCATAGTCTTTATAAAAAATAATTTTTGTGTATATATTTTGTTGATGAGAAGCTCGATTCCATTCCATTCCTTCTCAAATTGTAATAATACCTTTGAAGATAAATATATTCTTAATGAAACTAGTTTTATCTAGTTTGATGATGGAAGGTAAGATAAGTAATGATTCATAACCACTTTCTTGATGATTTAATAATAAACATTGATAAGGTTATGGGGTGCCAACTAGTAATAAGCTCTAGGTCATCATATTTATGGATAAACTTGATATTGCTTTTATAAATGAGAGATCCTAATGATTTATTTTTTAGGGATTCTTTGTAAACCTAAAACAAGTTAGGCCTTAAAAATTTACAAGAAGCTTATAAATTTCACAAGGGAAGACATCAAAACATATTTATTTATCATTAACCATGCATTAAACTTCATGAAAGAGTATTTTAAGAGAAAGAGGGGCATAACAAAGTTTCTAGTTTGTAAGACTTAATTAGCATGGAACCACAACAAAAAATTATTGTAAAGCTTATGCTCTTTATACCAAATATTCTTAGATTTGAAACACCAGCTTGTCATGTTCCAAGCATGTCGAAGATATTTCATCTATATGAGTAAGGGACTAATGGGAGTTTGACGGGTTTGATTTTTCTCCTCAGACTACTTAGTTTTGAAAATATTGAATAATTCATTTAAGGCACAATCCCCAATTTTAGGCCAATAAAGATGGTCTTGAAGTTATGCCCCTATACCTAGATGGTTATCATAAAATTTAATCTTGTCCTTGAAATAAGATGCCATGGTTTGAAGACATATGTCAAAAGAATTATGTTCAAGGATAGAAAAAATTATTTGGAACTCTAACTAAAACACCATGAGTCTACTTTAGAATCACACAATTGTTTTGCCTTAGTGTTGGAAGAAAGTGGTAGTATGGTGCATTGCCTTTTTCCACCACTAAATCTAGCTAGAAGTGTGAGATGGATGAGGATCAGGATTCCATACACTAGAAATGAGTTAGTTGGTACTCTCATGGTAGAAGAGGGAAGTTTAAAAAAAAAATTGATTTCATGGAAATTTTATGTGGTCAAGTTACCCCAAACCACTCTATAGGTAAGTGGAATGTGATTAGAAACATTTTTTTTGAAATGGAGAGTGACAATATATAATCAAATAATGAAAATGAAAATGTGTGTTGCTCTAAAACTATGACATGATCCAAACATTTTAGGAATCTATTGGTTCCATCATGGATATTAGATAATTTAAACCATGATATATTATTTAAATCACACCACTGGAAGAGTGGATTCACTCAGCTCCATCAATGTTTAAAATAAAATTATGTTTCATGTTCTCTCATAAACCATCACATCAAGATGACACCAAATTTTTCATTTGGGATCTAAATCATATTAAATTCACCACATATCGATGATGTGGAGAGGGGAATATCATTACCAAGCAATCACCATAACATTTTCCTATTAGGGCCATCATTTAGGGAACACATATTAAGAACCCAGAATATGTTACCATCAATGTCAACTAATACCCAAATAACTCGATGTGATAGATCTTCCCCAAATAAAAAAATTAAGGGGATGAATTTTAGGAAAACCAAAATAATGGAACCACCATGTCTATCTTCATTCCAAGTTTAAAAGTGAGATGTATCAAAATAAATACTTAGCAGATAAGATTGGAGAAGAAATCCTAAAATATTAACTTCTTGCAAACATTTAAAATATAAAAATCCAAAACAATGAGAAGTAGTGCATACAAAGAATTTATGGGAATAAAATATGAGGTCCTAAACATTCCAAGAGAGTAAATTCATTAGGAAGAATATTACATGAGTAGATTTCCCTAGCCATCTTGATTTAACCTTTTAGGGTTTTACACAAGTGATTCCTATGTTTGGTTAAAGGTTTGATATGCTTAAATCAGTTAAATAAATTGAAATAATTATGCTACTAATTTTTTATGACATTTGACTTTGTTTGAATTTATATAAATATCAACAAATAGGGATAAATAGAGACTTAGATGAAAATAAATTGTTGTAGATGATTTGAATTATGAAACTTGAGATCTAGGTAGTAGTTTATGCTGTCAATAGGATTCTAGTGTTCATTTGCTCACTGGCTAGTAGTGCCTAGTTTGGATAGTAGTGCCATCTATGTGTAGTTTCCTCAATGTGGCACTAATGTCCCCTTTGTGAATTTGTTCTTTTTTTTAGGGATCACCTATGCATGTATCTATATATTCTATTCCTATGTGACTGAAACCTATAGCTCTGTATTGTACCTACAAATCTTGATTTAATGTGAAAACCATAGTTCTCTTTGTGAATATGATATGAGAAATAATTGAGTGTGTGTTAGTGGGATGGACTAGACATCCTCAATAGCCTGTAATGTAGAGATTTTCCTACATACCAATACTTTTAAGAGGGATCAAGATGGATGTAGTTCTCCCACCTAGTGCTTGATGTATGAGAAAGTGAATGGTAGAATGAGAGTGCCCTTGGATACCTTGAATGTGCTTGAGCTTTGAAATGCTTGAAAACTGGATTTAAGGTTACTATAATGGTAGTATGTAGAATGTAGGTTAGAGTAGGGATCAAATACCTTGATTTTTCACAACATTATCTTTTGTTTGAATAGATTTTGCATCTATTTTAAATATAGTGAATAGAGGTGGATTATACTTATGTTTATAGGGTTATTTTTCGTGTATAGATAATAAAATGATATTAGGCTGAGCTTAGGAGGGGAATAGGATATAAAAACTATTTTTTGGGAAGAGATGGGGATAAGGATAGTAGCACCCAATTGGGAACACTAGTGCCATATGGCTATAGTGTCCCAAATGTAGCACTAATATCCTCTTATTAGAATGCTAAGCAATTTGGATTTGATTTTGAGATGATAGTTCTAGGATCATGTTATGAGTAGTTATAGTTGATTGTCATCTACTGAATGACTAGAAAAGTAATTCTAATGCTCAAATATAGGTTTGTGTTTAGCCAGAGATAGGTTAACTCAAACAACACTCATAGCATTAATTACCAATTTTAGGTGATTACATGTTACCCCCTTTATGTTATTAATGTATAAAAGCATAATGAATAGTATAATGGAAAAAGAAGCATACCTAGACTTACCTTAGAAGTGATTCCCATGTAGCTAAGTTTGAATGTGTGAATCTAGGTTTGTGTATGTGGAACATTATCTAAAGAAATGTCCTTCAATGAAACATGCAAAAATAAGTCCTTACTTAAGAGATGATCAAAATTAAAAGACTATGCTGAAAGGAAATAACTAAATAAAGTTAAGTAAAGAGAGAAAAAAAAGAATGAATATACCTCATTGGGTGCTTGATCCAATGCATGAACTTGGTGAAAACCTATGTGTGTGAATGTGCATAGTGATCATATCATTTAAAAACTTGAACTAAGCTGATGGCTTATTCAATCCTCATATGGGTGGCTCAAGAACTCAATCTAGGTTTAACTCCATCATTGTCCACCCTTACTTGGTGGATCTTTAACTTTGTGAATAGCTTGGATAAAATTGTGTGTCAAAAACACTCATATAGGTGGCTCAAAAACTCATGTATGCCATGACTCCATCATTATCCCCTGTGTGAAGTATATGCATATGTAATTATATTTGTAAAGTGTTGCAAGTATCTAGCCATGTATTTAGCTTCACAACCACTCAGGTATATTTGGTGGCTCTAGGCCACTCAAGAATGCTGACCATTATAGATGGACTAAGGCATGAAACTAGTGATAACCTAGAATGTGATATCAAGTGTATACAATGTAGATAATGACATGGATTTTTCCACTCCCTATAGTCAACATGTTTGAAGATGAGTATATGAAAACTATGTGTCATGTACATGCCCCAAATTTGGTATCTGAGTATACTAAATATGAATACAATATGTAATAGTTGAACCTATGTATCTGATCTGATTGTATGATTAATCTTGATTCCCACACATTTGAGTAACTGGTATGAATTTGAACTAAAATAATGAATCTAAGCTAAATCTGAACATAACTATCAATGTTGTTACTATATCTATATAAATATATACTATACCTAGTGTAATATTTTGAATGATCTGGACTATACTAAATTTAGGACTTTAGTATGGTAGTGTTATTGTTGATAGTTTTATTATACTGTACTTTAGTATGGTAGTGGGAGTGGTGGTGTTGGTGTTGGTATAGGTGCTAGTGTCCCTCCTACTCATGTTATAGTTCTTTTTCATCATTACACATCATATAAGAAGAATTTTATGGGACCTCCTATTTAGGTACAAAATACATAGAGTACATTTATGAAGACTAGCATGCTAGAGTGTATGTCATATATATATGTGTGTGTGTGTGTGTGTGTGTGTGTGTGTGTGTGTGTGTACACACACACACACACACACACACACACACACACACACACACACACACACACACACACACACACACACACACATATGGCATAGCAGTGCTAGACACTAGCATGCTAGATAGTAGCATGTCAGAGTATATGCCACATGTATATGTTTTAGTAGTGCATGACACTAGCATTTCAAACACTATGAAAGATATAGTAACTTCATCAAATCTTATTAGGATATGCTAGGCTCTAATTGTAGAGGATAATTCACCTTCTATATTTGATACATAGGTTTAATTTTAATTTTAGTTTGTTTCTATTTGTAAAAAAATATTGAGTTTATTCTTAGTATATATGTTTACTTAATTAACTAATTTATTTGACTGAACTTGTTATTTGTTGTTTGTATCTAGTTTATTGGTGATATTCTCAGTACCTCAGTAGGCTTTGACTCTAGTGTAGAGGATGCAATTGTCATCGGTGTACCTTACACATAGGTTTATAAAATTTTAGATTACGTATTTATTCATTTACATGTTTATTATTTTTTGAACAAAAAACTCTATTTTAATATATATTATAGTCATAGCTTTTTATCATGTTCATTGGATTCACATTTTATTCATTTATTGGTTTTATATATGATGAGGGATGGATGCTATGGGCACTCCTCATGGATGAGAAAAAGGTTTAGGTGATGTTGATGCTACATCAGATAATCCACTATCTCCATAGTAGGTTACGATTTAGGGACAAAAACTAGTGAGAACACATAGTTTAATTATTTTTATCTTTCAACAATCATATTTTATGTCATATTTACATAATTATATGTAACTCTAGATCTAACAATATATGTATGATCCATAGGACTCCCCATCATAGGTGTATATGTCGTCTCGTATCCCTAGACAACCATTTAGATGGAATATGGTGAGTGTAGAATCATTTTACAGAATTTTACATTATAGAAAAAATTTCAATATACAATTTTAATGCATTAATTTTTATATTTTATATCTTGTGTAGAGACAACAATTTTCACCAATTATCGATGAAATAATAGATGTATCAAATAATGAGAGGAGAGTATCTCTTTGTATTAAGACATCCAACACCCTTGGCTCTACATCTATGGCAACAAAGCAGAATTTATTTATAGGTAATGAGGACCAACAGATCTAGTTGTTGTGCTATGGATCTAGTTGTAGGCATAATATATTATGTATGCTTATATGGACCACATTATGTTCCTATATTTCACATTTTGTCTATGTACATAGTTTAGGCACAATTGATTTTGTAAGTCGATATGGCCCACATTGTATGCCTACATGGCACATTTTGTCTATGTACATTTTATGGTCTATATTCTTTTTATTGATATATGTTATATTATTTATGTTAAATAATGTCATAAAACTTTGCATGTATCAAATATATACCATTTGACAATATGATTCCTTTACTTATGTGTATTTTTTATTTTTACCATTTAATGTTTACACATATTATTGGTTAATGATTGAATTATTAACTCATGTGGGGTTAAAAAAATTAAAATTATTCTCTAAGTTAGGTGCTTTAAATCATTATGTATATTTTATATTTACATGTGATATTTTTTGTTTACTTTTTCATTTACATTTGCTATTTATTTGCAAACCCACACATAAATCCCCATCTAGACATCTGGCATAGAAGAAAAATGCTTTTCATAAATGGTACCAAACTAAGAATGCCACACAAAACTTGAATCCTCTTATGCCTTCTAGCTCAGAGAAAGGCAAGAATAATATTAGTGAAAAGTGGTGCCATTAACAATTACTAGAGAGCCATGAACACTCTAAATGTTGGGTGTAATAATACTCTATTTTGGAAACCTACATCATATCATAAACATATAGATGATACTAAACCAAATAAAACTTTTATAATCACCAACACTACTTCCATATAGACCCCTAAGGAGTATAAACACCTCCTCCATACCAAGTTATGGGTCAAGGTACAACCTCTTCATCTTATCATTGACAATCTAAGCTAGAATCACATCATCACAATAGCTACAACCCAACAACTTGGCCATCCCACTATTTTGCATTAAAAGATATAATCCTTAGGGTGGATTTGATAAGGTACAAATATATAGGTTTGGATTCAATGCACATTTTAATATAAATTTGATCCTATGGAGGCCACCATCACTTAAAACATTGTGCCTCTTGAAGTCTATAACATATTACTAGGGAGGTTGTCCTTGCATGACTGAGATTTTACATATCAATTGAAACCAAAAATTTGGGATGTACACACAAAATATTGCATCTTTAATCTCTTATAGTTAACTCCACTAACCAAAGTCATGTTGGTCTCTTCTAAAAAATATCATAAACTAATTGTGCATGTGCATAGTTTCATGTTACTCATGATTTGTCATAAGAAACCTGTATAGGAAAGAAAGTAAGAGTTTATAGTGTGATCAATGAAATCAATATCCCAATAACAAAAACTTGACACATTATTCAATCCACATTATGGATTCTTCTTAGATCTTGAATTTCTTCAAATGCACTATGTAGTAAAACACCACATATATTTGGTCCATTTACAAAAAGCCCTTTGTATCATAAATAAATTTCGGAGAATGATGAATCATGGTGTTAAATATATAATCTCCTTTATTAGGGAAAGATAATACCTGGGTCATCTCCTTGCAAGAGTCTAATATCCCTCACACCCAAGAATAAAGGTTCATATCATCTATCCATTAACTATCACTCACTAAATAAAATCATGGTGAAGAATTAGTGTCCACTTTTAAGAATTGATGACCTCTCAAACCAAATATAAGGTGTAAAATACTTCATCAAAATAAAAAATAATTAATAAATTTAAGTGGACTTGGGATCAATTTCATGGACATGTAAATATTATAGATTGCCCTTCATCATAAATGTTAGGAGGTCTAGTGATGCTCCTGTGTATGTCTTCAAATCTTATCCATACAAAAAAAAATATAATTATATGTTTCCATATAGTCACTATGACCTACTAATACATGGGTTAATATTGACATTGATAGCCCTCTCTAGACTATCCACACAATTACAATCTTAGTAAGGCAAGAATATAGACACAAATGAAGAGAATTAAGCAAATTTGATATTCCTTGACTAGTATATAAAAATTGAGGTTATATTCTTATGGTCCTTAAATACATATTCAAGCTTTATCTCAATATGGAAAACCAATCCGTCTACTAGTTTTATTTATTTGAACTCAAAAGACTCAAAACTTTATACAAGCTAATTAGGCCTAAATGCCTCAAAAGGATCAAAACAAGAAATATTTTAAAATAGGGTTATATATCAATCTAAAATAATTTATTACAATATTTTATAGGTGACTCAAATTATTTAACACCTTAGAACGTCTACTAAAATTTTTTATCAAAAACCTTTCATAGACTTACTAGCCTTAATGTTGCTCTAACATGCCAATACCCATTATGTATTGAATTAGTACTTTAAGACACATTAGACATGTCTATTTAGGTGTTTTATGAATTATAAATTCTTAGATAAAATTTTTGGCTTTCCAATTTTAATATTGTACCCAAAAATTCATAAAACCATGTTTTGTCTATTAGACCTGATTACCCTCTAGTAGGTCAAAACTTAAGATATAGTTTTCTTACAATAAATGATCCTTTTATGAGGTATATACAAATGAATTATATGTGTTTCAACCTTAATTTATATTTTATAGACTCAATTTTGAATTTTATAAACCAATCTCTCTCCTCATTGTCAAAGAAACATAAAAAATGGGGTATCTTTTACACATACTCGATTGGTCAGAGGAGCCCAATTGATGAACCATCTACATAGACATATATAGATGGTAATTTTTACACTATAAAAACATTTATATAGTCTTGGTTAGCCCATAGGAGTGAAATTTTTAGTTGGTTGGAGGCATCCCTGAAGATAATTCACTCATCCTTAAGTGTGAGCAAATTTTGATCATGCATTAAACGAGAATCATGATGGCTAGAGATGAACCATCAATACTAGACATGTAGGGATGAGTCCTATAAGAAATATCAGGAGTATTTTATCTAAATAAATATGGATAATATGTGGCAATGATGTTTCTCTCATAGCAAAATCTCTTAGAATAGGGTAAAAGTTAGTCAGTAGGGGTTGTAAAATCTGACTCGATAGCCAAATCAGTGAACCATCTATGTGGACACATTTAGATGGGCATTTTTAGGCTATAGTAAATTTTTTTGCACTTAGTTGACACCTAGGAGTGAAATTTGTAGTTGGTCGAAGGCATCCTTGAAGAGAATTCACTCATCCTTGAGCGTGTAAAATGAGTGAACTTGGTTCACACATTGCACAAGAATCATGAGGGCTAGAGATAAAACATCAAATCATACACATGAAAAGATGAGTCATATAATAAATCAAAATAAAATTTTATCTAACTCATGATAGATGAGATGTGGCAATGAGGTTTGTCTCATAGCCAAATCTCTCAAAATGAGGTAAAATTTGGTTAATGAGGTCTATAGAATCTGACTCATCAACCCAATCGATAAACCATCTATGTGAACACATATAGATAGGAATTTTTAGGATATAATGACCTTTATATAGTCTAGGTTGACCCCTAGGAGTGAAATTTGTAGTTGGTCGAGGGCATCCTTGAAGAGAATTCACTCATCGTTAAGTGTGCAAAATGAGTAAACTTCAATCATGCATTACATGAAAATTATTAGGGTTAGAGACAAATCGTCAGCTCCTAAACATGAAAGGATGAGTCCTCTAATAAATATAGGAGGATTTTATCTAACTTAAGATAGATTAGGTGTATTAATGAGGTTTTTATTATGGCTAAATATCTTAGAAGGAAGTAAAAGTTAGTGGGGCCTATAAAACTTGAATCATTAGCCCAATTAACAAATAATATATGAAAACACATCTAGATGGGTGTTTTTAGGCTATAAAAACATTTTTATAGTCTATATTGACCCCTGGGAGTGAAAGTTATAGTTGGTTAGAGGCATCCCTGAAGAGAATTCACTCATCTTTGAGTGTGCAAAATGAGTGAACTTCAGTCACGCATTGCACAATAACTATGAGGGATAGAGATAAACCATCAGATCCTACACATGAAAGTAAAATTACTCTAAGAAATAATAGGATTATTTTATATAACTCAGTATTAATAAGATGTGGCAATGATGTTTCTCTCATGGCCAAATCTCTCAAAATGGGGTAAAATTTGGTCAACAAAGTTTATAGAATCTAACTCGTCAGCCCAATCAATAAATTATCTATGTAGACACATATAGATGGAAATTTTTAGGCTATAAAAACATTTATCTGATCTTTGTTGACCCCTAAGAGTGAAATTTTTAGTTATTCAAAGGCATCCTTGAAGAGAATTCACTCATCCCTTAGTGTCCAAAATGAGAAAACTTTGGTCACACATTACACGATAATAATGAGGGATAGAGATGACCTATTAACTCTTAAAATTGTAATAATGAGTCCTATAAGAAAGAATAGGAGGATTATATCTAACTCAAGATGGATGAAATGTAGTAACAAGGTTTCTCTCATGACCAAATCTCTCAAAATAGGGTAAAAGTTGGTCAGTGGGGGCCATATAATTTGACTCGTCATCCCAATCAATGAACTATCTATGCAAACACATTTATATAGGTATTTATAGGATATAAAAACATTTTTTTGGTCTTGGTTGACCCCCAAGAGCAAAATTTTTAGTTGATTAAAGGAATCCCTAAAGAGAATTCACTCATCCCTAAGTGTGTAAAAAGAGAAAACTTTGATAAGGCATTGCATGATAATCATGAGGATTAAAGATGAATCATCAGCTCTTAAACATATAAGGATGAGTCCTACACTAAATAATATGATCAATTTATCTATTTCAAGGTGGATTAGATGTGACAGAGGTTTCTCTCATAGAGAAATCTCTCAAAATGGGGTAAAAGTTGGTTAACAAGGGTCGTATAATCTGACTCATCAACCCAATCGATGAACTATCTACATAAACATGTCTAAATGGTCATTTTTAGGTTATAATAACCTTTTTCTACTCTTGGTTGAACCCTA
Source organism: Torreya grandis (assembly GCA_037957365.1). Classification (NCBI taxonomy): domain Eukaryota; kingdom Viridiplantae; phylum Streptophyta; class Pinopsida; order Cupressales; family Taxaceae; genus Torreya; species Torreya grandis. The sequence goes on along the minus strand of JARHVA010000983.1, from coordinate 246,672 downwards.
GGAGAGAAATTTATAGTTGGTCAATGGCATCCTTGAAGAGAATTCACTCGTCTTGAGTGTGCAAAATTAGCAAATTTTGGTCATGCATTGCATGAGAATCATGAGGGTTAGAGATGAAAAGTTAGCTCTTGCACATGTAAGAATGAGTCATTTAAAAAATATTAGGAGTATTTATCTAAATCATGATGGAAAATATGTGTAATAAGGTTTCTCTCATAGCTAAATCTCTCAAAATGGGGTAAAATTTGGTCAATGGGGTTCATATAATATGACTCATCAACACAGTCGATGAACCATCTACATAAAAATATTTAGATAGGCATTTTTAGGCTAGAAAAACCTTTGTCTAGTCTTAGTTGACCTTTGGGAGTGAAATTTGTAGTTGGTTTGAGGCATCACTAAAGAGAATTCACTCATCCCTAAGTATGAAAAATGAGCAAAATTTAGTCATATATTGCATGAGAATATTGAAGGATAGACATAAATCATCAAATCTTACATGTGTAAATATGAGTCCTCTAAGAAAGATTGAGATGATTTTATATAACTCAAGATGGATGAGATGTGGAAATTAGGTTTTTCTCACATCTAGATCTCTCAAAATGATGTAAAAGTTGGTTAGTGAGGTTCGTAGAATCTGACTCATCAGCCCAATCAATGGACTATGTATGTAAACACATCTAAATGGATGTTTTTAGGCTAGAACAAGATTTTTTTGGTCTTAGTTGACTCCCATGAGTGAAATTTGTAGTTAATTAGAGGCATCCCTAAAGATAAATCACTTTTTTTTGAGTGTGCAAAATGAGTGAACTTCAGTCATGCGTTGCACAAGAATTAGGAGGGATAGAGATAAATTGTCAGCTCTTACATGTGGAAAGATGATTCATATAAAAAATTCCATGAGGATATTATCTAAATCATGATGGATGAGATGCATCAATGAGTTTTCTCTCATATCCAAATCTCTCATAACAAGGTAAAAGTTAGATAGTGAAGTCCATAGAATTTGACTCGTCACCTGAATAGATAAAACATCTATGAAAACACATCTAGATGGGTGTTTTTAGGCTAGAAAAACCTTAGTCTAGTCTTTGTTGACCCCATGGAGTAAAATTTGTAGTTGGTCTGAGGCATCCTTGAAGAAAATTCACTCATCCCTAAGTGTGCAAAATGAGTAAACTTTGTTCATGCATTGCACAAGAATCGTGAGGGATAAAGATGAACTATCAAATCCTACATGTGTAGATATGGGTCTTCTAAGATTATTTTATTTAACTAAATATGGATGAGATATGGAAATGAAGTTTATTTCATGACCAAATCTCTTAGAATAGGGTAAAAGTTGGTCAGTGGGGGGCATAAAATTTGACTCATCAGCCCAATCGATAAACCATATACATGGACACATTTGGATGGGTGTTTTTAGGTTAGAACAACATTTGTCTAGTCTTGATTAACCCCTAGGATTGAAATTTGTAGTTGATCAGAGGCATACCTCAATAGAATTCACTCATCCCTAAGTGTGAAAAATAAGTGAGCTTCGATCATACATTAGATAACAATCATGAGGGCTAGAGACAAACTATTAGCTCTGACACAAGTAGGGATGAGTCCTATAAGAAATATCAAGAGGATTTTATTTAACTAAATATGGACAAGATGTGGAAATGAAATTTCTCTCATGGCAAAATATCTTAGAATAGGGTAAAATTTAGTCAACATGGGCTATAGAATTTGACTTATTAGCCCAATCAACCAACCATCTATGTGGACATGTCTGGATGGGAAATTTTAGTCTAAAAAAACTTTTATCTTATCTCGGTTGGCCATTGGGAGTGAAATTTGTAGTTGGTTATAGGTATCTCTAAAGAGAATTCACTCATCCTTAAGTATGCAAAATGAGCAAAATTTGGTCACATATTGCATGAGAATATGAGGGATAGAGACAAACCATCAACTCGTACACATATAAGAATGAGTTATATAATAAATCCTAGGAGGATTTTATCTAACTCAAGATGGATGAGATGTAACAATGAGGTTTCTCTCATGGACAAATCTCTCAGAATGGAGTAAAAGTTGGTCAGTGGTAGCTATAGAATCTAACTCATCATTCCAGTTGATGAATCATCTATGTAGAGACATCTAAATGGGTATTTTTAGGCTATAACAACCTTTATCTAGTCTTAATTGACCCTTAGGAGTGAAAATTGTAGATTATTAGAGCCATCCCTGAAGAGAATTCACTCATCCCTAAGTGTGCAAAATGAGCAAACTTCAATCATGCATTGCATGAGAATAATGAGGGATAGAGATGAACCATCAACAATTACATGTGTAAGGACTAGTCCTCTAAGAAACCATGGGAGGATTTTATCTAAGTCAAGATGGATGAGATATGGAAATGAGGTTTATCTCATGGCGAAATCTCTTAAAATGAGGTAAAATTTGGTCAGTAAGGGCCATATAATATGACTCATCAGCTCATTCAATGAATTGTCTATGTAGACACATCTAAATAGGCATTTTAGGATATAAAATAATTTTTATACTCTTAGTTGACCCCTAAGACTAAAATTTACAGTTGGTCAGAGGCATCCCTAAAGAGAATTCACTCATCCCTAAGTGTGTAAAATGAGAAAACTTTGGTCACACATTGCATGAGAATCATGAGGGATATAGATGTACCATTCAATCTTACATGTGAAAAGATGAGTCATTTAAGAAAACATAGGAGGATTTTATCTAACTCATGATGGAAAACATGTAGCAATGAGGTTTCTCTTGTATCTAAATCTCTCATAATGGGGTAAAATTTGGTCAATAGGGTTCATTGAATTTGAATCATCAGTCTAATAGATGAACCATCTATGTGAACACATCTAGATAGGAATTTTTATGCTAGAACAATATTTGTTTAGTCTTGATTGACCCTTGAGATTGAAAGTTGTAGTTGGTCAGAGGCATCCCTAGAGAGAATGCACTTGTCCCTAAGTGTGAAAAATGAGCAAACTTTGGTCATGCATTGTATGAGAATCACGAGGGATAGATATGAACCATCAAATCTTAAACATTTAGGGATGGGTCCTCTAATAATTCCAAGGAGTATTTTATCTAACTAAAGAAGGATGAAATATGGCAATAAGGTTTTTCTCATAGCTAAAAATCTCAAAATAGGGTAAAAGCTGGTTAGTGAGGGTTGTAAAATTTGACTTGTCAACCCAATTAGTGAACCATCTCTATAGACATGTCTGGATGGAAATTTTTAGTCTAGAACAAGCTTTTTCTAGTCTTAGTTAACCCTCAAGAGTGAAATTTTTAGTTGATTAGAGGCATCCTTGAAGATAATTCACTCATCCTTGAGTGTGCAAAATGAGTGAAGTTCGATCACATGTTTCACAAGAATCATGAGGAATAGAAATAGACCATCAACTCCTACATATGTAGGGATGATTCATCTAAGAAATCCCAAGAGGATTTTATCTAACTCATGATGAACAATATATGACAATGAGGTTTCTTTCATAGCCAAATATTTTAGAATGAGGTAAAAGTTGGTTAGCGGGGTTTGTAAAATTTGATTCATCACCCCAATAGATGAACCATCTATGCAAACACATCTGGATAGGTACTTTTATGCTATAATTTTTTTTGTCCAATTTTGGTTAACCCTCAAGAGTGAAAGTTATAGTTGGTTGGAGGCATCTTTGAAGAAAATTCACTCATCCCTAAGTGTGCAAAATGAGTGAACTTTGATCACGCATTGCATGAGAATCATGAGGGATAGAGATGAAATGCCATCTCTTAAACATGTATGGAAAAGTCCTCTTATAAAACTTGAGAAGATTTCATCTAACTCAGGATAGATGAGATGTGGTAATGAGGTTGCTCTTGTGGCCAAATCTCTTAGAACAATGTAAAATTTGGTCAGCGTGGGTCATAAAATATGACTCATCAGCCAGTTTGATGAACCATCTACAAGAACACATCTAGATGGGTATTTTTAGGATATAAAAAACTTTGTTTGGTCTATGTTGACCCTTGGGAGTGAAAGTTATAGTTGATCAGAGGCATCCCTGAAGAGAATTCACTCATCCCTAAGTGTGTAAAATGAGCAAACTCAGGTCTAACATTGCACAAGAATCATGAGGACAAGAGATAAATCATCAACTCCTAAACATGTAGGGATGATTCCTCTAAGAAACTCAATATGGAAGAGATGTGAAAATGAGGTTTCACTCATGATCAAATCTCTCAGAATGTGGTAAAAGTTGGCTAGTGGGCATCTTAGAATCTGACTCATCAGCTCAATCATTGAATCATCTATGTAGACATGTCTGGATGGAAATTTTTAGGCTAGAAAAACATTTCTTTGGTCTTGATTGACCCCCAAGAATGAAATTTATAGTTTTTAAAATGCATCCTTGAAGAGAATTCACTCATCCCTAAATGTGTAAAAATTCCAAACTTCAGTCATACATTGTATGAGAATTATGAGGGCTAGAGATGAACCATCAGCTTTTACGTGTCTAAGGATGAGTCCTTTAAGATATCCTAAGAGTAATTTATCTAAATCATTATGAATTATATTCTATAATAAGGTTTCTCTCATGGCCAAATCTCTCAGAATGAGGTAAAAATTAGTTAGTGGGGGTCGTAGAATCTAACTCATCAGCCCAATCGATGAACCATCTACATGAACATGTTTGGATTAGAATTTTTAGGTTATAAAAACCTTTACCCTGAAGAGTGAAATTTTTAATTGATCAAAGGCATACCTAAGAGAATTCATTCATCACTGAGTGTGCAAAATGAAAAAACTTTGGTCATATATTGCATGAGAACTATGCAAGATAGATATAAATCATCAACTCTTACACATGCAGGGATGAGTCCTCTAAGAAATACTAGGAGGATTTTATCTAATTGAGATGGATTAGATTCAGCAATGAGGTTTTTATTACAGTGAAATATCTCAAAATAGGGTAAAAGTTGGTCAACAAGGTTCATAGAATCTGACTCATCAACCTAATCAATGAATTGTCTACACAAACACAACTAGATGGGTGTTTTTAGGCTAGAACAACCTTTATTTGATCTTGGTTAACCAATGAGATTGAAATTTATAGTTTTTTTTAGGAATACTTGAAGAGAATTCAATCGTCCTTGAGTGTGTAAAATGAGAGAACTTTGGTCGAACATTGTAAGAGAACCGTAAGGGATAAAGATGAATTGTTATCTCCTATGCATGTAGGGATGAGTCCTATAAGAAATCATAGGAAAATTTTATCTAACTAAGTATGGAAGAGATGTATCAATGAGGTTTTAATCACTATAAAATCTCTTATAATAGGGTAAAATTTGGTCAGCGGGGTATATAGAATCTGAATCATCAACCCAATCAATGAAACATCTATGCAAAAAAATCTCGATGGACATTTTTAGGATAGAACAACCCTTTTTTAGTCTTAGTTGACCCTCAAGAGTGAATGTTGTAGGTTTTTAGAGGAATATTAAAGATAATTCACTCATCCTTGAGTGTGTAAAATGAGTGAACCTAGGTCATGTATTTCAAGAAAACCATGAGAGATAGAGATGAACCATCAGCTCCTACACATGTATGGATGAGTCCTATATGAAATTAAAAGAGGATTGTATCTAAATAATTATATATGAGACATGGAAATGAGGTTTATATTGTAGCTAAATCTCTAAGAACATGCTAAAATTTGGTCAATGAGGGTCACAAAATCTGACTCATCAACCAAACCGATGAATCATCTATGCAAACACATTGAGATAGGCATTTTTAGGCTAGAAACACCTTTGTCCAATCTTGGATGATCCCCAAGAGTGAAATTTAAAATTGATCAGAGCCATCCCTTAAGATAATTCACTCATTCTTGAGTGTGAAAAATGAGAAAACTTTAGTCATGCATTGCATGAAAACTGTGAGGGCTAGAGATGAAACATTAGCTCCTAGACATGCAAGGATGAGTCATATAATAAAAGAAGGATTTTATATAACTTGTGATGGATGAGATGTGGTAATGATGTTTTTATCATAGCCAAATATCTTAGAACATGCCAAAATTCTATTAGTGAGTGCCATAATATCTGACTCATCAACCCAATCGATGAATTATTTACACGAACATGTCGAGATAGACACTTTTAGTATAGAATCACCTTTGTCTGATCTCATTAGATCCATGGGAGTGAAATGCATATTTTATTAGAGGCAACCCTTAAAATAATTCATTTTTCTTCAAATGTGAAAAATTAGTAAACTTTGATCGCATATTGTATGAGAATCGTGAGAGCTAGAGATGAATCATCAACTCCTACACATGCAGGCACTAGTCCTCTAAGAAATTCCAAAAGAAATTTATCTAAATCATTACACATGAGACATGATAATGAGGTTTATCTTAGATCCATATATCTTAGAAAATACTAAAAGTCTATCAGTGAGGGCCATAGAATCTGACTCATCAACACAATCGATGAACCATCTACGTAGACACATTGAGATAGGTAGTTTTAGGATAGAATTACCTTTGTTTGATCTTGATAGACCCCTAAGAGTGAAATTTGAAGTTTATCAGATGCATCCCTTAAGATTATTCACTTTTCTCCAAATGTACAACATGAGAAAACTTTAGTCACGCATTGCACTTGAACTGTGAGGGCTAGATATGAATTGTCAACTCCTACATGTGAAGGGATGAGTCCTATAATAAAGTTAAATATTATTTTATATAAGTAATTATGTATTGGAAATGGTAATTATGTTTATATCATAGAAAAATATCTTAGAACATGCCAAAATTCTATCAGTGAGGGTCGTAGAATCTGACTCATCAACCCAATTGATGAACTGTCTATGTGAACATGGTGAAATAGGTATTTTTAAGCTAGAATCACATTTTTATAATCTTATTAGAACATTTATATTTAAATTTTTATTTTATTGAAGGCATCCCTTAATAAAATTCACTCGTCCCTAAATGTGCAAAATGAGAAAATTTTGATTGTGCATTGCACGAGAACCGTGAGAGATTTAGATGAATCGTTATCTCATACACATGTAGGAACAAGTCCTATAAGAAAGTATAGGAGGATTTTATAAAAATCATGATGGATGAGATATATAAATAAGGTATATATCACAACCAAATATCTAAGAACATGTAAAAATTTTGTTAGTGAGGGTCGTAAAATTTGATTCATCCTCAATCAATAAATCATCTATGTAAATATGTTGGGATAGGTATTTTTATGATATAATCACATTTTTTTGGTCATAGTAGACCCTCAGGAGTGAAATTTGTAGTTGATTATATTCATCCCTTAATAGAATTCACTCATCCCTGATTGTGAAAAATGAGCAAACTTTGGTCATGCATTTCATAAGAACCGTGAGGGCTAGAGATAAATTGTCAGCTCCTACATGTACAGGGACAAGTCCTATAAGAAAGTATGAGAGGATTTTATATAACTCATGATGGATGAGATAATCCAATTAGGTTTCTCTTAGCCAAATCTTTGAGAAAATGCCATTAGTCAGTGAGGGTCATAGAATCTAATTCATCAACCCAGTCGATGAACCGTCAACACAAACATGTCAGGATAGGTATTTTTAGGTTAGAATCACCTTTTTTCATCTTGGTAGACATTGGGTAGTGAAAGTTACAATTGATAGGAGACATATCTTAAGATAATTAACTCTTCCCCAAATGTGTAAAATGAGCGAAATTTCATCACGTGTTTCATGAGAATCGTGAGGTCTAGAGATGAATCGTCAACTCGCACACATGCAAGGATGACTCCTCTAAAAGATCATAGATAAGAATATTTTAATGTTTTCTTGAAAGGATAAATAGAGAGAAGGTGAAAAAGGATTTACTTAAGGTAGATGAAATTAATACAAATTATTTTGGCTTCTCTTTGTTTCAATAAGATAATCTTCTCTAGTCATGATACCAACCACGTGAAGGTAGAAGCTCATCTAGTGACACTAACCTACATTTAAATTGTTAGTAAAAAAATTTAAATATAAATAAACACATATTCATAAAATAGTCTAAAATTAAAATACATTAAATCAAATAACTTTATTATATTTATTTAAAACACTCTATAAACTTACTAATTCAATCTAATGTACCTTCAGGATTAGCTTTGTTTACAAGTGTTTCAAGAATCACTTTGTGGTAAGATTCATGCACTTTCCAAAAATTTATATGGTGAGGATTTCCATGATATTTAATCATTTGAATATTTTTAGCAATAACAAGGTTTGAATAATGAAGCACCATCTTGTGTGTTTCAAAGTCCTCAAATAACAATTATTTTATTTTTTATGATAGTACCTACGAATCTAGGTTTTAGTATCCACTAAGGATCCAATGGGATAAACTATCTCTTCTCCATCATCCATAACATTTGTGATTATTTTTTTCCCTCTACACAATGACACAAGTATTAGTTTATTCCCTCATCATTGTTCTCAGGTGTAACGACTGCAAAAACATGCCCTACATTTAAAGTATAATCAAATTAAAAGTACATATTTGATAAAATAAAAATATCACCAATATATAAGGTTGTTTATTTAATTAGAGAAAAAAATTTACCTAGTTAAAAAAGATCTGAGATGTGGTCAAATTCAATTGATGATGCCATTTCATGATCTATCAATTGTTGGAGTGAATGGATACTCTCTATAAGTGATATGGTTCTACAATACCATTCATCAACACATTTTTTTGACTCAAATTCATTATAATTAAATTACATACATGAGGAACAAAAACATGTCATATCCCTAGTATAAATAGTCCATGAACTTGAATTTGAGTTTTGAATGGAGTGAAAAACACTAGATCTAGGTACTATAATGCAGTATTCATACATTGCCTTATGTTATTCCTCTATTAACCAAAAGAATCTTTGTACATGAGAATGTTTATCTGATCCATAAAAAATATTTTCATTATACCAAGCCATAATACTTATTGCATTGATCAAATTAGTACAATCCTTGTGCTTTGCCTGCTCTCTTTCAAGCTAGTACCATCATGTTCCCCTTTTCCATGCCCAGCCTCAAAAAAGCTACAAAAATGTTGAACACCAATATTTTTATGCATTCTGATTAACCAACAAAACATTCAAGATTTCTTAAACTTCCATACACAATTGTCTGACCAAATATAGTGTGTATCAAAATGATTTATCTTGCATTCATATTCATATAAAATATCTCAAAACAACCATGGATAAACTCTAGAGAATGACGTATGTCATCTCTCATATAAAAATGGTACTCCCTCAAAATTTGTCTGTTGTCATCTATGCTATCAGGTGCATGTATGAATGTAATATAAATAAAAATTCCAACTTGAATTGAATTATAATATTGAGATTGAAACTCATTTTTTAGTTGTAGTGTGTATTTCTTAGAAAAATACATAACTAAAATAATGGATCCAACTGGGAAGTTATCCTTGTATGCTTTAAATTGATTATCTAACCATTTTGATTTGTGTGTGTGTCTTGCATATTGGTAGATAATATTCTTTTTGAATTCAAACATGAAATCACATAAAAAAACTTTGGTCATAACCTATTCACATCTTGATGACTATTTTCCATCTTTTAACACATACTTAAAATATTTGTACTTATTATAATCAGCTAGTTACTTTCCAAATTTATGTGAAATATCTTCATGTAAACAACTCATCAATTTTTAAAACCACCAAAATTGTTACATGTTACTTCTAAACATTTTTTGGCAAAAAATCTATCCCTTAGGTCTTTGACAAAAAAGACCTTGGATTAATTCTCTTGATATTTTAGGTGGGGAAGACACCCTACATTCCTACAAAATCTCATAAGTATGTAAAGTAAAACGTATATGATGAAAAACATAAAAATGCATATAAAATTCAATATGTACCCTACAACAACATGTGGTATGTGCTTGGTTGATTTTAACATAGAAAGGGTTTCACATCTCAAATGACCTTTGGCTAATTATCAATTGACCATAAAATTTTCAAAAAACAAATCTATAAAATTTTGTTTGCATCATGTCTAAAAAATGTTTTACATGTGGAACATAGATTTTTACCCTTATATTTTTTTAACATCTTTTACACTAGATGAGACCCTTTTGTTGTCATGCCAAAAAAATTCAATCAACTATTTTGTTCTTTCAACCAATACCTTATATTTTCGTGGGAGTCTACCACTAAATGCTTAACAATCCATGACTGAAGGGTCATCAAGCCTTATTATTTTTATGGAATTTATTATAGATTTTATATTTAAATTCAAGGATTTACTTATTTCACTAAGAATTTGAGCTTTATATGTTGACTTACTCAACATAGATTACATTGTTACTCATATTGCCACATTACTATCTTTATTCTGACTTTTATTGCTTATTGCCTTAAATGCATTAAATAAATTCTTTACTATTTTAATATTTTTTACATCCATGTTTAATGTTATTAACCACAAATTATCCATCATAGGGTGAATTTTTTGCATTTTCATTAACCGAACAAATATTTGACATTATTATGTATATATTTTATTCTTAAATGCATAGTTTCATACATGTTAAGCATGACATTGAACTATTATTTTAGACATTTTACCTTCCATAAAGTCTAATATTTTTTCATTTATTTTAACCAAATTCTTTATTGTTCATTTTATTATCCTTGGAGGTGTGGGTGCAAGAGCTATATTATGTATTAAATTAGGTGGTGTTAACACTTCAACCATAGTATGGACATTAGAGGGTTGACTGAATTAGACTCTATAGGTGAATTAAATTCCTTTTTATTAGGAGACGCATGATTCGGGGTCATTATTTGATGTTGATTATCATCATACTCAAAAATTTCATTATGAATGAATGTTTTATTATATTATGTTTGTCCACATGTTTCATCATTCATTATAAATTCATTACTTACATGCTCTACATTTTAAATTTCATCTTGCAACAAAGATTGACTCAGTTATCTTATCTCATTTGAATACACTAAATTATATAGAATTGGGCATGTTATTTTCATTAGAAGTATTACCTGGTGTAGAAGAATAACCTTCACCTTGCCTAGAAGCCATTATGGATGCTTTCCTATCTGCTTATCTTTTTCTTTCTTTTTTCTCTTTTCTCTTCAATTTACTCATTTTTTAGCTCTTTGATTGGTATTTTGTGATGACTTACCGACCCTATTACTTATCTTTCCCAAAATAAGACAATTGTAGATTTAAACATGAATAATTCTTAGTGATTCAAACAAAATAATTGAATAATTCACCAAAGTTGCAAAGTTACAATAGAAAAACTAGTTTGTAATTTGGAAAGAACAAAATAAATGACTCATTTTTGTGAGAAATGTAAAAGGAATTCATGAATCATAGAGGGTGTGCTTGCTTTAAAAAACATGCACGCCCTTTGGGATCCATGGACCAATGGGAAAATGCATTTATTGGTCTGTTTGTGGTTATGCAAAGGGCATACACCATTTTAAAAGGGTAAACACCCTTTTCATAGGGTGTACACCCTTTTAATATTTACAAGTTTTCTTTTCCCTCTTTCCCTCCAATTTTTCCTTGGTTTTAGGCCTGGGGAGTCTTGAACATAACCAAACTCTGTCATTGACCAACGAAGAGAATTAATAAGAAATTTAGGGGTTTTTTATTTTTAATGACACATATGATCATACAAATTTTATTTTTATTTTTAAAAATCTATATGGGTTTGTAGAAAAGAAAGCGGAGTTTTCAAATATATAATTTTTTTAATGTTAGAATATTATTTATAATTATTAATTAATTTCTATGTGACATTCCTCATTATAGTGTATATACATATCATCAAAAATTTCCTTATAAATTTTTGAATATTAATTGAACACTTATAAAACTTATATCTCAACAATCTACACATTGTCAACTATGCTTTAAAAAAATTTGTTTTTCATAAAGTTAAGGTAAAAAATTTATGTTCGTAAACTTGTAGTTTTAACTTTATAGCTATATTTGCTTGTAAAATTATTTTAAAATTATATATATATATATATATATATATATATATATATATATATATATATATATATAAAATAAAAAATTAATAAGAAATATTCTCAACAATATTCAACATTTCACATATCTATATATGAAATTTCATACAAAAATTCAATCATTTACTCAAAAAATATGTGTTCGTACACATGCACTCTCCTTATCTTTTTACAAAAAATTACCAACCTATTGTAATAAATGCATATTGAGATATGTAGATGGATTTTACTCAACATTAGCTTAAGTTGTATGTGTTCTTTGACTGTCAATGGACAAGGGGTTGACTATGAAAAAATAGTGAATATTTTCCCTATTATATTAGCCTCAAAAATATTATGGATAGTCAGATAAACTCATGATGATCATCTCCACCAATTTTCATACTTAGATCATGTTCCCCATCACAACATCATTCCTCTTCATTGGTTCTCAAACCTTATACCCTGACAACACTATTGTAGGTGATAATTGGAATAAATGGAGGTTTTTGAGATATATTAAACATAATTTAGGGTTTATATACACCTAAAATTTTTTGGAACCTCTCTCATCTCTCCCTTTCTCATATTTCTCTTCAAAAAAGTGTATTCTAGGCCTACATAGTCTTAATCCGTATAGTACACAAGTGTAGTACCTTCATGAGCTAATAATATTGTGTATGATATTGATATAAACTTGAATATGTCAAATAATAATTTGAATTTGGAGGTGATCTCACAATATTATCTCCTTTAGTGAATGTACCTTAACCTACATCTTTAGGACACATGACTGTGTGAGATGAAGATGACTTTTAGTATGGCTATAGGTTAAAATTCTAGGGTTGAGCTTGATTGTAGCACTACTTAGACACTCCCCTATTCATAATTTATGAGTTAACATCACCATTATTTCTATTATTAACCATTAATGACCATAATACTTCACCATAGACCACTTTTCCATCATCCTTCATGAGATTAAAGATATGTTTGTGTATTCATACTTGTAGGTGGAGTTTCAGGAGGTGTGTGACTATGTGCTTGTACCATTATAACTCAAAGGTATAATAGAAATTATCACACCATGTTTTGAGGTTATCCAATCATGATATAAATTATAACCTTTTTAAACCTAAACAACTTTAAAAGACCTCATAGTGATAGTACTTAACTATCAACATGCTTGAAGTTGGCTGTTACACATCTACAAGTGATGATTTCATGAGAATAACCTAATTTTGAGTTTGATCCTTTCCTAGGGTAACTTTAATCAACGTCCATAATCAATAACTATCACATCACATTCCTTCATTGGTTACCTTGTAGACTTATGTGACCTATCACCATACCATGCTTGTTAAGGAAAATCATTGTGATTATGTCCTATTACTATTATAGATGGTGTCGATGAGGTGTAGAGGTGTTTGTTATGAATCTCAAAATGAATTGGTTCTTTGAATATCCATTAATTGGTTTGAAAACTCCCTCTTATCTCTTCCTTGGCATATTCACTCCCTTACATTATTTTTAGGCCTTACACAGTCCTATTTTGTACATGCCTGTGTACCTTTAATTTCATGCTCTTGGAAATAATTTAGTGATATTTAAAAGTATTGGAGATTCCAATTGATCACTTGACTTGTATAGGAGACCTTACAGGATTAACCTTTAATGGAAAGGTCTTTAGTTTCACTTTAGGGAATATGATTTTATGAGTCAATGAAATTACCATTTGGATGGTTATAGGTGTATGTTTTATAATTGATATTAACTATAGATCATGTTTTGGTCACCCTATTTATGGTCTCTCACTTCATTAAATTTTTTATTTCCCTATAAATCTTCCATAGTATCATTAAACTCAACCATTTGATTATGAACTCCATCATGAGCCACTTGTTGTCAACCCCACAAGTTTGGAGATAGGCCTATATATGATGGCTTTAGGTGGATTTATGAAGTGTGAGACCTTTGATTGAGTCATTTTTTGAAACATCCTCTATTATCTCTAAACCTATTTCAAAAACCTCTCTTGAAGGTAAATATCCTTGAAGTCTCTTCATTAGCTTTATCGACCCCTTGGCTTATGACTGTCCTTGAAGCTGAATGTAGGTCTCTTCTTATGCTTGGTCCTTTGTACTTCTTCAAATGATGTGAAGTGTATCATTATACACTTATTATATATGGAAAACCAATCCCTTTATTGGCTTTCTATATAGTCTATTGTATACCTACTTTCCTTGGTTTTAAGGTCTATCTTGTAGTTCTTTTTTTTTTGGTCTTTTGGATTGTACATAAAAATAAGGATTGATCAAAAAGAAATTACACCTATTATGGAAACCCTCTATTAGGTTACACCTTCCTACCAATTTTCTTGGTCAAAAAATCTTTCTAGACCCCTTTTATGGTAATAAACCTCTTAGATTAGGTCTCTTTATGGGCTAGTCTAACCCAGGCTCCTAAATCGACACCAAAATGGTCCATATAGTGCTATAACATTTTGAATATTTTAAATCACATGTAATCACACCATATTACAAATTTTCAAATTAATTCACTAGTTATAAATCCCAAAAATGACTTTTTCCTTTCCAAACCCTAACTTAGGGTTTCCTTCCCCTACATAGACCTAAGAGTGACTATATTGAGTTTGTGACTTCTAAAAGGAATTTTTTATCACTGTAAAAACTATTTTAGGTCTTCCTATACCATTATAACTCTCTCCAATAATTAATAAGTTTCCATATCACATCTTCTCTACTTTTCCATAGACTTTTGTGCTTGATTTCTCAGGGTTTCTTGCTTTGGTTGTAAAAGGTCAGTTGTATCTATTTGTTAATGCTCCTTGCATGTTATGGACAAGTGATAAACTATTTAATTATTTTTAATTCATGGATATTAATATAATATTATTGGACTTATTGTGTTTTCTTAACTCATTTACCAATCTCTCTTTCTACTTACCTTGTACTTCCTAGGCAGTCCATTCCACAACTCTATCTTCTTTATTCATCTCCAAACCTTGAGCACAAGTCTCCTATAGATGTAAAACCAATTCATTGATTATTTTTATATATTTTACTTGTATTCACCTTGGTTATAAACCCTTTCAATTATATCATCTTTCTAAACAACCTTGAATCCACCTCAACCTCATAACATTATCCAAGCTAAAATGATTGATGTAGGTGCATATTGAGAGTTTTTTGACTATAAGCATGCATTTGGAAACCTTATTCATGATATTTATTAATTTCACACTACATCCTCATGAAGTTTCCATTACATATGAGACCCTATCATATAACTATGTGCTTCAATCTACTTCAAGCTTGGAGATAAGTTTGTCCTTTTAACGAAGGATATAGGTCATCATTTTACTATGTATAGACAAAGTACAACATTATGGAGGTGGGATATTAGTCATAAAAACAAGATTTTTTATAATATCCTAATGATTTCTCTTTTCCTTCCACACACTATAGCATGATGATCTCTTGAACCAAGACCTCCTTCCACTTCATGACACTGTCTAAGCCAAAAGATGGTCGTAAGTGCATATTTTGACTTGAATATAAAAGTGGTCTAAATGAAGAATTGGAGAGAGTTAACAATTTCTCAACCTTTAATCTTCCACCATTCAGTTTCAAACTTTTTTACTAATTAATCTTACCAAATACCAAGATCTTTATCTTACCAAAGACCAAGTCCTTGATCTTTACATCATAACTCAGTCATTAAGGAGCTTGAAATTTCACACTATATGGACTATAACAAGGTATAACATGATGTGAGAAGTGTTGAAGATTTGAGGAGTATTGATGATATGCATTAGAGTTTGAGACTTGTTTCATTCACCCTATATACTTACTCTACTCACCAAGACCTTGGTTGTCAAAATATCACTTTGCCATACTCATCCTTAAGATCATCTTCTACACTCAGTTGTAGGTGATGATTTTCACCATTGTATGGATTGAGGAGAAGTTAAGAGGCTGATATTTGACCTAAACATGTCTTAAATATATGAATTTCCCATTCTACTCCAATTTACTTTAAAATAATTAAATTGTGTTACTAGAGTGATTGAGTGGATAATAAACCAAGAAATATCAATTACCTTAGTCTTCACAAAACAACCTTAAAAAATTCTGACAAGAGAAATAAAAGTTGTTTATTTCTTTCAACCTAACTCTCAAGATTAAGTTTGCACTAGGATGGTATTAGTCCTTACTATCTTGTTGAGTAGTCCTTCAAATGGGGTCACTGAACCTACATGATGTGGATTTACATGATCAACCAAGATCATTTACATCTTGTAGTGAATCTTGAACTATTGTAATCATTTTTTTGGCTCATTGGAAACATTTGAGAACAACTTATTGTATATTAACTTTCTTATATCTCTAATTCTCAATAAATTTACACTGACTTGAAATCTAACTAAACTATAGAAACATGAAGCCCTTTCATCAAACCTTGTTGTATTTCCTCACACTTGTCCTCTTATGTATGAGAATTTTATATAATGTGTACTTCTTTACAAGCATGTGCATAGAGAATTGAGTATCTTGATGATATTGTGTAATTTTGACAAGGTTTGTGAGTTTTTATGATCTTTTACCTATCTACTCATATTTTGAAGACATTTTTATCATATATTTGTGTTCATGAATGTAGGTTTGTAAGCTATCAGGCCTATAGGTGTTTGAAGTTCTTCATAAAACTTACTTCAGACTTAGATTTAGATCATTATTTTCATTTCTAAAGACTCAAAATAGTTCAATGGTGTTTCCTTCATGTCACTATGGGATTCTTACTACCATTCAAACCTAACATGATATTCAGACTTGGATAAGATCATTCAAGTACTGTGCAAGCTGTCTATGAGAAGAAAACCATATGAAGAAGCATGGCTCTTTCAATAAAACATGTGAATTACATGACTTTAGAGGAAAATATATGTTTTATGAAATATTATATATGACTGATGGAAGGTTGAAAATATTTTAGAATGACCACCATGAAGAGAAAGGAAAATTTGTAGAAGACTTCATCCAAATAACTTGTACACTAAGACCTTCTCCTTTCAAGTGAAAATTCCTCATAAAGATTCATTAGACAATTAATCCACCATGAAAGGGATATACAAGAATTTTTTAAAAAATAATCAAAATTATTCTTCTCCATGGTTTTCTAAATAAAAGAAACAAAAGAAAACTTGGACCCTATCTAAATGAATAGGTTATCAAGACACCCATGCATTTTTAGTAATTATTCATAAATATGGCAGGGATAAACTAGACAAATAGTGCCAAAAAGTATAAGTAATGTAAGGTTCCTATCTATACCTAAACACTTATGACCGAAATATCTCTCTTGACCATACTAAGTGAAAACCTGAGGCTCTCCTAGAGCTATCTAAAACTACCCAAAGTAGTTTTTCCCTAACATGAATAATTGTTAAGCACAAGATTATACTAAGAGGGGGGTGAATCAGGATAACATAATATTTTAGTCTTTTCAAACTTAATCAACCATAACAACCATAAAAATTCAATATCTAGAAATTAATAACACAAGAGAACATAAGATTTATGTGGAAACCCTTTTAGGAGAAAACGATGGAAAAATATTACTTATATATATATATATATATATATATATATATATATATATATATATATATATATATATATATATATATATATATATATATATATAATCTTTTACAATTTTTGTAGGCACAAAACTACTAGATACACCAATCCCCAAACCAAGCACCAACTCGGTCAAATTGTGAGCACCCACCCACTAGAGGTGTCAATCCCATTTACCAAGCACCAACCCAACCAATTCATAAGCACCAACCCATAGGAGCACCAACCTCTAGACTATGAGGCACTGACCCAAAGCCAAATTTATTCTACCATCTATTATTTCTTCTTCAATCAAATGGTGGATTTTCTTCTCTTACACTTTCTCTCTTAGTAATTTTATTATACACTTTTTTCTCTCCTCTCTTTTACAATTCTCAAATGATATTATTCATTAAAATAAATCTACTCTTCACACTTATTTTATTAAGAGATATTCTATTTCATTGTCCTCTCTTCCTTCACTCTCAAACTTATATGATATTCATTCATATTGAATTATTATAATACTTCCACATCTCTTTTTCCTTATATAGATTTTGAAGGATGTGTCCCATCCAAGAGGTACCTCTTCACCAAGAGATGTGACCATCGACATTTCCATTCACTTCTGAAAATAATTCCATTCACCTATGGAAATAATTCTATTCACTTATGGCAACAATTTCATTTGACATTTCCATTCATATCTATTACAATTCCTTCGACATCAATGACAATTATTACAACAATATCCCCCTTTGTCATTGATGTCAATCCCTATGAATTAGTAAATGAAATCCCTTTGTCTTCAATTCTTCCCCTTTGACATCAATGGCAAAGGGTTATACACCTTGCTCCCCCTAAGTTGATGCTTCCTCTCATAGTCACTAGATGAAAAAGATATTATCTTATTTTGTTGTTTTTGTTGTAATCTTGAATTTATTTTATACCACTTGTTGTAATATCTTATTTTATTGTTCCGCTTCATAGCATCTTTCCACTGTGCACATCATATCTCTCTTGTTTCAACATGGTCTTCACTACCATTTCTTATTGTGCTTTGTGCTCCATCATGGCCTCCTTGCCATTGCTCCTTATGCCTTTTACACAAGCACAAATTAATCCTTTTAATTATCTAGTTACTGCATCCACTTCCAAACTTGTATGAATTCTCTTCTGATTTTGGTTCAGGTCTCCTCTTTCTTGTTCTGGTCTATAGGATTACTTACACATTATCTCACTATATGTCCATACTTATTGAAATTATAACATACATTGTATTTTTACAATGGAGTAGATGAATTTCTACCTAAGAAACCATATGAATCTTTATTTTTGTTCCAACCATGCTCATTCCTCTCACATCCTTCACTTGTGACAAAATTCCATGCATACTCACTTCTTACATTTTCATTATTTATATCTACATTTATTTCATTGTTCCACATGTATCCATTCCTTACATGTCTCATATACTCCTTTGATCTATGACCAAAAATGTTGAAATTAAAGCAATAGCCATAAAATGATCATTGTAACCTATGAGATTGTTGTGGCAAGAATGATGTTCTATCATGCCAATGGTTGTTTCCTTTGTCCTCTAATTGAACAACTTCATTCTTTTGGGAAGTATTCTATTTTATCTTCATAGGTTTAGAAAATTTAACATCCTCTTTGGTAACCTTTTGTTCATGTCCATAGCCAAGACTTGACTTGTCAAATAGTGACCTCTAACAATCTAGAATCTCATCTAAAACCTTGATGCTCTTATTGAATCTTAAGCTAGTTATTAATTTAACATTCACCTTTTATAAATACTTTATCAAAATAACAATCTCATCCTCAATCTTCTCACATTATTCCTTCTTTGCCTTCAGTTTGATTTTAGTCTATTCTTTTATTTTCTTTGCCTCTTCAAATTGAGCATTTAGACTCATGATGACCATTTATGACTCCTCTTAAATTTTTGATAAATCTTATTCTATAACTTGATCATCTTCATATTTATGAATTTATCACTTTTTTTTTTAATTCTCTTCCTTGATCATTTTGTTTTCATTAAAGGAAATTAAGAATTATCTTTTGAGATGTAATTCTAATTCTCTAGCTTATGAATAAATTGAATATTGTCCTCTAGTTATCTAGTCATCACCATCCCAATATTCTATACCCATGAACAAAACTTCACCTCCATAACTATTTGTAACACCTTCTTCAATCTCCTCACTTGAAATACTAGACCATTTTGAATAAATGCTTTTCTTCTCTTTATCATATCTTTTATTTTTCTCATATTTCTTTGATTTATAGTTTTTCTTTCTCTTGTGATACTTTCATTCTCATCATGTTCCTCTTCATCATTACTACTATCTTATTTTAAATGGGGACATTTATTTTCAAAGTGTCCTATTTTTCCATAATTGAAACACTTAAAAGGTAACTTACCTTTATATCTCCTAGATCCCTTTTTGAGATTGATCAGAAATAGGGCTTCTTCTTTATCTGACTCTTCATTGGTGCTATAACTTGATTCATGTTTTTCTTTTTTCACTTTCTTTGATACTATGAAAATTGCTTCATGCTTTATTGGCTTTTTTCTTATGTCCTCATTTCATACGATGTGAGAATTCTATGCAATTCATCTATCTTTAATGTGTCCAAGTCCTTCATTTCTTTAGTAGCTGAGAATTTCACATCATACCTCATAAGAAGTGACCTTAGTAATTTATATAATATCATAATTTGTTCCATTTTCTCACCTATGTATTTGATGGTGTTGACTATCTCATTCATATGGAGAAGATAAGCTGCAATGTTTTCTTCATCTTTCATCTTAATACTTTCAAACTGCCTTCTATGCATTTGAAGCTTCGCCTTCTTGACCTTGTCATCACCTTCATATATATTCTAAACTTTGTCCCATATATCTTTTACTAACATACAATGCATTACTTTTACGAACTTATATTTTGATAAGCCACACAAAATGGCATTCATCACTTTCACATTATTCTCACATGCCTTCTTTCCATCTTGATCCATTGACTAATTTATTGGTGCTATGTACCTCATCACTAATGATAAACAAATATCAAACCCTAGAGGCATAAGATATGTCCTCATCCTTATACTCCAAAAGAATAATTTTTTCCATCAAACAAAGGTGCTTTGTTTATGGATAAACCATCTAGACCTTGATGACTAGCCATGTGTGCTCCTAGGATCTACCTTCCAGTAGTTAAATTGATTATGAAGGAACCACTTTGATACCAATTATTAAGCACATGCTTATACTTAGAGGGGGGTGAATTGGTATAACATAATATTTTAATATTTTCAAATTTAATCAACCACAAAAACCATAAACATTTAATATCAAGAAATTAATAACATAATATTTATGTGGAAACCCTTTCAGGCAAAAACCATGGTAAAATATTTATTTATATATATAACTCTTTTAAAATATTTACATTCACCAACATAATAAAGAAACCAATCCCCAAACAAAGCACCAACTCGATCAAATTGTGAGCACCCACCCACTGGAGACACTGATCCCCTTTGCCAAGTTCCAACCCAACCAATTCATGACCATCAACTCACATGAACATCAACCCCTAATCTATGAAGCATCTACCCCACCAAATCAATTCCATTTTCTATGATTGCTTCTTCAATTAAATGATGGATTTTCTTCTCTTACACTTTCTCTCTTAGTAATTTATTATATACTTTTTGCTCTCCTCTTTTTCACAATTCTCAAATGATAGTCTTAATTAAAATAAATCTACTCTTCACACTTCCTTTCTTAAGAGACATTCTATTTCATTTTCTGCTCTTCATCTCTTCTTCTACTCTCACACTTATATGATCTTCATTTAGATCAAATTATTATAATACTTCCACATCTATTTTTCTTTATATAGCCTTTAAAGGATGTGTCCCATCTAAGAGGTACCTCTTCACCAAGAGATGTGACTGTTGGCATTTTCATCAACATTTCCATCAACATTTATGTTCACTTATATCAACATTTTTATTCACTTATGACAATAATTCCAATCACTTTTGACAATAATTAATTTCACTTATGGCAACAATTCCATTTGATATTTCCATTTATATTTGTTAGAATTCCTTTGACATCAATGACAATTATTCCAACAAGAACAAAAATCTTGCCTATGTAATACAACACTTGGGAAAGATTTGATATGATGTAAATGACCATTCCTTCCTTATGGAAACCTTATGAAGTGCTTGAACCTCCATTAATGGTAGAAAACCTATTTCATGCCTAGTTTGCAGTTAATAGGTTTTCCTTACCTCTATTGGCTCTTATTCTTGGATATAATTTCAAAGTCCTAAGAGATGATATTAATGACACCATAGATGACTTACTATGATAGTTGGTCTCTTGTATTAATCAAAACCTTAAACACCCTATTTAGTTAAAGTTTCAAAAGGATCCCAAATGCACCTTTTTGCTTGCATACTCCTCTCCTCCACTCTAAATGGCTTGAAATGGATTTAAACATGCCTAAATAGTAGAAAAATGCCATAAGGAGGAGGAAGGAAGTCAAAACAAATTTAACTTCTCCAATAGTCACTTTTTCACTTAAGAATTTCTATTTAGAAACCCCTCAAGTCATCTAATGCACTTTGGGGATCTTTTGGGAAAATTAGCTTCTTTAGAAATACTTTTTGACTTATTAGAATCTATGAAACTTTGTGTAAACCTTCTTCCTACCCCTAAATACTCAAATACCTTGGAAAGAAGCTAGATCCTTCACTTACTATTGAAGACCCATTTTCAGGCCTTTTCCTCAAAATCTCCATATTCACCTTAAAACTTGATTAAAGTGTTTCAAAAGATTGCAAGGGACATGAGGTAGGGACATAAATTTTGTCTTCACTTTCAACTATTATACCATTCACTGTACAAGGACTCTACATAGCTCCTCACATAACACCAAGACCTTCCAAGATACTACACTGTATCATCAAGTTAGGATTAGAAAGAGATAAGTCATGGGGGTAAAAGGTCATTGAAAGGTATAAGAAAGTATCCTAATCCATCTAGGAGAAACTTTTATATGTAGGTCAATTTTGTCCAATAATACCTATTTTCATTAGTGTTTTTAGAGCAAGATCTTGTAATGAAAAACATATGGCATTAGAAGAAGGGTACATTTAGAGTATTTTATACTTAGTATCAATTTTAAACATGATTCCCTCTCCTTTACACTTACACCATTATTGTGTTCTTCAAACATGCACAACTGCTGATAACAAAGAAGGAATTAAGAATTTATATATTGAGTGATGACTTATTTGAGATTATTCTTTTTTATGGTAACGTACTAACTATTTTTTATCTATGAAATACCCTAGAGTCTAATTCACCCACCACTAGAGTTAGGTCCTATTGTAATTGACGAGTGGTTTCAAATTTGTGATTCCATAGGAGACCTAGACTCAATAGACCCAAATCTATAGTAGTTCTCACTAGCTTCTCTTCTCAGCCTTCCGCCAAATAGATCATCTAGGATGGCTTGGTTGGCCAAGTTGACCATTAACATCTTGACATTTTCCTATGACTTACCTAGAAACCCTTAGATATATCTCCCTTATTTCACTCCTAGTGTAGGACAAAATTCTAAAAAACATGTGACCTCCTAAAATATTGTCTTAAGGATCCTAAATGTGGAACATGAGGATTTATATTGTATGTTTTTCCCCTTTATGATGAAAGACTCAATATATGTTTGGTTTGTCAACCTCCCTAAGGACTCGATACCTAGTTGGGACCATTTTAGTACTACCTTCCTTATCTAATTTAGGTAATTAATTGACCCTAATTTCCTTTACTAAAAATTTACTTGTATTAAATGAGAACCTGATGACATCATTAGGATATTTAATTTTGGATTTTAGAAGATGTACAGTTAGGTTACCATGCTCTACTAACCCAACCCTCACCTAGCATTTGAAATGTATGAAAATGCCTTATACCCTTAGACAACTATGTTCTTAAGGTGATACCTAGTAATAATGGACTTGCCCTTGGATTATGCAGGGGTCATCAAGGTAGATAGACAACTAAACCCATAAATTCATATGATGGCTCTCATTCCTAATGTGTTGCCATAGATACCCATGCTAAGCCTCTTTCCCAATGCTAATTAGAATATCCCAATGCTTTAACCACTCCTTGAAATAAATCAACTCTCACTGAGTCATACTACACCAAACCAACACTTGTGTTTTATTAACTCATGGAACCATGATATGACTCCTTAATTATAACACCATGTGATGTTGGTGATAACTAACAATACTTGACAGCTAACAATATCTAGACCATACCCTACGAGTCCAAAATGAATGATCTAGATGTCATTCTATGAATGGTACAAAAACTTAACAATGATTTCTTTAGGATATAAAGATGATGAATAATTAGAATGTAAAGAGTTAAAATAAAAAATTACATATAAAATACCAAACATGAACTACAACCATCCCCACAATCCACCAAAACCCTCACCCAATAGGTTACTAGAAGTTAATTTCTTTAAAATAGCCTTGCCTAATTGGTTATGAGTACATAACATGGTTGCACATGGAAAAATTGACTATAAATAGTATTATTATGCCTTTGATATTTTACATAAGGAAATGGAAGAGTATGAGGTACTAACCAATCACCTATAATCATCCAATGCAGGTAAAGCCCTTAGTTCTGCCATGGTGTTGAAAACCATACAATTTGCTAGCCAAGAAGAAAATAATATAGATTAGGGTATTAGTGAGGTGTAGGAATTTCAATAGTTCCAAAGGATAAATTTCACCCTTAGGAATCAACAAACATAATATACCTTCACTGCCTCAACTCCCTGAATAATGGTGTAACACTAGCTAACCAAAATGCTAGGAAGGATCCACCTCCTCCTAAACCTTAGGAACCTAAATATCTCGTGGAAACCCCATAGGTACATAAAAAATGAGGTTATAATATAGTATATTACATGAATAAGATCAAATCAAATATCATGCTCCATGTAAATACTCAGATAATAGAGTAATGTGATCTTATGCTAAAGTCCTTGACTAAGAAGACAAATCCCTGAAACTTTGCCCTATGTTGATCTCACATTAGTCATAAAATGGAAGATGAAATAACAATATCTTTCCCACTATTATATATGAAAATACCCAATCTCATGAGTGTTTTGGAGCAAGATCTTGGAGTGAACAACACAATCCTTCATAGTCTAGAGTTTGTAACCAATTTTATACCCTGACTTATAGTTCTGCATATGCATTAAGCTATTTAGAGATGTCCAGTTAAAAAAAATTATAGAATAGGTTTTATGTACAAATTTATCTATTTTGTGGTCTACATCAATAAAACATCATATCAAATTCCCAATAACCCAAAGCAAAAAAATATTCCAAAATCTAGAGGGGCAAATGGGGTAATCATATCCATATTGGTTTAGAATTAAAATCTTTAGTAAGAGGGTTGAAAGTGGGACACCATTGCTTAGCCCTAATTATGTGATTATCCTAACCACAATAATATTCATTAAGGAATTTATCTATGTCATGATTTGATTCAAAAACAATAATAAAAATTCCTTTAACACATGACATAATATCAATCATACGGTTTTATTAAATTGCTCATAGATCCATTGATGCAGATATGAAATCATCAACCATAATTCATTGAAATTGATTATCATTCCTATAGAATAAATCCATTCCTCCCACTCCAAAACATCTAAAAGCTCTTAATAATTAAAAGGCTTATCATATGAAGCCTTAAAAAGGTTATCAATAAGAAGGGTAGTAAACATGAGTGATAATAAATATTTTGGCACATATTTGAAAATTTATTTATAATTCCAAAGGCTTCGTAATTCATAAATAAATTTTATATTCAACTCTATTTATAACATATTACCACAACTCAGAGTGGTAGTTATCAAAAGAAAAAGGAACATCTAAGAATTTGAAGATTTCATCTATGTTGATCTATTTATGTTGGAAGTAATTCAATGAATTTGGCATTGTCATATTACTCCTCTAATAAAAACATATTTTATTAAATTTCAATCTTAATATAAAGTCTTTACAAAATGTTTTCAAGGCAAGGCAAGGCCTCCTTAATGGAAGCTTCATGCTCTGAAATGGAAATGAAGGAATCATATGTAAAATGATCATTAATGAGATGAATATTCCTATAATAATCATACTTCATGTATTTATTCCTTTTTCAATTTAGTTTTCCATAATATATCCAAAATATTCTACAATCATAACTTAAAGTACATGAAATAATAAGCAATCATTTTAGATAGAGAAGAAAAGACAAAATCTCTCATAATTTTGGCCATTAATGCTTAAAAAAGCTAAGAATACAAAATATATTTTATTTAACTAGGACAAAAAACTATTAAAATCTTAAATCTTTCAATACGGTTAAAATAAAGGGCAATTCAA
This sequence comes from Torreya grandis, assembly GCA_037957365.1. Classification (NCBI taxonomy): domain Eukaryota; kingdom Viridiplantae; phylum Streptophyta; class Pinopsida; order Cupressales; family Taxaceae; genus Torreya; species Torreya grandis. Next base: position 220,424 of record JARHVA010000983.1, on the reverse strand, counting down.
TGTGGTCATATGATTTTTAAAAATCAATTTTAAAAGTTAAATTCCTTTGTTGAGAAGCATGGCCCCATTCCATTCTTTAGTTCCATTAATATTAGAAAATAAATGCATTGTTCTATTAAAATTGAAAATGAAGTTTTAATCTCACTTAGCCATTAATTATGATAGGTACCATTAATAATATAAAACTCAAGCCTTCAATATGAAGAGTAGGTATTAATGTTATAAAAGAAAAATGAAATAAGGCTATATTATAAGAAAATTAATTACAAATGTTTTTCTATAGTTAAAATTTAATTATATATAAAAAGGTGAATATTCCTAAATAAGAACTTAGGGATTATTCCAAAAAATATAGATACAAAATTTTAGAAAGATTAAAGTAAAAAAAATTGTCCATCCATATGATTGGCTAACATGAAAAAAATATTTAAGCATGACGATTCCCATAATACCTATATGACATGTATAATAATTATAACATGTATTTAAATTTTATTTATTCTTTATTAATATTTATGTTATGAATAACACCCCTTTAAAACATACTTCTGGTACATATAGAAGAAATCCAACAATCATGTAAAGGTAACATTGAAATCATATATTTAAATATTATGGTTTTATTGTAAATCAACCACACTAACTTTGTATTTTTTGATAATTTAATCTCTTTATCTAACTCAAATTAATTTTATTGATTTCATGTTTTAAAATTTTTCTTTACCAAGAAACAAATTGATTCTAACAAATCTACATAAACATGTGATTAGTGTATCAAATATTATCAATTAGAGGCACCATTTTTAACTAGTGTAGCACATTAATGTAACTATTATTAATCAAAAAATTATAATATATAATTATGGCCCATGCTCTTTGCTAAAATAATTTAGAGTTCATATAAAGAATACCAGTAAACCATCATATACCAGAGTTACCAAAATCAACACTAAAATATAAAGTACATTTCTTCAAGAATATGATGCAAACATATAAAGACAAGGAGGTAAATCATTCTTGGTAGGATAGGAACTTCAAGTGGAAGTGTTAACTAATGTAATATAGGTCACCACCTAACCATCATTAGTGGTATGCAATGTGACCAAAGAAATAGTGAAACCCTAAATAGGTCACCTCTTTGAATAGGTAAGCTTCACCATGATGGGCCAATTATACAATTCCCACGAGGTGGTGGCGAAAATCACTAATAATATATTTCCATAGTTCTAAAAGATAATTATAAAAATTGAACCAATGAGTTTTAGTCTCTCTCCATTATGTATCAATTTATAGTGATATTTATTTATCTACTTAGGCATATGTATCATGATATGTCTATAGCATTGGGTTTAGGCTCATTACAAATGAGAACCTATGGACTTAAAAAATATGCCAAAAAAATTCAAATATTATTTAAATGAAGTTTATTTTTTAATGAGAATAATAATATATCATCAACAAAATTTCCATTGATGTACTGAGAGGTTTGATGATGAAGTACATTGCCATGAATGAGTCCTCATTATACTATATGAATAAGAATATATCCAAACTCCTCAATTCCTAAAAAATATAAGGTTAGAGCGAATGAGAAATCCTATTTAATGGACCAATAAAAACTAAAGTTGTCAAATTTGTGCCCACTGATAATAAAGATAAGGCCAAAGCTTCCAGAAAACATTTGTACCAGCAAAATAAACAATTGGACCAAACCCAAAGGCTTAAGAATATAAATAATATAGGGACATCCATCCAATCACAGGCTTTATAAAAAATAATTTTTGAGTATATAGTATATTGATGAGAAGCTTGATCCCATTCCATTCCTTCTCAAATTGTAATAATACCTTCGAAGATAAATATATTCTTAATGAAACTAATTTTATCTAATTTGATGATGGAAGGTAAGATAAGGCATGATTCATAACCACTTTGGTGATGATTTAATAATAAACATTGATAAGGTAATGGGGTGCCAACTGGTAATAAGCTCTAGGTCATCATATTTATGGATAAACTTGATATTGCTTTTATAAATGAGAGATCCTAATGATTTATTTTTTCGGGATTATTTGTAAACCTAAAACAAGTTAGGCCTTACAAATTTACAAGAAGCTTATAAATTTCACAAGGGAAGACATCAAAACATATTTATTTATCAATAACCATGTATTAAACTTCATGAAAGAGTATTTTAAGAGAAAGAAGGACGTAACAAAGTTTCTAGTTTGTAATACTTAATTAGCATGGAACCACAACAAAAAATTATTGTAAAGCTTACGCTCTTTATACCAAATATTCTTAGGCTTGAAACACCAGCTTGTCATGTTCCAAGCATGTCGAAGTAAGGGACTAATTGGAGTTTGATGGATTTGATTTTTCTCCTCAGACTACTTAGCTTTGAAAATATTGAATAATTCATTTGAGGCACAATCCCCAATTTTAAGCCAATAAATATGGTCTTGAAATTATGCTCCTATAGCTAGATGGTTATCATAAAATTTAATCTTGTCCTTGAAATAAGATGCCATGGTTTGAAAATATAAGTCAAAAGGATTGTGCTCAAGGATATAAAAAACTATTTGGAACTCTTTAACTAAAAGACCATTAGCATACTTTAGAATCACACAATTGTATTGCCTTAGTGTTGGAAGAAAGTGGTAATATGGTGCATTTCCTTTTTCCACCACTAAATCTAGCTAGAAGTGTGAGATGGATGAGGATTAGTAGATTCCACACACTAGCAATGAGTTAGATGGTACCCTCATGGTAGAGGAGTGAAGTTTTTAAAAATAATTGATTGCATGGAAATTTTATGTGGCCAAGTTACCCCAAACCACTCTATAGGTAAGTGGAATGTGATTAGAAACATTTTTTTTGAAATGGAGAGTGATAATATATCATCAAATAATGAAAATGAAAATGTGTGTCGCTCTAGAACTATGACATGATCTAAACATTTGAGGAATGTATTGGTTCTGTAATGGTTATTGAACCATCTAAACCATGATAGATTATTTAAATCACACCACTGGAAGAGTGGGTTCACTTAGCTCCATCAATGTTTAAAATAAAATTATGCTTCATGTTTTCTCATACACAATCACATCAAGATGATACCAAATTTTTCATTTGGGATTTAAATCATATTGAATTCACCACATATCAATGATGTGGAGAGTGGAATATTATTACCAAGCCATCACCATAACATTGTCCTATTAGGGCCATCATTTAGGGAGCACATATTAAGAACCTAGAATATGTTACCATCAATGTCAACTAATACCCAAATAACTCAATGTGATAGATCTTACCCCAAGGAAAAAATTAAAGGGATGAATTTTAGGAAAACCAAAATAATGGAACCACCATGTCCATCTTCATACCAAGTTTAAAAGTGAGATGCATCAAAACAAATGCTTATTAGATAAGATTGGAGAAGAAATCCTAAACTATTAACTTCTTGTAAGCATTTAAAATCTAAAAATCGAAAACAATGAAAAGTAGTGCATACAAAGAATTTATGGGAAAAATATATGAGGCCCTAAACATTCCAAGAGAGTAAATTCATTGGGAAGAATATTCCATGAGTAGATTTCCCTAACCATCTTGATTTAACCTTTTCAGTTTTTACACAAGTAATTCCTATGTTTGATTAAAGGGTTGATATGCCTAAATTAGTTAAATAAATTAAAATAATTAAGATACTAATTTTTTATGACTTTTGACTTTGTTTGAATTTCTATAAATATAAAAAAATATGGATAAATATAGACTTAGATGAAAACTAATTATTGTAGATGATTTGAGTTATGAAACTTGAGATCTAGGTAGTAGTCTATGTTGTCAATAGGATTCTAGTGTTCATCTACTCATTGGCTAGTAATGCCTAGTTTGGATAGTAATGTCATCTATGTGTAGTTTCCCCAATGTGGCGCTAATGTCCCCTTTATGAGATTGATCTTATTCTTGGGGAGAACCTATGCATGTGTCTATATGTTCCTTTCCTATGTGACTGAAACTTATACCTATGTATTGTACCTACAAATCTTGATTTGATGTGCAAACCATAATTCTATTTGTGAATATGATATGAGAAAGAATTGAGTGTGTGTTATTAGGATGAACTAGACATCCTCAACAACCCATTATGTATAGAGTTTCCTACATACCAATACTCTGAAGAGGGATCAAGATGGATGTAGTTCTCCCACCTAGTGCTTGATGTATGGGAAAGTGAATGCTAGAATGAGAGTGGCCTTGGATGCCTTGCATGTGCATGAGCTTTGAAATACTTGAAAACTAGGTTCAGGGTTATTATAATGGTAGTATGTAGAATGTAGGGTAGAATAGGGATCAAATACCTTGATTTTTTACAACTTTATCTTTGGTTTGAATAGCTTTTGCATCTATTTTACATATAGTGAATAGAGGTGGATTATAATTGTGTTTATAGGGTTATTTTTCTTGTACAGATAAGAAAATGAGATTAGGCTGACCTTAGGAGGGGAATAAGATATAAAAACTATTTTTTGGGAAGAGATGGGAGTAAGGATAGTAGCACCTAGATGGGGACACTAGTGCCATGTGGCTATAGTGTCCCAAATGTAGTACTAATATCCTCTTGTTAGACTGCTAAGAAATTTGGATTTGATTTTGAGATGATAGTTCTGGGATCATGTTATGACTAGTTGTAGGTGACTGTGGTCTAATGAATGACTAGAAAAGTAATTCTAATGCTTAAGGATCAGTTTCTATCTAGCTAGGGATATTTTAACTCAAATAACACTCTGAGCATCTAATTACTAATTTTAGGTGATTACATTTTCCACCCTTTATGCTATTAATGTAGAAAAGAAAAATGCATAGTATAAAATAAAAAGAAGCATACCTAGACTTACCTTAGATTTTAATTGAATCCCATGTAGCTAAGTTTGAATGTGAAAATCTTGGTCTATGTATGTATAACATTATCTAAAGAAATGTCCTTCAATGAAACATGCAAAAATTAGTCCTTACTTAAGAAATGATCAAAAGCAAAAGACTATGCTAAAAGGAAATAACTACTGAAAGGAAATAACTAAGTAAAGTTAAGTAAAGAGAGAAGAAAAGAATGAATACACCTCATTGGGTGTATGAACCAATGCATGAACTTGGTGACAACCTATGTGTGTGAATATGCATAGTGATCATATCATTTAAAAACTCTAATTGAGTTGATGGCTTATTCAATCCTCATATGGGTGGCTCAAGAACTCAATCCAGTTTTAACTCCATCATTGCCCACACTTACTTGGTAGATATTGATCTTTGTGAATAGCTTAGATGCGACTATAAGTGTGTCAAAAACATTCATGTAGGTGGCTAAATAACTCAAGCATGCGATGAATCCATCATTGTCCCCTATGTGAATTAGATGCATATGTAACTATATTGTGTAAAGTGTTGAAATTATCTAACTGTTTATTTAGCTTCACAACAAATCAGGTATATTTAGTGGCTTTGGGCCACTAAAGAATTCCAACCATTGTAGATGGAGTAAGGCATGAATCTGGTGATAACCTAAAATGTGATATCAAGTTTATACAATGTAGATAATGACATGGATTTTTCCACTCCATATAGTCAACATGTTTAAAGTTGAGTATATGAAAACTATGTGTCATGCACATGCCCCAAATTTGGTATCTGAGTATACTAAATCTGAATCCAATATGTAATAGGTGAACCTATGTATCTGATATGATTTTATGATTGATCATGCTTCCTCCACATTTGAGTAATTGGTATGAATTTGAACTGAACTGAATGAATCTACACTAAATTTAAACATAACTATCAAACCTATGGCTATATCTATATAAATCTATATTATACCTGGTGTAATATTTTAAATGATCTAGACTATACTAAAGTTGGGATTTAGTATGGTAGTGGTATTGGTGATAGTGGTATTAGACTATACTCTAGTATGGTAGTGGTAGTGGTGGTGTTGGTGTTGTTATAGGTGATAGTGTCCCTCCTACTCATGTAACAATTATTTTTCATCATTGCACATCATATAAGAGGAAGTTTATGGGACCTCCTATTTAGGTAAAACATAAATAGAGTACATTTATGAATACTAGCATGCTAGAATATATGCCATCTATATATTTTTCAATAGTGCCAGACATTAGCATGCCAGATAGTAGCGTGCCAGAGTATATGCCACATGTCGATACTTCAATAGTGCATGACACTAGCATTTCAGACACTATGCAAGATGTAGTAGCTTTAGCAACTCTTATTAGGATAAACTAGGCTCTAATTGTAGAGGATTATTCATCATCTGTATTTGATACATAGGTTTAATTTTAATTATAGTTTGTTTCTATTTGTAAAAAAGTATTATTTACTTTTAGTATATATGTTTACTTCATTGACTAATTTATTTGACTAAACTTGTTATTTATTATTTATATCTAGTTGATTGGTGATATTCTCAATACCTCAATAGGCCATGACTCTATTTTAGAGGACACAATTGTCACAGGTGTACCTTACACATAGGTTTATAAATTTTTTAATTATATATTTATTCATTTACCTATTTATTATCCTTTGAACAAAAAACTCTATTTCAATATATATTATAGTCATAGCTATTTATCATATTCATTGGATTCACATATTATTCATTTATTGGTTTTATATATGATGAGGGATGTTATGGACACCCCTCATGGATGAGAAAAAGGTTTAGGTTATGTTGATGCTAAATCATCGAATTTAATATCTCCACAACAGGTTATGATTTAGGGACAGAGACTGATGAGAACACATAGTTTAATTATTTTTAGCTTTAAGCAATTATATTTTATGACATATTTACATAGTTGTATGCAACTCTAGATCTAAAAATATATGTATGCTCCATAGGATTCCCCATCATAGGTGTATATCTGGTCTCATATCCCTAGAAAACCATTTAGATGGAATATGGTGAGTGTAGAATCATTTTAAAAAAATTACATTATAGAAAAAATTATCAGATTTTCAATATACAATTTTAATGCATTAATTTTTATATTTTATATGTTGTGTAGAGACAAAAATTTTCATTGGTTATCAATGAAATAATAGATGTCTCACATGCTGAGAGGAGAGTATCTCCTTGTATTAATACATCCAACACCCTTGGCTCTACATCTATGGAAACACAACACAATTTATTTAGAGGCAACGAGGAGTAAGAGAGCTATTTATTGTGTTAAGGATCTAGTTGTAGGCACAATATATTGTGTATTCCTTTATGGACCACATTGTATACCTATATGACACATTTTGTCTATGTACATAGTTGTAGGCAGAATTGATTTTGTAAGTCGATATGGCCCACATTGTATGCCTGCATGGCACATTTTATCTATGTACATTTTATGGTCTATATTTTTTCTTGATATATGTTATATTATTTATGTTAAATTATGACATAAAACTTTACATGTATCACATATATACCATTTGAAAATATGATTCCTTTACCTATGAGTATTTTTTAATTTTATCATTTAATGTTTACACATATTATTGGTTAATGATTGAATTATTACTTCGTGTGGGGTTAAAAAAATTCAAATGATTCTCTAAGTTCGGTGTTTTCAATCATCATGTATATTTTACATTTACATGTGATATTTTTTATTTACTTGTTTCATTTACATTTGCTATTTATTTCCCAACCCACACATAAATCCCCATCTAGACATCTGGCATAGAAGAAAAATGCTTTTCATAAAGGATATCAACCTAAGAAGGCCACACAAAATTTGACTCCTCCTATGACTTCTAGCTCAGAGAAAGGCAAGAATAATTATCATGAAAAGTGGTGCCATTAACAATTACTAGAGAGCCATGAACACTCTAAATGTTGGGTGTAATAATACTTTATTTGGAAACCTACATCATATCATAAACATATAGATGATATTGAACCAAATAAAACTTTTCTAATCACCAACACCACTTCCATAGAGACCTCTAAGGAGTGTTAATTCCTCTTCCATACCATGTTATGGGTCAGGCTTCAACCTCTTCATCTTACCATTGACAATCTAAGCCAGAATCACATCATCAAAATAGCTACAACCAAAAAACTTGGCCATCCCACTATTTTTCATTACAAGATATAATCCTTGGGGTGGATTCAATAAGGTACAAATATATAGGTTTTGAGTCAATGCACATTCTAGTATAAATTTGAGCCTATGGAGGGCACCATCACATAAAACATTATGCCTCTTGAAGTCTATAGAATATTATTAGGGAGGTTGTCCTTGTATGACTAAGATTTTACATATCAAGTAAAACTAAAAATTTGGGATGTACACACAAAATATTGCTTCTTCAACCTCTTATAGTTAACTCCACTAACCAAAGTCATGTTGGTCTCTTCTAATAAATATCATAAACTAATCATGCATGTGCATAGTTTCATGTTACTCATGGTTTGTCTTAACAAACCTATATAGGAAAGAAAGAGTTTATAGTGTGATCAATGAAATAAATTTCCCAATAACAAAAAATTGACACGTTATTGAAGCCACATAATGGATTCTTCCTAGATCTTGAATTTCTTCCAATGCATTATGTAAACACCACATATATTTGGTCCATTTATAAAAAAAACCCTTTGTATCATAAATAAATTTGGTAGAATGATGAATCATGGTGTTAAATATAGGATCTCCTTTATTAGGGAGAGATATGACCTGGGTCTTCTCCTTGTAAGAGTCTAATACCCCTCACACCAAGGAATAATGGTTCATATCATCTATCCATTGACTATCACTCACTCAATAAAATAATGGTGAAGAATTAGTGTCCAATGTTAAGAACTAATGACCTCTCAAAAAAAATATAAGGTGTACAATACTTCACCAAAATAAAAACTAATAAATAAATTTAAGTGGACTTGGGATCAATTTCATGGACATGTAAATATTATAGATTGCCCTTCATCATAAATGTTAGGATGTCTAGTGATGCACTTATGTATGTATTCAGCTCTTACTTGTACATACAAAAAAAATACAATTATATGTGTCCATATAGTCACTATGGCCTACTTATACATGGGTTAATATCGACATTGATATCCCTCTCTCGACTATCCACAAAATTACAATCTTGGCAAGGCAAGAATATAGACACAAATGAAGAGACTTAAGCAATTTTGATATTCCTTGACTAGTATATAGAACTTGAGGTTATATTCTTATGGTCCTTAAATACATATTCAATCTTTATCTTAATATGGAAAGCCAATCCATCTACTGGTTTTGTCTATTTAAACTTGAAAGACTCAAAGCTTTATACAAGCTAATTAAGCCTAAATACCTCAAAATGATCAAAAAAAGAAATATTTGAAAATAGGGGTGTATATCAATCTAAAATAATTTATAGAAATATTTCATAGGTGACTCAAATTTTGTAACACCTTAGAAGGTCTTCTACATAGTTTTATCAAAAACCTTTCATAGACTTACTAGTCTTAATGTTGCTCTAACATGCCAAAACCCATTAAGTATTGAATTAGCACTTTAAGACACCTTAGACATATTTATTTAGGTGTTTTAAGAATTATAAATTCTTAGATAAATTTTTTGGATTTCCACTTTTAATATTGTACCCAAAAATTCATAAAATCATGTTTTGTCTATTAGGCTTAATTACCCTCTAGTAGGTCAAAACTCAAGATATAATTTTCTTACAATAAATGATCCTTTTATGAGGTCTGTACAAATGCATTAGAGGTGTTTCAACCTTAATTTATATTTTATAGACTCAATTTTGGAGTTTAAAAACAAATCTCTCTCCTCATTATCAAATAAACACAAAAAGGGGTATCTTTTACACATACGCGATTGGTCAGAGGAGCCCAATTGATGAACCATCTACATAGACATATCTAGATGGTAATTTTTAGGCTAGAAAAACATTTATCTGGTCTTTTTTAACCCTTAGGAGTGGAATTTTTATTTGGTCAGAGGCATCCCTGTAGAGAATTCACTCATCCCCAAGTGTGAGAAAACTTTGATCATGCATTAAACGAGAATCATTATGGATAGAGATGAACCATCAATCCTAGACATGTAGGGATGAGTCTTATAAGAAAGCTTAGGAGTATTTTATCTAAATAAATATGGACAAGATGTGACAATGAGGTTTATCTCATAGCTAAATCTCTTAGAATAAGGTAAAATTTGGTTAGTAGGGGTTGTAAAATCTGACTCGATAGCCCAATCGATGAATCGTCTATGTAGACACATTCAAATGGGCTTTTTTAGGTTAGAAAAACCTTTGTTTTCTCTTAGTTGACCCCTATGAGTGAAAATTGTATTTGGTTGGAGGCATCCTTGAAGATAATTCACTCATCCCTGAGTGTGTAAAATGAGTGAACTTGATTCACATATTGCATGAGAATCATGAGGGCTAGAGATGAAACATTAAATCCTACACATGAAAATATGAGTCATTTAATAAATCCCAATAAAATTTTATCTAAATCATGATATATGAGATGTGTCAATGAGGTTTGTCTCGTATCCAAATCTTTCAAAATGAGGTAAAAGTTGGTTAATGAGGTCTATAGAATCTAACTCATCAGCCTAATAAATAAACCATCTATGTGAACACATTCAGATAAGCATTTTTAGGCTATAATGACCTTTATCTAGTCTTTTTTGATCCCTAGGAGTGAAATTTGCATCCCTAAAGAGAATTCACTCATCCTTGAGTGTGTAAAATGAGCAAACCTTAATCATGCATTGTATGAAAACTATGAGGGTTAGAGACAAATCATCAAATCATAAACATGCAAGGATGAGTCCTCTAAGAAATATAGGAGTATTTTATCTAACTTAAGATAGATGAGATGTGGCAATGCAATTTCTATTATGGTAAAATCTCTTAGAATGAGGTAAAATTTGGTTAGTGGGGTCCATAAAATATGACTTGTTAGCCCAATTAACAAACCATATATGCAAACACATCTAGATGGGGTTTTTAAGCTAGAACAACATTTTTATAGTCTATATTGACCCCTAGGAGTGAAATTTATAGTTGGTCAGAGGCATCCTTGATGAGAATTCACTCATCCTTGAGTGTGCAAAATGAGTGAAATTTGATCACGCATTGCACAAGAACTATGAGGGATAGAGGTAAACCATTAGATCCTACACATGCAAGCTAAAGTCCTCTAAGAAATAATGGGATTATTGTATCTAAATAAATATGAATAAAATGTGGTAATAAGGTTTCTCTCATGGCCACATCTCTCAGAATGGAGTAAAAGTTGGTCAATAGAGTTTGTAGAATCTAACTCGGCAGCCCAATCAATAAATTATCTATGTAGACACATCTAGATGGGAATTTTTAGGCTATAATAACCTTTGTCTAGTTTTGGTTGACCCTTGAGAGTGAAAGCTGTAGTTATTTAGAGGCATCCCTGAAGAGAATTCACTCATCCATGAGTGTGCAAAATGAGTAAACTTTGGTCACACATTGCACAAGAATCATGAAGGATAGAGATGAAATATTAGCTCTTAAACTTGTAGTAATGAGTCCTTTAAGAAATCCTAGGAGGATTATATCTAAATCAAGATGGATGAAATTTAGTAACAAGGTTTCTCTCATGACCAATTCTCTTAGAACATGGTAAAAGTTGGTCAGTGAGGGCCATAAAATCTAACTCATCATCCCAATCAATGAATTATCTATGTAAACACACTTATATGGGTGTTTCTAAGCTAGAAAAACCTTTTTTTGGTCTTGGTTAACCCCAAAGAGTGAAAGTTATATTTGATCGAAGGCATCCCTAAAGAGAATTCACTCATCCTTAAGTACGTAAAATGAACAAACTTTGATAATGCATTACATGATAATTGTGAGGGTTAAAGATGAACCATCAGCTCTTAAACATGTAAGGATGAGTGCTATAATAAATACTATGAGTAGTTTATCTAACTCAATATGGATGAGATGTGACAATGATGTTTCTCTCATAGCTAAATCTCTCAAAATGGGGTAAAAGTTGGTTAATAAGGGTCATAGAATCTGACTCATCAACCCAATCGATGAAGTGTTTAAATAGACATGTCTAAATGAGGATTTTTAGGTTAGAATAACTTTTGTTTACTCTTGTTTGACCCCCAAGAGTGAAATTTATAGTTGGTCAGAGGCATCCTTGAAGAGAATTCAGTCATCCCTGAGTGTGCAAAATGAGCAAACTTTGGTCATGCATTGTATGAGAATCATGAGGGTTAGAGATGAAATGTTAGCTTTTACACATGTAAGAATGAGTCATTTAAAAAATATTTGGAGTATTTTATCTAAATCATGATGGAAAAGATGCATAATAAGGTTTCTCTCATATCTAAATCTCTCAAAATGGGGTAAAAGTGGGTCAATGGGGTTCATATAATATGACTCATTAACACAATCAATGAACCATCTACATAAACACATTTAGATAGGCATTTTTAGGCTATAAAAACCTTTGTCTAGTCTCAGTTGACCTTTGGGAGTGAAATCTTTAGTTGGTTGGAGGCATCCCTAAAGAGAATTCACTCATCCTTAAGTGTCAAAAATGAGCAAACTTTAGTTGTACATTGTACGAGAATCTTGAGGGATAGACATAAATTATCAGATCTTACATGTGCAAAGATGAGTCCTCTAAGAAAGCTTGAGATGATTTTATATAAATCAAGATGGATGAGATGTGGAAATGAGGTTTTTCTCACATCTATATCTCTCAAAATGATGTAAAAGTTGATTAGTGAGGGTCATAGAATCTAACTTGTCAGCCTAATCAATGGACCATATATGTAAACACATCTAGATGGGTGTTTTTAGGTTAGAACAACCTTTTTTGGTCTTAGTTGACCCCCATGAATGAAATTTGTAGTTAATTAGAGGCATCCCTAAATAGAATTCACTTTTCTTTGAGTGTGCAAAATGAGTGAACTTTGGGCATACATTACACGAAAATCATGAGGGATAGAAATAAATTGTCAGCTCTTAAATGTGTAAGGATGAGTCATATAAAAACTCCCATGAGGATTTTATCTAACTCATGATAGATGAGATGTGGCAATGAGGTTTCTCTCATAGGCAAATCTCTCATAACAAGGTAAAAGTTGGATAATGGATTCCATAGAATCTGACTCATCACCCTAATAGATAAACCATCTATGCAAACACATCTAGATGGGTGTTTTTAGGCTATAAAAAACTTAGTCTAGTATTTTTTGATCCCATGGAGTAAAATTTATACTTGGTTAGAGGCATCCCTGAATAAAATTCACTCATTCCTAAGTGTGCAAAATGAGCAAACTTTATTCATGCATTGCATAAGAATCACGAGGGATAAAGATGAATTGTCAACTCCTACATGTGTAGAGATGAGTCTTCTAAGAGTATTTTATTTAACTCAATATGGATGAGATATGGAAATGAGGTTTATTTCATGACCAAATCTCCTAGAATGGGGTAAAAGTTAGTTAGTGGGGGGCATAAAATCTGACTCATTAACCCAATTGATAAACCATCTACATTGACACATTTGGATGGGTGTTTTTAGGTTAGAAAAAACTTTGTCTAGCCTTGATTTACCCCTAGGAGTGAAATTTGTATTTGATCAGAGGCATACCTGAAGAGAATTCACTCATCCCTAAGTGTGAAAAATAAGTGAGATTCGATCATGCATTACACAAGAATCATGAGGGCTAGAGATAAAATATTAGCTCTTACATGTGTAGGGATGAGTCCTATAAGAAATATAAAGATGATTTTATTTAACTCAAGATGGATAAGATGTGGAAATGGAATTTATCTCATGGCCAAATCTCTTAGAATAGGGTAAAAGTTGGTCAACAGGGGCTATAGAATTTGAATCGTTAGCCCAATCAACCAACCATCTATGTGGACATATCTAGATGGACATTTTTAGTCTAAAATAGCTTTTGTCTTCTCTTGATTGGCCCTTAAGAGTGAAATTTTTAGTTGGTTAGAAGTATCCCTAAATATAATGCACTCATCCCTAAGTATACCAAATGAGCAAACTTTGGTCACGTATTGCATGAAAATACGAGGGCTAGAGACAAACCATCAACTCCTACACATATAGGAATGAGTTACCTAACAAATTCTGGGAGGATTTTATCTAAATCAAGATGGATGAGATGTAATAATGAGGTTTCTCTCATGGTTAAATCTCTCAGAATAGGGTAAAAGTTGGTCAATGGTGGCCAGAGAATCTGACTCATCATCCTAATCAATGAGTAATCTATGTAGAAACATCTTTATGGGTATTTTTAGGCTATAACAACCTTTTTATAGTCTTAATTAACCATTGGGAGTGAAAATTATAGATGATCAAAGGCATCCCTGAAGATAATTCACTCATCCCTAAGTGTACAAAATGAGCAAACTTTGATCATGCATTGCATGAGAATCATGAAGGATAGAGATGAACCATCAACACTTACATGTGTAAGGACTAGTCCTCTAAGAAATCATTGGAGGATTTTATCTAACTCAAGATGGATGAGATATGGAAATAAGGTTTCTATCATGACCAAATCTCTTAGAATGAGGTAAAAAATTGGTTAGTAAGGGCCATAGTATCTAACTCATTAGCTCATTCAATGAACTGTCTATGTAGACACATCTAAATATGTATTGTAGGATAGACCATCCTTTTATTACTCTTATTTGACCCCTAGGAGTGAAAGTTAAAATTGTTCTAATGCATCCCTAAAGAGAATTTACTTGTCCCTAAGTGTGTAAAATGAGCAAACTTCAGTCACACATTGCATGAGAATCATGAAGGGTATAGATGAGCTGTCAGATCTTACATGTGGAAAGATGAGTCATTTAAGAAATCATAGGAGGATTTTATCTAACTCATGATGAAAAAGATGTAGCAATGAGGTTTCTCTTGTATCTAAATCTCTCTTAATGGGGTAAAATTTGGTCAACAGGTTTCATCAAATCTGACTCATCAGTCTAATCGATGAACCATCTATGTGAACACATCTAGATAGGTATTTTTAAACTAGAACAATATTTTTTAGTCTCGATTGACCCTCAAGAGTGAAATTTATAGTTGTTTAGAGGCATCCCTAAAGAGAATTCACTCATCCCTAATTGTGTAAAATGAACAAACTTTGGTCATGTGTTTCAAGAGAATCGTGAGGGATAGAGATGAACCATCAACTCTTAAAAATGTAGGGATCGGTCCTCTATGAATTTCAAGGAGGATTTTATCAAACTCAAGATGGATGAGATGTGAAAATAAGGTTTTTATCATGGATAAAAATCTTAGAACAGGGTAAAATTTGGTTAGTGAGGGATGCAGAATTTGACTTGTCAGCCCAATCGATGAAACATCTATATAAACATGTCTAGAAGGAAATTTTTAGGCTAGAAAAAACTTTGGCTAGTCTTGGTTGACCCTTAGAAGTGAAATTTGTAGTTGATTAGAGGCATCCCTAAAGAGAATTCATTCACCCTTGAGTGTGCAAAATGAGTGAACTTCAATCACATGTTTCACAAGAATCATGAGGAATAGAAATAAACCATAAACTCCTATATGTGTAGGGATGATTCATCTAAGAAATCCTAAGAGGATTTTATCTCACTCATGATGAACAATATGTGACAATGAGGTTTCTCTCATAGCTAAATATTTTATAATGAGGTAAAAGTTGGTCAGAGGGGTTTGTAAAATCTGATTCATAACCCTAATAGATGAACCATCTATGCAAACACATATGGATAGGTACTTTTAGGCTATAACAATTTTTTTCCAATTTTGGTTGACCCTTGAGAGTGAAATTTGAAGTTGGTTGGAAGCATCTTTGAAGAAAATTCACTAATCTCTAAGTGTGCAAAATGAGTGAAATTTGATCATGCATTGCATGAGAATCATGAGGGGTAGAGATGAAATGTCATATCTTGAACATGTAGGGACAAGTACTCTAAGAAAACCTAAGAGGATTTTATCTAACTCAGGATAGATGAGATGTGGTAATGAGGTTTCTCTTGTGGCCAAATCTCTTTAAACAAGGTAAAATTTGGTTAGTGTGGGTCATAAAATTTGACTCGTTAGCCAGTTTGATGAACCATATGCAAGAACACATCTAGATGGGAATTTTTAGGATATAAAAAACCTTTTTTAGTCCAGGTTGACCCTTGGGAGTGAAATTTTTAGTTGATCAGAGGCATCCTTGAAGAGAATTCACTCATCCCTAAGTGTATAAAATGAGTGAACTTAGGTTAAACATTGCATAAGAATCATGAGGACTAGAGATAAATCATCAAATCCTACACATGTAAGGATGAGTCCTCTAAGAAATCTCAAGAGTATTTTATTTAAATAAATATGGAAGAGATGTGGAAATTAGGTTTATCTCATGATAAAATCTCTTAGAACATGGTCAAAGTTGGCTAGTGGGCACCATATAATCTGACTCATCACCTCAATCAATGAACCATCTATGTAGACATGTCTAGATGGAAATTTTTAGGCAATAAAAACTTTTTTTTGGTTTCAATTGACCCGCAAGAATGAAATTTTTAGTTTTTCATAGGCATCCTTGAAGATAATTCACTCATCCATAAGTGGGCAAAAATAACAAACTTCAGTCATACATTGCATGAGAATTGTGAGGGTTAGAGATGAACCGTCAGCTTTATACATCTAAGGATGAGTCCTCTAAGAAATCCTAGGAATATTTTATTTTAATAATTATGGATGAGATGCCATAATGAGGTTTATCTCATGGAAAAATATCTTACAATGGGGTAAAAATTATCTAGTAGGGGTCATAGAATCTGATTCATTAGCCCAATCGATGAACCATATGCATGAGCATGTCTAGATTAGAATTTTTAGGCTATACAAAACTTTACCCCCAAGATTTAAAGTTTCAATTGATTGAAGGAATCCCTGAGAGAATTCACTCATCCTTGAGTGTGAAAAATGAAAAAACTTTGGTCACATATTGCATGAGAACTATGAGGGATAGAGATAAATCATCAGCTCCTACACATGCAGGGACGAGTCTTCTAAGAATTCCTGGGAGGATTTTATCTAAATTGAGATGTATTAGATGCATAAATGAGGTTTTTATTACAGCTAAATCTCTCAAAATAGGGTAAATGTTGGTCATTAGGGTTCATAGAATCTGACTCATCAACCTAATCAATGAACTGTCTACACAAACACATCCAAATAGGTGTTTTTAGGCTAGAAAAACCTTTGTTTGATCTTGATTGACCCATGAGAGTAAACTTTACATTTTTTTGAAGGCTTACTTGAAGAGAATTTACTCGTCCCTAAGTGTAAAATGAGATAACATTGGTCAAACATTGTAAGAGAACCATGAGGGATAAATATGAATTGTTATCTCATATGCATGTAGGGACAAGTCCTATAAGAAATCCTAGGAGAATTTTATCTAACTCAAGATGGAAGAGATGTAGAAACAAGGTTTATCTCATGGCCAAATCTCTCAGAATAGAGTAAAATTTGGTTAGTACGGTCTATAAAATCTGAATCATCAACCCAATCAATGAACCATCTATGCAGATAAATCTCGATGGGCATTTTGAGGCTATAACAACCTTTTTATAGTCTTAGTTGATCCTCAAGAGTGAATTTTGTAGTTGGTCAGAGGAATCCTAAAGATAATTCACTCATCCTTGAGTGTGTAAAATGAGTTAACTTAGGTCATGCATTGCATGAGAACCATGAGGTCTAGAGATTAACCATCAACTCCTACACATGTATGGATGAGTCCTCTATGAAATTCCAAGAGGATTTTATCTAAATAATTACATATGAGACATGGAAATGAGGTTTCTATTGTAGCAGGTCTAGAGATTAACCATCAACTCCTACACATGTATGGATGAGTCCTCTATGAAATTCCAAGAGGATTTTATCTAAATAATTACATATGAGACATGGAAATGAGGTTTCTATTGTAGCTAAATCTCTAATAACATGCTAAAATGTGGTCAATGAGGGTCATAAAATTTGATTTGTCAACCCAATTGATGAATCATTTATGCAAAAACATTGAGATAGGCATTTTTAGTCTATAATCACCTTTGTCTAGTCTTGGTTGATCCCAAAGAGTGAAAGTTACGATTGATCAGAAGCATCCCTTAAGATAATTCACTCATTCCTAAGTGTGGAAAATGAGTGAACTTTAGTCATGCATTACATGAAACCTGTGAGGGCTAGAGATGAAACATTAGCTCGTAGAAATGCAAGGATGAGTCATATAAGAAAAAAAAGGATTTAATCTAACTTGTGATGGATGAGATGTGGTAATTATGTTTTTCTCATAGCCAAATATCTTAGAACATGCAAAAATTCTATTAGTGAGGGCCATAAAATTTGACTCATCAACCTAATCGATGAATTATTTACATCAACATGTCAAAATAGGTGATTTTAGACTAGAATCACCTTTGTTTGATCTTGTTAGACCCATGGGAGTGAAATTTATAGCTGATTAGAGGCAACTAATTTATCTCCAAATGTGCAAAATGAGTAAACTTTGATCACATATTATACGAGAACTGTGAGAGGTAGACACTAGTCCTCTAAAAATTCCAAAAGGATTTTATATAAATTATTATGCGTGATACATGATAACAAGGTTTGTATTGGATCCAAATATCTCAGAACATACTAAAAGCAGATCGCATATTATACAAGAACTGTGAGAGGTAGACACTAGTCCTCTAAGAATTCCAAAAGGATTCTATATAAATTATTACACATGAGACATGATAACAAGGTTTATATTGAATCCAAATATCTCAGAACATACTAAAAGCATATCAATGAGGGTCATAAAATCTGACTCATCAATGCAATCGATGAACCATCTACGTAAACACATTGAGATAGGTAGTTTTAGGCTAGAATCACCTTTGTCTGATCTTGATAGACCCCCAAGAGTGAAATTTAAATTTGATTAGAAGCATCCATTAAGAGTATTCACATGTCCCCAAATGTACAAAATGAACAAACTTTGGTCATGTATTGCACGAGAATCGTGAGGGCTAGATATGAATTGTCGACTTTTATATGTGAAGGGATGAGTCCTATAAGAAAGTTAAACAATATTTTATCTAAATAATTATGGATGAGACATGGTAATTATGTTTATATCACAGCCAAATATCTTAGAACATTCCAAAATTATATCAGTGAGGGTCATAGAATCTAACTCATCAACCCAATCAATGACTGTCTACGTGAACATGCTGAAATAGGCATTTTAAAGCTAGAATCACCTTTGTCTAATCTTGTTAGACCCTTAAGAGTGAAATTTATAGTTGATTTAAGGCATCCATTAAGAAAATTCAATAGTCCTTGAATGTGCAAAATGAGAAAATTTTGATCATGCATTGGATGAGAATCGTGAGGGATGGAGATGAACTTTTAGCTCTTACATGTGTAGGAACAAGTCCTATGAGAAAATATAGGAGGATTTTATAAAACTCATGATGGATGAGATATACAAATAAGGTATATATCACAACCAAATATCTAATAACATGTCATAAGTTGGTTAGTCAGGGCCATAGAATTTGATTTGTCCTTAATCAATAAATCATCTATGTGAATATGTTGGGATATGTATTTTTAAGATATAATAACCTTTGTTTAGTCTTAATAGACCCTCAAGAGTGAAAGTTGTATTTTATCAAAGGCATCCCTTAAGAATATTCACTCATCCCTAAATGTGAAAAATGAGTGAACTTTGGTCATGCATTTCACAACAACTATGAGTGCTAGAAATAAATTATCAGCTCCTACACGTGCAGGGACAAGTCCTATAAGAAAGTATGAGAGGATTTTATGTAACTCATGATGGATGAGATAAGGAAATGAGGTTTATCTCATATCCAAATATTTGATAACATGCCAAAAATTGGTCAGTGAGGGTCGTAGAATCTGATTTATCAACCTAATCAATGAACCATCAACACAAACATGTCAGGATAGGTGTTTTTAAGGTTAGAATCACCTTTTTAATTCTTGGTAGTGAAAGTTACAATTGATAAGAGACATCCCTTAAGATAATTCACACATCCCTAAATGTGTAAAATGAGTGAACTTTCATCACATTTTGCATGAGAACTGTGAGGTCTAGAGATGAACCATTAACTTACACACATGCAAGGATGACTCCTCTAAAAGAGCATAGATACGACTATTTTCATTTTTTCCTAAAATGATAAATAGAGAGAAGGTGAAAAATGATTTCCTTAAGGTAGATGAAATTAATATATATTATTTTGGATTCTCTTTGTTTCAATAAGATAATCTCCTCTACTCATGATACTAACCACATGAAGGTAGAAGCTCATCTGGTTCCACTAACCTACATTTAAATTGTTAGTAAAAAAATTTAAATAGAAATAAAAACATAATCATAAAATAGTTTAAAATTAAAATACATTAAATTAAATAACTTTATTATATTAATTTGAAACACTAGATAAACTTACTAATTCAATCTAATGTACCTTCAAGATCAGCTTTGTTTACAAGTGTTTCAAGAATCACTTTGTGGTCAGATTCATGCACTTTCCACAAAGTTATGTTGTGAGGCTTTACATGATATTTGATTATTTGAATATTTTTAGAAATAACAAGGTTTGAATAATGAAGCACCATCTTTTGTGTCTCAAATTCCTCAAATAACAATTATTTTATTTTTTATGATAGTACCTACGAAGCTAGGTTCTAGTAACCACTACGGATCCAATGGGATAAATTATCTCTTTTCCATCATCCATAACATTCATGGTTATTGTTTTCCCCTCTAAATAATGACACAAGTAGTATTTTGTTCCCTCATCATTGTTATCAGGTGTAACGACTACAAAAACATGCCCTACATTTAAAGTATATTCAAATTATAAGTACATATTGGAGAAAATAAAAATATCACTAATATATAAGGTTGTATATTTAATTAAAGAATAAATTATACCTAGTTATACAAGATCTGAGATGTGGTCAAATTCAATTATTTATGCCATGTCATGATCTATCAATTGTTGGAGTGAATGGTTACTCTCTATAAGTGATATGGGTCTACAATACCATTTGCCAACACATTTTTTTGACTCACATTCATTCCAATTAAATTCCATACATGAGGAATAAAATAATGTCATATCCATAGTATAAATAGTCCATGAACTTGAATTTGAGTTTTGCATGGAGTGAAAAACACTAGATCTAGGTACTATAATGCAATCTTCATACATTACCTTATGTTGTTCCTATATTAACCAAAAGAATCTTTATACATGAGAATGTTTATCTTATAAATAACAAATATTTTCATTATACCAAGTCACAATACTTTTTGAATTGATTAAATTAGTAACATCCTTGTGCTTTTCCTTCTCTCTTTCAAGCTAGTACCATCATGTTCCCCTTTTCCATGCCCATACTCAAAAAAGCTAAATTTTTTTTGAACACCATTATTTTTATGAATTCTACTTAAACAACAAAACATTCAAGAATTCTTAAACTAACCTACACAATTGTTTGACCAAATATAGTGTGTATCAAACATTATTTATCTTGCATTCATATTCATATAAAATATCTCAAAACAAACATGGATAAACTCTAGAAAATGAGATATGCCATCTCTCATATAAAAATGGTACTCCCTCTAATTCTATTGTTGTCTATGCTACCAGGTGCATGTTTGAATGTAATATAAATAAAAATTCTAGCTTGAATTGAATTATAATATTTAAATTGAACTTCATTTTATGGTATTAGTGTGTATTTCTTAGAAAAGTCCACAACCAAAATAATGGTGCCAACTGGGAAGTTATCCTTAGATGCTTTGAATTGATTATCTAACCATTTTGATTTGTGTGTGTGTGTCTCTCATATTGGTAGATAATATTATTTTTGAATTCAAACATGAAATCACATAAAAAAAACTTTAGTCATAACCTATTCACATCTTGATGACTCTTTTTCATGTTTTAACACATAATTAACATATTTGCACTTATTATAATCAACTAGTTGATTTCAAAATTCATGTGTAATATCTTCATGTAAAAAACTCATCAAATTTGAAAAAACCACCATAATTGTTACATGTTACTTCTAAACATTGTTTTGAAAAAAAATGTCCCTTAGGTCTTTGACAAAAAAGACCTTGGACTAAATCTCTTGATATTTTAGGTGGGGAAGACACCATACATTCCTACAAAATCTCATATGTAAAGTACAATGTATATGACAAAAAACATAAAAATGCATATCAAATTCAATATGTAACCTACAACAACATGTGGTAAGTTCTTGGTTTATTTTAACATAGAAAGGTTTGAACATCTCAAATGACCTTTGGCTAATTATCAATTGGCCATTACATTTTCAAAAAAAAAAAAAAATTATAAAATTTTGTTTGCGTCATCTCTAAAAAATGTTTTGCATGTGGCACATGATTTTTTTAGCCTTTTATTTTTTAAAAATCTTTTAGAATAGATGAGACCCTTTTGTTGTCATGCCAAAATATTTCAATCAAATTGTTTTGTTCTTTCAACCAATACCTTATCTTTTCATGGGAGTCTACCACTAAATGCCTAATAATCCATGAGTGAAGGGTCATCAAGCCTTGTTCTTTTTTTTTTATGGAATTTATTATATATTTTATATTTAAATTCAAGTATTTAATTATTTCACTAAGAATTTGAGCTTTATATGTTGACTTACTCAATATAGATTCCATTATTACTCATATTGCCACATCAGTATCTTTATTCTGACTTTTATTGCTTATTGCCTTAAATGAATTAAATATTTTTTTTACTATTTAATATTTTTTCCATCCATATTTAATGTTATTAACCTCAAATTATCCATCATAGGGTCCATTTTTTTCATTTTCATTAATCGAACAAATAGTTGACATCATTTTGTATAGATTTTATTCTTAAATGCATAGTTTCATACATGTTGACCCTGACGTTGAAATATTATTTGAGACATTTTACCTTCCATAGGTTCTGTTGATGGTTAAAATTGCACTTGTTTCTAACACCAACAATGGGAAGTTTCAAGATGTGGGACTTGTGACTTGAAACAACCTCCAGATTTTTAAGAAGCTAGTCTCTTCTTTATATCTAGTGTATACTGGGAAAAAGAATAGGAATTTTAATAAAAACACAAATGTAAGAAAGAAAATCTAACTATGGCAATGCACCTAAATGTAATTCAACCTTAATCCTGAGCATAGTGAGACTATATGTAATATTCAATTACATTCAAGAGCAAACAAGTGCATGATCAATGTAAAAGATGGAAACAATAGACACAGAGGCTCACAACATAGACTGCTTTTGTAGTGATATAGAAAATGTCAATAAAGGCACAGGGTTCAGTCTTATTTGAATTTTCTAGTTACATAAGAGGCATAGAAACATGAATAGTTATATAAACTTTCCAACTCAAGAAAATAGGACAAAGGCAAATGACATTCTTAATCACAGCGCTAGAAAAATAAAAATCTTGACAACACAGCTTAGACTACTTTTGCAATGACACATAAAATATCAACAAAGGCACAAGATTCAATATTCTAATTAATTATCTAGTCACATAAGAGGCACAAAAACATGAAAATTTACATAAACTTTCCAACATAATAAAATAGAACAAAGGCAAATGATATTCCTAGTCACAACTCTAGAAAGTCTAAACTCTTGACAATACAACTTAGACTACTTTTGTAAAGACACAAAAAATATCAAAAAAGGCATAAGATTCAATCTTCTCATTAATTCTCCAGTCACATAAGAGGCACAAACATGAATAGTTACATAAACTTTCCAACTTAAGAAAATAGAACAAAGGCAAATGATATTCCTAGTCATAGCTCTAGAAAGTCTAAACTCTTGACAATAATTCTCTCAAAAAATTATCTCTGGTATCTGATGATGATTTTGGTGATCTCTAAACCTTTATTTATAGGCTTGGATTCATTCCAGATTGTCTGCTTGTTCTCAATCTAATGGCCCAACTAAAATCTAACCGAACTGGAAGTGTCTAATCAAAAGATATTTCTCAGATTCTGAAATTCTCTATCTTTCGGTAGTTCATTGGCTGAAATAGATCACATGATGCTTCCTTCTATTCAACAGAAGAGGAAACTTAGCCAATTCCTTAAAAACCTTCTTATTACTTAGGAGACACCAGAGAATGACACTTGGCATGTTTTGTAACACTTACCAAAGACATGTGACACTTTCCACTTTACCTATACTCTTACTATGTCTTTGCTCAAGAGCATTCCACCTTTGACACTTATCACAATCCACTTCTTTGAAACCTTAAAAAATTAATATAAATAAGACCCACAACATTTCTTACCTGAGTAACTTTAAAAGGGGCATAGGGACAGGTGGTAATCTCTTCTGCTTCATCAAAGGACACGTGACAACTCCGCTTTACTTAACTGGGAATATGTGGTGATCTCCACTGCTTTTAGCTACCTTTTGAGAAACTTACAGAAGGTGACACATGCTGGTCTCCACATCACTTTGTTTATATTATAGAAACAATTAGGCCTCATTTCATATTTATGCAGACAATGACACTTGGCAGCGTCTGCTTGTTTCAGAAACAAAACCTGAGACCCACCACAGTATTTGCTATATTAGTGAAGCAAAATGAAAATAATTCAGATCTCGACACATGGTGGCTTCAGCTCTCTTTAGTTGGGATACATGGATTCTTTCGTTAATTTTTAGAAAAGCAAATTAAGACCTTACACGATTGCCACTTGGTGCTTTCTGCTTGATCCTGATACTCTTGTTGAAACCTTCCACTGAAAAGAGATTTGAAACATAGATGCCAACACTTGCTGCATTTTACTAAGTTTCTATGAGATATGTGGCACATTCCATAGCCTTATTTATATTATGAAAAGTGCCTCAAGAAATGACACTTGGCAGCTTCTGCCTGACTTCAACACTTAGAGAAAAATGAATCAAAAGGAAATTGGAGTCTGCACTCTAATTCAAAACTTCACTGTCTCAAACCAAAGTGTGTAGGGATAGTGATTTGGATCATGCTACTAAAATGTAGAGTATTTTTTACTCTACAGTTATTGGTCACCTCAAGGACTTTTGAGCCTACTCAAAAAGAATCTATAACTCCTGCATGATCAAAAAATCATTAAAAAACCATAGTTATAACTAAAATGTTTCAAACAGATTCCATTTATAGGAATCTCTTCAAGTTCCCCTTCCATCATTTCTAGCTCAAATTTTGGTATTTACATGCTTGAATTTTATAAGGGCCAGTCCATAATGCTTCAAACATAGTGTGTTGACCTTGTTTAATGGCTCTTGCATCCCATTTCTAAACAATTGAGCCTGTTTTGAAATGGGAATTTGAAGTCCTTTTATCAAAATAATCTTTAATTATTTTCTGATGCTTTATCAATGAATCATGTGCTACATCCCTCTTTTCTTGAACTTCTAGAAGTTCTGTGAGTCTGACCTGCATGGGGCCATTTTCTTCAATTTCAATCTATTTGATCAGCTGGAGAGTAGGAATCTCCAAGCTTAGGGGAATTACAACAGGTTTCCCATATAAAAATTCATATGGGGACATTTTCATCACCTATTTAGGCATGATTCTAGCATCCCACAGTGCTAAATTAAGCACTTTATGCCACTCTTTCTGATGATCAATCCATATTCTTTTGATGAGTCGAATCAGGTTTTTATTAGTTGATTTTGCCAAACCATTACCTTGAGGGTTATAATTAGAGGAATTTTTTAGATATATTCCATACTTTAATGCAAATTCAGATACTTTAGACCCTAAAAATGCTTTAGCATTATCTGAAATTATGGTGCAAGGAGCCCCAAAATGAGTAGTGATACTCCCTAGAAAGTCTAGGATCACATTTTTTGTTGCATCTTTGAGTGGCACTACCTCAGTCCATCTAGTGAAATAATCTGTGGCTATTAAGATCCATTTGTGACCCATGCTAGACATTGGATTTATCATTCCAATGAAGTCAAGACACCATTGAGCAAAAAGTTCATCCACAATTATAGGACTAAGAGGCATTGTTGCATTCCTTCTCATCCCCACATAATATTGACAAGATTGACATTTTTTAACCAACTGATAACAATCTGTAAATAAAGTCGGCCATAAATAACCTACCTCACTTATCTTTATAGCTATAGTCTTTGTAGAAAAATATCCACCTGATATTCCATGATGCATTTCATGTAATATTTTCTTAGCCTCATCTTTTTCTACACATCTTAACAATTTTCCATCAAAATTTCTTCTAAAAAGAAACTGTTTAAATAAAACAAAATGAACTCCTTACATCCTATAGTATCTTCTCTTATTTTGAGGGAGTTCTCTTGGGTAAATCCCATTTTTCATAAAATGAAACCTGCTTGTGACCCAGGATTCCTGATCAACTTCTTGTATTCTCAATACAATTTCTTTTTCTGTTCCTGAATTTGTCTCTTAAGGTATCATCTTTTCAAGCTCTTGAGTCATTTATTTGCACAAACCCCTACCTCTGACTAATTTAGTGGGTTTTACTTCTACATCATATTCAAGAATCTTAGTTATCCAATTTTCTCTTTTTCAGTAATTTCACCCTCCATGATATATTCTTTGACACTTGGATGAGCTACAAGTATCAGGATTTTACTTCCTGATACTATATGTCTAAACTTTTTGAGGGATTTTACCATAACATATGCTTGTTTTTCGACAAAGTTATATCTGGTTTCATATTCTCTAAGAGTCCTTGAGAAAAAGGCTATTGGATGCTCTCCCTTATATCTATCATCTTTCTGTGTTAAGATAGCAACAATACTGAGCTCTCCTCCATATACATACATTACAAAAGGCTTAGAAAAGTCTAGATTTTTAAGTACTGGAGCTGTTGAGATAGCTTTCTTGACCTCTTCAAAGGCTTGCCTTCCTTTTGTAGTCCACTTGAAAGTTAGGTCCTTTTTCAGCAAGAGTGTCACTGGTCTTACTAAGCCTACAAAATGAGATATGAACTGACTGACAAAATTAATCTTTCCCAAGAAAGATTGAATCACTTTCTTATTTACTGGAAGAGGTAAGTTCATTATATCTACCACTCTTTATGGGTCTATGGAGACTCCTTCTTTAGATACTATATGTCCCAATAATTTGCCTTGAGGGACAACAAAGATACATTTCTTAGGATTCAAGGATATTCCTAATTCTTGACATATTCTAAACATAGCTTCTAAATGATCAAAATGATTAGTAGCATTTTTTGAAAAAATAGTAAGATCATCAAGATAAGTTAGGATGATTTTATTTATCAGTTCCCCAAATGCAACATCCATAGATCTCTAAAAAGTGGCTCCAACATTTGATAGGCCAAATGGCATCTTAGCATATGCAAATGTTCCCCATTTGGTAGCAAAATTAGTCTTGTATTGGTCTTTATTAGCCAACCAAATCTGATTGTATCCAGAGAAACCATCTAGCAAAGAAAACCTCTCAGATCTGGCCATAGTCTGTAAAATATGTTCCATGGAGGGCAAGGGATAGTGACCTTCAAAGATGCTTTGTTTAGATCTCTAAAATATACACAAAGTCTTATATCACCATTCTTTTTCCTAACTGGTACTAGATTTGATACCCAAGTTGAGTGCTCGATCGGAAAAATTATTTTATAATCTAAAAGTTTCTGTAACTCATCCACCATTAGAGACTCAATCCTTGGATTCACTAGCCTCTGTTTCTGTCTAATAGATTTAGATCCTTCAGTCAGTTTTATTGTGTGCTGAATAATGTCTCTATTATATCCATGAAGGTCTTCATAGCTCCAGGCTATGACTCTGTCATATTTTTTGCATAGTTCAATTAGCTTTTCCTTTTCTACTTGAGTTGTAGAATTTCCAACTTTTAATTTTTTCCCTTCACTTACCTCTATTTCAGAATAATTTACTTTGTTTACTTGGAACCTTTTCTTCTCCAGGCTTACATATTTTGGATAAAAAAGCCTCTCTAAAGTGATTACACCTTTGGGAAGCTTATTATTCTTTGATTGTATAATTTGATCCCCATATGCCTCTTCAATCTTTGGTTGCAATTGATCAACAAATTCCCTTGATTGTTGCAAGAATGAGAGTACTTGCAAATCATTCTCAAATACTTGCCAATTCTCATCATTATCTGGGATAGTTGGCCTTACTATAACCTTTATTGACTCATTGTTAACTCATAGGCCAGTTGCTGGATCAAACTGCGAACCAATCTGTGCCATCCTATCAGCTTCAAAATTTTGAATCCTGGGAACTACTTTAATATTAAAAGCTTCAAAATCTTCTATTAAATTCCAAATTATATGCTTATAGGATTTCATCCTAACATTCTTTGCTATTGCCTTTTCTCTAATTTGCTTTACTACTAATTCTAATTCTCCTTTTACTAGTAGATTCTTTATTCCCTTTTTCTTGGCTAATAGGAGCCCATGTACTTAAGATTCATACTCAGCACCATTATTAGTACAAGCAAATTGAAAACAGATATCCCTTAAAATTTTTTCACCATTTGGAGTAGTAAGACAAATTCTTGCTCTAGCACCATTTTTACTTCTAGCCCCATCAAAATATAAAGTCTAGATTTTTGAATATTTTTCAGATTCTTGAGTAGTTGGTGTCTCTTCCCTTAAAATATTTGGGATTTCATGGTCTTCATCAAAAATAACATAAGTTCCTAGACCATTAGAGTCATAATTTCCATATGGGTCACTTTGTATCATAGCTAACAACTGGTTAATTTTATTTTTCTTGATCATGCTTAGTCCATAATGCTTCAAACTTTTCAACAAAAACTCTTTCTTCCTTATTTATCATAGCATGATTTTCCTCTAATTTTGCTATTGGTTCATTGGTGATGTGATCTTTTGATAGTGGTTCAGATAGAATTTTCATCTTTGAACCATATTTAGTTCTTAGAATTAAGTGAGACCAGTCAAGAGACATATCTCCTCCTATCTTGGCTGTAAAGTCTCTTGATAAACATAGGCAAAATACAGGAGGTATATCTATCACTAATATATCTTGATTTACAATTATAGTTGGATAAGTAATTATTTTTAATGGAAATTGTTTAATTCTCCCTATTGTTTGCACTAGTTTGCCATCTAGTTGCATAACTCCTTTAGTGAGTTGCTCATATTTTATCTCTAAAGCATCTGCTATTTGCTTTGGCATTACTGTAGTTCTAGCCTCTAAATTTATCATTGCATTATGCAGTAGTTTATTACCAACTATCAAAGCTAAATAGAAGGGATCCAGTTTGGATTTGCTTACCTCTGGGGCATTGTTCACTAAGGCTGTTGTCTGTAGATGCACTGTGTCTTTGAGATTTCTTTTATCAATAGTCCTTCAATACACTTGGGCATTGCTTGGATTTGAATAGCTTCTTGTAATAGTGTCCTTTGTTTAGGAATAGCTAATATGTCCCAAATTGATACTTGTGCTGGAGTCATCTTCAGTTGATCCACCACATTAATTGATCCCAAAGTTTGAATTCTTGGAAGATTAGGATATCATGTCTTTCCTTGAACTTGTTCAGGAACTTCTTGATCCTGCACTAGCTGAATCATTTCTTGTCTAATAGCTATGTGTTGATGACATTGAAATGAAAGATTCTCCATAACTTCATTGTTTATAACTTTAGGCCGTTCCATCATTCTTTTCTTTGATCTAGTATAGTAGTCTGTTTGCACCACTGGTTCCTTGAAAGTAGAAACTTCATTCAAGAATACCGATTTTTCCTCTTCAACCCATGAGAACAAAGCATATTCTAGAGCTATTTCTTCTTCTTTTTGCAAACACACCCCTTGCATCTGAGCTATTAGGACTAAATTTTGCATACCAAAAGATTGGTAGGCTTGATTATCACTAGTACTTGCATATTGTCCATCCATCCTTCTTTGCTCTGCTACCTTTTGTTGTAGATTACCCACGGGACAATCTCTAGGTGTATGAGCATTATTGCAAGAAAAATAGCAAGCATTGGTAACATCTACATAATTATTTTGGCCTGGAACAATCTTCTTATTTGAATTGGGAGGAATAGTTTGTGAGGGTGCAGGGATTACAACTAATTGATTTGCTGGCTGAGGGTTATTTTTTCTTAGAGGATCCTGGTATTGGTTTGGCTGAGATGAAAATATATTTCCTTGATAGCTCTGGTATTGGGGTTTAGTATAAGTATTATGTTGTATTTTTATATTAATCAACTCATTAGAAAATGTCCTCAAGATATTCTTGATATCATCTAGCTCAGATGACTGAGCAGGGACAATTTCTTTATCAGGTGGTTGAGGATATGTGTACATAGACATAGGTGGGGTTATGGATTTAGAGGATTCTTGAGATAATGGTAAGGAAATTTTTGGGAACATGGGCATGAGAGGCCTTGGGGGTAACTTTCCAACATCTATTAAATTATTCTCAGCTCTAATCGCCTAGTCATAAGCCTCTAGAAAAGTGTGTCCTCTAAGTGACTGAATCATAATAGATATATCTGAATTCAAAGCCTTAAGATAAAACACTATAGCCATAACTGGTAGTGGTCTAGCTGTAGCAGGGATTCTCTCCCAAGTCTTTTGAAATATGGAATTGAAGTCAGTCATTGCTTCTTGTGGTGCCCTTTGGATGGTAATCAATTATTGTAACAAAGAAGACTTATCACCCTTCTCTTCAAATCTTTCAAAAAAAATATCTCTGAGCTGATCCCATGTAGATATGGTATTTGGGGTCAAAGACCGATACCATTTTAGAGCCTTCCCTTTAAAAGAAGCTGCTAATATTCTCATGGCCACATTTTTTTGTGTGACAACGTGTATAACATAGACATCTGATACATCCTGCAGATGTTCTTTAGGTGTTTTAAAGTCTTGCCCACTAAATTTGGGTAGAGCTTTTAGGGCATTCACTGGGATAGTGTCCCAAGTGGCTGGTGGTATTGGGAGAATCAATGGACTACCAATGTTCCAACTTGCATAATTTCTTAGGGGTATAGGGGCTCCCATATTTGCTCTTGGTATTGGTATAAACTAGTTGACTCTTCTTCTTGGAATAGTTACCAAAGGTGGCAAAAGAATACCTAGATTTATAGCAAAACGTGATCTGGCTATTAGTCCACAGTTATGACTCCTTGTAGCTCTCTGGTTCATATGATCTTGAAATAAACTTCAAGTTTGGTCCCACTGAGCATGCCAAAAACTGTTGATGGTTAAAATTATGCTTGTTTCTAATACCAATAATGGGAAGTTTCAAGATGTGGGACTTGTGATTTGAAACAACCTCTAGATTTTTAAGAAGCTAGTCTCTTCTGTATATCAAGTGTATACTAGGAAAAGGGATAGGAATTTTAACAGAACCACAAATGTAAGAAAGAAAATCTAACTATGGCGATGTGCTTGAATGTAATTCAACCTTAATCCTAAGCACAATGAGACTATATGTAAGATTCAATTACATTTAAGAGCAAACAAGTGCATGATCAATGTAAAAGATGGAAACAATAGAAACAGAGGCTCACAGCATAGAATGCTTTTACACTGATACATAAAATCATAACAAAGGCACATGGTTTAGTCATCTTATTTGAATTTTCCAGTGACATAAGAGGCATCGAAACACACACATTTATATAAACTTTCCAACTCAAGAAAATGGAACAAAGGCAAATGACATTCCTAATCACAGCTCTAGAATGTCTAAAACTCTTGACAACACAGGTTAGACTACTTTTGCAATGACACAGAAAATATCAACAAAGGCATAGGATTCAATCTTCTTATTAATTCTCTAATAAAATAAGAGGCACAAAAACACGCACAGTTACATAAACTTTCAAACTTAAGAAAATAGAACAAAGGAAAATGATATTCCTAGTCATAGCTCTAGAAAGTCTAAACTCTTGACAATACAACGTAGACTACTTTTGCAATGACATAGAAAATATCAACAAAGACACAGGATTCAATCTTCTCATTAATTCTCCAGTCACATAAGAGGCATAGAAACATGCAAAGTTACATAAACATTCCAACTTAAGAAAATAGAATAAACACAAATGATATTCCTAGTCACAACTCTAGAAAGTCTAAACTCTTGACAAAAATTCTCTCAAAAAATTCTCTCAGGTATCTGATGATGATTTTGGTGATCTCTGCACCCTTATTTATAGCCTTGGATTAACTCCAGATTTTTTTCTTGTTCTCAATCTAATGGCCCAAGTGAAATCTAACTAAACTGGAAGTGTCTAATCAAAAGATATTTCTCAGATTCTAAATGCTCTGTCTTTCGGTAGTTCATTGGCTAAAATAGATCATAGGATGCTTCCTTCTATTCAACGAAAGAGGACACTTAGCCAATTCCTTGAAAACCTTCTTATTACTTAGGAGACACTGGAGAATGACACTTGGCGTGTTCCACAACACTTACGAAAGACACGCAGCACTTTCTGCTTTAGCTATACTCTTACTATGTCTTTGCTCAGGAGCGTTCCACCTTTGACACCTGTCGCAATCCACTTCTTCAAAACCTTAACAACTTAATGGAAATAAAACCCACAACATTTCTTACCCAAGTAACTTTAAAAGGGGCATAGGGATAGGTGGAAATCTCCGCTGCTTCATCAAAGGACATGTGACGATCTTCGCTTTACTTAACTAGGAATATGTGGCAATCTCTGCTACTTTTAGCTACCTTTTGAGAAACCTACAGAAGGTGACATGTGCTGGTCTCTATGTCACATTGTTTATATTATAGAAATAATTGAGCCTCATTTCATATTTACGTAGACAATGACACTTGGCAGCTTCCACTTGTTTCAATAACAAAACCTGATACCCACCACAGTCTTTGCTATATCGGTAAAGCAAAATGAAGATAATTCAGATCTCGAAACGTGGTGGCTTTTTCTCTCTTCAATTGGGATACGTGGCATCTTTCGTCACTTTTTAGAAAAGCAAATTGAGACCTTCTGTGATTACCACTTGGCACTTTCTGCTTGATCCTGATACTCTTGTTAGAACCTTCCACTGAAAAGAGATTTGAAATGTGGATGCCGACACTTGTCGCATTCCACTGACTTGTTATGAGATACATGGCACATTCTGTAGCCTTATTTATATTATGAAAAGTTCCTAAGAAAATGACACTTGGCAACGTTCACCTGACTTCAACACTTAGAGAAAAATGAATCAAAAGGAAATTAGAGTTCACGCTCTAATTCAAAACTTCACCGTCTCGAACCAAAGTGTGCGGGGATAATGATTTGGATCATGCTACTAAAATGTAGAGTATTTTTTACTCTACAAGTTCTATTATTTTTTCATATATTTTAACCAAATACTTTGGTGTTCATCTTATTATCCTTGAAGGTGTGGGTGCAGGAGCTATATTTTGTATTAAATTGGGCGGTGTTAACACTTCAACCATAGTATGGACATTAGAGGGTTTACTATCTAAATTAGAACCTATAAGTGAATTAAATTACTTTTTATTAGGATACACATGATTTGGGGTCATTATTTGATGTTGATTATCATCATAATCAAAAATTTCATTGTGAATGTATGTTTTATTATATTGTGTTTGTCCAAATGTTTCATCATTCATTATAAATTCATTACTTACATGCTCTACATTTTAAATTTCATCTTGGAACAAAGATTGACTTGGTTATATTATCTCATTTGAATACATATGTAAACTAAATTATATAAAATTGGGCATGTTATTTTCATTAGAAGTATTACCTGGTGTAGAAGAAGAACCTTCACCTTGCCTAGAAGCCAATATGGATGCTCTCTTTATTTTTCTCTTTTCTCTTCAATTTCATCATTTGTTAGCTCTTTTATTGGTCTTTTGTGATGACATACCAACCCCATTATTTATTTTTTTCAAAAAAAAGACAATTTTAGATTTAAACTTGAAGAATTTTTAGTGATTCAAACAAAATAAATGAAAAAATCACCAAATTTGCATAATTGCAATAGAAAAAATAGTTTGTAATTTGGAAAGAAAAAAATAAATGACTCATTTTTGTGAGAAATGTAAAAGGAATTCATGAATCACAAAGGGTGTGCATGCTTTAAAAATCATGCACGCCCTTTGGGATCCATGGACCAATGGGAAAATGCATTCATTGGTTTGTTTGTGGTTATGCAAAGGGCATACACCCTTTCAAAAGGGTGAACACCCTTTACATGGGGTGTACACCCTTTTCATAGGGTGTACATCCTTTAAATATTTACAATTTGTCTTTTCCCTCTTTCCCTCCAATTTTTCCTTGGTTTTAGGCCTGGGGAGTCTTGAACATAGCCAAACTCTGTCATGGACCAACTAAGAGATTTAATAAGAAATTTAGGGGTTTTTTATTTTTACCAGCACATCTGATCATACAGCTTTTTTTTAAAAAAAAAATCTATATGGGTTTGTAGAGAAGAAAGCATAATTTTCATATATATATATATATATATATATATATATATATATATATATATATATATATATATATATTAACATTGGAATATTATTTATAATTATTATTTAATTTCTACGCAACATTCCTCATTATAGTATATACATATCATCACAAATTTCCTTATAAATTTTTTAATATTAATCAAACACTTATAAAACTTATATCTCAACAATCTACACATTGTCAACTATGCTTTTAAAAAAAATTGATTTTCATAAAGTTAAGGTCAAAAATTTATGTTCGTAAACTTGTAGTTTTAACTTTACAATTGTCTCGACTTGTAAAATTATTTAAAAATTATATATATATATATATATATATATATATATATATATATATATATATATATATATATATATATATATATATATATATATATATATATATATATACATACATATATACATATACATATATACATATACATATCTACATATATACATATATATACATATATACATATATATATATATATATATATATATATATATATATATAATAAAAAATTAATAAGAAATATTATGAACAATATTAAACATTTCACCTATCTATATATGAAATTTCATACAAAAATTCAATCGTTTACTCAAAAAATGTGTGTTTCTACACATGCACTCTCCTTATCTTTTTACAAAAAATGACTAACCTATTGTCATAAATGTATCTATTTATCACACTTTGATCATCTAGGTATTGGAAAAAATTATATATTTAGGAATTATATTCAAAATTCTACAATTCATATATTTATGTCATTGTCAAATTCCTTTTCAAAATGTCTCAAACATTCTCTCCAAGTTCAACTATTGTTATTTTAAAAAAAAAGTGTGTCTCTTTATTCTCCCCCATTTTTCCCCCATTATCCTTCATCTACTCAGTGTCAAGAGAGATGTAATCAATGTATAACAATAGTAAAATTTGAGTAACCACCTAGGGGATGGGGCATGATGTCCATTAAATAAGAAAATGTAAAAACACATGAAGCATGTAAAAGGTAGGCTAAGGGGCCACAATATAACGGACATGAGAACATGTCATTAAATATGAGAACGAATACATACAATAAACAAATGTCCACATACACAAAAAAGAAGCAATTTGGTGTAGATCCACATAGAAGGACATGTTCAAATGTTCGTACATAGAAGCATGAAAGATCACACAAAGGGACATGGGCACACATCTAAGGTATACAAATAGAGAAGTGGCATAGAAGCCAAGGAATAATGGAATATTCAAATGCCCTTGAAGATGGGAGAAACATAGGAAACATAATCAAGTCTAATCTAGGAATAAAAAATTAAAACATGTATAATTGTGTATAAATCTATGTAGGTACTAGGGTGCATATATACTGAGTCTAACTAGTGATAGTCAACACAAAATCTGACCAGTGAATAGCAGTGATCAATATCAAGATAAATCAATGCATAACTATAATGTATAGTATGTAAAGACAAAACCTAGTTATAGAAACTATGTATTAGATGTCTCCAAGTGGGTAGATGTATCAATGTATAACTTGGATTAGTGTAAATTACCCCAAATTATTAGATAATAGCTGATATCAATTAGTGTAGTGGACCAGAGTCCTATCTAGAATCTGTAAGCACTCGACAAAAAAAAGTGAAGTGTGTGTGTATGATAAAATCAACTATATTAGGATAGCTAGCTATATGTAATATATTAAAAGTAGTAGAAATGTAAACAAAATAATGCATGCAATATCTAAAAATGCTAGAACTATAAGTAGTGTCAATGTTAGAGGTGTGACTATAATCTGTGTAGGAACTACCTGTGGGATGGGAAGAGGATAATAATATGGGGAACCCTCAATATTAACCAACTCGTTAGCATGTATATACTTCAAGCATCAGTGTATTGTATATGGGATGGCTCAAAGTTGTTATAACCATGGCCTACCCAATAATATGTTGAATTCATTTGCATTAGGTACTACTAAAAATTGAGTGGCTATGTGTGCTGGTCTAACATGTAATGGAAAAACAATGTCCTCAATGGAGTTCTAAACATGGCCATTGAAACAATTAATGACTATATCAGTAGGGAATATATCTCGCTCTGTGTAGCCCAAGTGCTGTAAAAGTGTCATGGTGTACATGCTTATCCTTGACCCATTGTCAATCATAACACTTTGAATAGGGTGGTGGTCTATATATTATTCTATGAAGATCACATGCAAATCTATGTCATCATATGCAATCTCCTACTCTAAAAATGTGATAAGTGGTCTAGATGGCACTGTAGTGTGATACATGCCAATAATGTTATGAAAGGAATGTGTCTCCTTTGTAGCTTTGTGAGAGGACGCTGGTGGTGGATGAGCCTGGTATGTATGATGAATGCCTAATGTTCCCCCAATATTGGTATTTATATGCTTTGGGAAAGGATCTAAAAATATCTTAAGTGTTTTTCCCTTTATTTATTATTTTAGTGCCTTTATGGGTGTGCCCACATCAATAATTTAGGCTAATGCATTTATTTTAACTGTGGCCTAGTGCCCTATGATACTTGTAGAATGCATTTGAATCATAACTCTTTAGAAGAGGCCGTGTTGTATCAACCTCTTTAATGGGAGGGAGAGATATGATATTGTATTCCAATAGTTGTTGTGGAACTTGTGCTGGTGACTCTGGTAAGTTAGTAAAAAATTTACATTAAGGATCTGATAAAATTAATTTGGGAGAAGGCTCTAAAGCTACATTGACTATTGTTTTTCAATCTATTTTTTTCTCTGTGGCCCTGACTTTGTATGGAGGTTTGTTTAAACTCTTAGTAGTTGAATCTGATCTATTTGTATATTTGAGTTTCCCCATTTCTAGGAGTTTAACTTGTCTTTCTTTAACTATGTGTCATATATCTGTAAACATAGGAAACTTATTGAATAAGATTGATTTGTGAAGTATTGGTAATACACTCTATTTGAATATATCTTGAATCTCTCTGCCATGGGGCTAGTCAATTTTGATAAGATTATCTTATATCGTAAGACATAATTAGCTATGGGATCATTTGAGTTTCAAATTAGCTATGTCACTTGTGAATATGATATCTTATCACTTATGTTGATAAATAAGTGTGCTAAGAAAATATCTACTAAGGGATTGAATGTCGTGATAGATTAGTTCGACAAATAATAGAACCACTGTAGGGAAAAATCCTTGAGATTGCATGGAAATAGCTTCATAAGAAGCCAA
The DNA here is from genome assembly GCA_037957365.1 of Torreya grandis. Taxonomy (NCBI): domain Eukaryota; kingdom Viridiplantae; phylum Streptophyta; class Pinopsida; order Cupressales; family Taxaceae; genus Torreya; species Torreya grandis. The sequence continues at coordinate 182,546 of JARHVA010000983.1, read as the reverse complement.
TCATTGGACACATAATCCAAGCATGCTTCATGAAAGGCTCTAAGGTGATGTTCTAGGTCACCCTTTTGATAATACAATATGAGCTTGGGTCTTACTAAACTGGATGGTAAGGGATTTGACACAATGTGATGTGTCAAGTGTTTATGCAACAGAATGTTGGAATCTAAGACATGTGATGGCTTAGTTGCTCCCTATTCAAGATGTAACACCTTAGATTACAGATAAAAAACCTACTACATAAGGGAAAGATATATCTGGAGGATAAGAACTAGCCACAAGTGGAGTAGTTATCACTAATGATCAAATGACAAGCTTGGGTTATGCTATCCAAGTTGCTTGAGTAGGCCCCATATAATGTGTAACAACATCATTAAATAGAGGGGTTGAAGATTGACCATTGTTGTTATTATTCTTGATTTCTAATATGGAATGTAAAATATATATATGATCATAGGGTTATTCCTGAATTCTATCTCTAAAGTGCTGTAATACCTCATCTATGTTCACAACTATATCATTATCAATAAGTGGAGGTGGTGTGTCTTGATCTTCAATATGGACTTGATCTTGTTCTTGGTTATATTATTTATCCTTAGATGTATAGTCATTTAATTCCACATAATCAGGGTGTGAGGAGTTCATATCTAGAGTTGTAATAGGTTCCTTGGCCTTGGTATAGGTTTGAATAATTGGAATCTGAATATGCTTTATAGGATTATCATCTAGTATAGTACTTATTCTTAAGGGAAGAGAGAGAACTTTTTAAGATTGCATACAATAAATAAATTGAAATAGAGATACTAAAATAGAATATATGAATTCTAAATAATTATTAAAAACTAATGAAAATAGGAAAAATAGGACACAAACCCTAAGAGCATCTAGGGTTATATTTTTTGAAACTAGGGTTTCTTTATACCAATTTAGATTATATGTAAAATAAATTGAAACCCTAGTGAAATATTGATTTTAATTAGCTAGGATTTCTAAATAAATCAAAAAATTATAAATATGAAGCCCTAAATTTATTTCACAAAAATAGGAATTAATGCGAGCTAGGGTTTTATGCAATATTCAAAGTAAGATATGTTCACCAAATAATTTAACCTTTCAGGGTTTTACACAATTAATTCATATGTTTGGTTAAATGGATGAGATACCTAAATTAGTTAAATAAATTTCAATAATCAAGCTATTAATTTGTTATGAATTTTTACTTTGTTTGTCTTCCTATAAGTAACAACGAATAGGGATAAATAAAGACTTAGCTAAAAACTTATTGTTGTGGATTATTTGAGTTATGAAACTTGATATGTGGGAAGTATTCTATGTCATCAACAAGATTCTAGTGTTCATCTACTCACTAGATAGTAGTGCCCAATTTGGACCGTAGCACCATCTACAGATAGTATCCTCAATGTGCTGTTAATGTCTCCTTTGTGGGAATATTCCTATTTTTGGGGAGCACATGTGCCTATGTCTATATTTTTTTCCTAAGTGACCAAAAGGTGTATCTCTCTATTGTACTTGAAAATATTGATTTGATGTACAAACCCTAGTTCTCTTTGCAAGTATGATATGAGCAAAAATTGAGTGTGTGTTAGTAGGATGGACTGGACATCCTCAACATCTTGTTGTGTATAGATTTGCCTACATAACAATACTCATAAGAGGGATCAAGCTCAATGTAATTATCTCACCTATTTCTTAATGTATGTGCAAGTGAATGCTAGAATGAGAGTGGCCTTAGATGCATTGAATTTGATTGAGATTTGAAATACTTGAAAACTAGGCTTAGTGTTGTTGTAAATGGCAGTATGCAAAAATTAGGGTAGAATAAGGATCAAATACCTTGATTTTTCTTAATTTTGTTTTTCATTTGAATAGCTTTTGCATCTATTTTCCATCTAGTGAATAGAGGTGGATTAAACTTATATTTATAAAGTTATGTTACTTATGTGGATAAAAAATGAGCTTAGACCAACCTTAGAAGGGGAACATGTTTGAAAAATAATCTATTGGAAAGAGTTGGGGCTAAGGATAGTAGCACTCAATTGGGGACACTAGTGCCATGTGGATGTAGCACTAATATCCTCCTAGTAGACTACTAAGCAATTTGGACTAGCGTTTGAGATGATAGTTCTAGGATTGTATTATGACTGGTTGTAGGTGACTATGGTCTATTGAATTGATGAAAAAGTAATTCTAATGCTCAAGGATAGGTCTATGGCTGTCCTAAGGATAGTTTACTCAAACAACACTCTTAGCATCTACTTACCACTTTTAGGTAATTACACATCCTTTATATATTCTCCTAAACCAAGCGATGCAAATTAGTTTCCCAATAAATGTTGTTAGATTGGTAGAATTAAATTCCAAATAAAAATGGAGTAACATTTACTCCCATTTTATTCTCCAAGAGAATCACCACTTTAGGGATATGGACTGTGACTACCTAAGAATAGGACCACTTGCAGAGGGTTTCCAAAAATGAGGAAAAATTAATTATAACTATTTAACTTGAGATAATGGGATCTAAGAGGGTAATGGATAAGGATGAGACTAGGGTGATTAACATGGGGGAAACAAAAGCCTTTTAGTCCTCATGAGAGAATTTTACAATAAATGGGGCATGGGTTGCCTTGGAACCCTTATTGTTTATGGCATATTTTTTAATTAGCACCATTGTCCAACCATCATTTTTATTTTCAATCCTTTTATTTTAAAATGGTGCCTACTCAATGAAGGGTATTGAGTGCACCATAAGGGGAAAATAATGATTCATATGGTCAGACAATTGGCATATAAGCAAATGTTCATGAGAATGTAGTATCTAACATTTTTTGAGAGGAGATATGTCTCTACTTGAATGTTAATGAGTTATTTCAAGTCCTTTATGACACAAACATGCTTATTACGAAATGCAAAGTAAACCTTATATACCTCGTGAAAAAGACCCTGCCCTATAGGTTTAAATTTTTTTATCAAGAAATGCCTATATAGGAAGTTGAAGGCCTAGGAGCTCAACCTAGAAAGGCATCTCGAGGGAGGTCTATTTATAAAATTGTAAATTATAATTCTAAGGGGACCAAATCATGAGTTTATTTTATAAATTTTGAAATCACAAGTCTAAGGGGACATATTCACGAGGGCATTCCTTGAGAACATGTAACTCCACTTAGAAAATATGGTTTGGACATGAGAGAGCTCCACGAAGGAGAAAAGAAAAAAATCTCTTGGTCAGGTCAAAAATACCAATTATCTGTAAATACCAAGGTTCCCAATGATGATGAATTCATGTATTAAGAGATTGTTTTGAGACGATACAACTAACATAATAAACAATAAGACAATTATTTTCATATGACTTAAAAACCCTATTAACATTTAGTTGTAAACAAATATCAAGATAGAAAAAAAATATGAGAATCTATATCTCACCATAAACATTTAAGAAGAACTTCTAAACTATTTTTGTGACCATTCGTTTAACCTTCTAAAACAATAATTATAACAAATTAATCTAGACCATTTAAAAATAACTAATTGACATAAATGAAAGAGATAAATACAACATAAATATACAGTTAATCAAACTAATAGTCCTTAAAAAATAAAAGGATAATAAACAGACAAAATAAGATGAATATATATATATATATATATATATATATATATATATATATATATACCCAAAGGCTACCTTTTAACGTGGCATGCTTAATACTTATGAAAAGTCAAGTTGAAGAAATTTTGAGAAAATATTTATCCACGGTAAAACTATGGAAAATGGAATGGATGCAACACATAGAATGACTATAAATGGCTTCCTAAAAATGTTTCCATGGAATTTTATGTAAGAACCTAAACAACATGATGCTTAGGATACTTGTTTAGATATATAGATAATTTTGTTCAAATTTGACGTATTTGTAATTTTCTTCTTTACTATAGCTATTTTATTTATGTGCATTTTTCTAAACCTTCATCGTGGTTTAAATTTGGATCTATTCTTTTTTTTTTGTTGCATCTATTTTATAAAATTAGTTATAAAATAATTATATATATATATATATATATATATATATATATATATATATATATATATATATATATATATATATATATATATATATATATATAAAAATGTTTTAATAAATTTTAATTTAAATTAAATTTTCATTTATAAATAAATGATTGTTATTAAATAGTAATTATGGACAGGACAAGGGTGGTGGAGACGTGGATAGTAGGAAGTAGGAAGGGTGGTAATGTGTTTGATGTTAGTAAGTATATAATAATTAAATTTAACAATTGTATGATGGTTATAAGATATTTTTTAATTAAAATTATAATATTTTATACATATGATAAAGATAAAGTTTATTCCTTTTTTTTCAAAAAATAAATTCAATTTTAATATTTTAAATTAAAATATTATTATTAATTAATAAAAATATTTAGAAAAATTAACGAAATTAAATTAAATGTGTTTTATTATATTAAATTATCTTATTATATCACAAATAAGTATAATTGTGCCTTAAAATACCTAAAATTATTGTCTAAATATTAGTATTCTAGTTAAATATATTGATTTTATTAATTTCTCAATGAAATGGTGTATAATTTATGACAAACATAACCCAAGTTGTGATATACTACAATATACTCTCTATTCAAAAAATTCTGATGGACACATTTTACTTGATATTTATGTCGAATAATAAGTTTCATGAAAATAAGTGGTATAATTTATTCTGTCATCATACTTCTAATCCTATTAAGGAAACTTTTGCAAAACTTAGGGCTTCCTTAGTCATATAGAATAATATATAATAGTAATACATATATTGCTATAATATTTATAGTTATAAATATATAGTATAATTTCATATATACTATAATATATATTATTAGAATATTTTATATTTAAATTTAGTATATATAAATATAAATTTTTCAATTTCAATGTTTTATTTCTATATTAATAATATTGTAGTGCTAATTCTAATTGTACATTAGATGTGAATCCCTACCATAATCAAATAAGTGTTTATGACGACTTCATCTATTTTTAATGATAGAAATTGGTCAATCAAATATGTTATCATCTTGCAAGTTGTAGATCTCTTACCCATAAGTACATGGCATGTAAATCTAATCATTGCATTGAATCCAAATTTGGGATATAATATGGGCCCTCTAATATATGATATCATGTGAACTACCATGTCATTCTTTATCACCATCACCATTCCACACATTTTGAAACCGTTCACAACTTACATTTTTTGTATAGCCTTGCTCTTCTTCACTACTTTTCTATTACTCAAGTTCATCATGAAATGAAATGTCTCTTCCACATAGAATTCATTTGCATAATGTATGGAAGAACACATAACCTAATTTTCTAATGTCACTTCTATTAAAAATTTAAGAATATTGTATCTTAACCTTCATGAATGCATGTATAATAAAATGAAGTTAATAAGTTTCGAATGAGGTACAACAAACGAATTACACTTCTTCACTTTACTAAACCCCACTCTACCAAAATAGATAATTGCATTCCTTTTCATATAACTTCTATATTTAAAATAATCCTTAATAATATAAATTTATAAACATAATATTCAAGTTTTTGAATATTAAAAATTTAATGATTTTTTTAGACTCACAAATTACTAACATCTAATAATAATTAATATTCTTTTAGACGTTTTCATGAGACCTCTGTAATGTCACGTTTGTTTTTTTTAAAATCAATTTGATGGCGAAAAATCTCGCAAAAAATCACAATATATTAATGATGGACATGGCTTTGCAAATGTCAACCCTGTGATGGAACAGAGTTGAGAAGACTAGAGAATGCACAGGGGGTATATTAGAGGAAATGGAATGAGGGAATCTTACCTGACCAGCGCGTGGAGTGGGAGGATGGAGTTCTGCATTGGAGCAAAGCCGAGACGACACTGGAAAGAGGTAAAGCAGAGATGAGCGGCCGTCACTTGGCACTCGAATGGGACAAGTCATGCAGCGAACTTCTTATAATAATAAAAATTATTATATATTATATTATTAATAATTACATATTATACAATATATATATATATAATATTAAAAAATATTATATAATTTAATATTTTATTATAATTATAATTATAAATATTTATATTAATATTATTGTAATTAAAATATATTTATATATAATGAAAATAATATAGCGGCCGTCACTTGGCACTCGAATGGGACAAGTCATGCAGCGAACTTTTTATAATAATAAAAATTATTATATATTATATTATTAATAATTACATATTATACAAAATATATATATATATATATATATATATATATATATATATATATAATATTAAAAAATATTATATAATTTAATATTTTATTATAATTATAAATATTTATATTAATATTATTGTAATTAAAATATATTTATATATAATGAAAATTATATATATATATATATATATATATATATATATATATATATATGAAATTATTATATAGAATTATTGAATTATATAGAATGTTGACATCTTTATTCATATTTTAGAAATAAATATATAGTGGATTTACAATCTTGAGTAATCATACATCTAAATCAATGAACTCTTTTTGTTAAGTAGTGATGAGTAAGGTGTTAGGGTGTGGAGCTAAAAGCTTCAACCTTTGCAAACTAGGAACAGATGGTTGCTGAGTTCTACAGGAACCGGCGTCGGCAGCATGACCGACGTCGGCAGGATCCAGTGCAGAAGGAAACCGGCGACGGCAGGAAGTCGGCCGACGTCAGCAGAACCAGACCAGCAGGGACCGACGTCGGTCGCCTGTGTGTTCCCGAAGTGTTCGTTTCACGGACAGTTAGTTAAGTGAACTATGAGTTTGCATGTCAAGACCAGCGAGAGTCTTGGGTTGCGAGGATAATTCTCTAAATTAAGAGTCCTAGTTAGTGTTTGAGTTAGGGATCTATTTATAGACCCATTGGCATGTATTGTTTAAGGCATGAGATAGAAAGGAAGAGTTCCTTCTAGTGGTAAGATCTATGAGTTGCAGGTTGTTGCAAGCTCATTGGTGATCTACATGTAAGTTTGGTCTTTGAATTGCAGGTTGCAGGTTCATGAGAGATCAACTTGAAGTGCTATAGAGTGCTTGATGTACCGGCAGGGTTATTACTGACTGGTTGGTGAGGTGAACACCAATTCTGTGTGTGAGTTGGTTGTTGGAACCGTTTTTGTGTAGGAGAGTGTGTGTGAGAATAATTACTGTACACTTGAGGTGTGGCGAATCTCTGTAAGGTGAAAGAGTGTGGCGGCTCTTTGATGTATTCTTTTCTGTATATTGTTAATACAAGATAGTGTATTGTCTCTCATATTCTGTGCTATTGGTGAATTCTAGTTACTTGTGTTTCTGGTTATTTCCGCATATTCAATTGCTTATATATTTGGTAATCATACTGTGCTCTATCTGAGGAGCAAGATCCTAACGAGTTGAGTCAGAGCATGTTTGTTGTTCTTAGATTCCTGACAAGTGGTATCAGAGCCTTGGTTGTAGGTTCTTGAGCTTGATACCAACAAGTGGTATCAGAGCTTTTGGTTGGGATACTAACAGATTGGTGTAGATCTGGGTAGTGTGTTTTGATTACAGGTTACTCACAGGGTTTCTGTTTGAGTGGGAGTTGAGCAATGGCAGAAAGCAGTCAACTACGAATGGAAAAGTTCAATGGCAAGAACTACCAATTATGGAGGATGCAGATTGAGGACTATCTGTATCAGAAAGATTTGTACTTACCATTGGGTGGGGTTGCTAGCAAACCCTTGGATATGAAAGATGAAGAATGGGAGGTTCTTGATCGGAAGGCTCTAGGATCTGTTAGATTGAGTCTTGATTCATCTATGATTTCCAGCTTATCACAGTGTAAGACAACGGTGGAGTTGATGAAATCTTTGGCAAATTTATATGAAAAACCCTCGGCTTCAAACAAGGTATTTCTTATGAAGCGTTTATTTAATTTGCAAATGTTGGAAGGTGGATCTATTCATAGCCATCTTAGTGATTTCCATGGTTTAGTAAACCAGTTAAGTTCAGTGAATATTGTATTTGATGATGAACTTAGAGCTCTCTTAATCTTGTGTTCATTACCTGAAAGTTGGGAAGGTTTGGTAATGGCAGTTTCTAATACTGTGTCTCCTTCAAAAGTCTTAAAAGTGGATGATGTTGTGAGTGTAATCTTGAATGAAGAGATATGCAGGAAAAGCACAGGTGAATTATCTGGAAATGCTTTGAGTGTTGAAGGAAGAGGAAGGCCAAGAGAGAGGACAGAGCGTGGGAGATCAAGGTCGAAGACAGGCAAGAGATCCAAGTCCAGGTATGGCAGAATAACCTGCTGGAAATGTGGAAAGCAAGGGCACTTAAAGAGAGATTGCAGATCGGGTGAAGATCATCATGAAGAACATGGAGAAGAAGCAGATGTTGCAAGGTACGTTGCACAGGATGCTCTGGTATGTTCTTTGGATAAAGTAGAATCTTGGGTATTAGATTCTGGTGCCTCTTTTCATGCATCTCCACATAGAGAATTTTTTCATGAGTATGTCCAGGGAGACTTTGGAGAAATTTGTGTAGGGGATGGTAAGCCTTGTCAGGTTGTTGGCAAAGGCAAAGTGAAGCTGAAATTGCAGACAGGTGACACATGGGTGTTAAAGGAGGTCATGCATGTCCCAGTTCTGAAGCGGAATCTGATTTCGGTTAGAAGTTTGGGTGAAGAGGGTTGCACAGTAACTCTCACAGCGGACTCTTGGAAGGTTACCAAGGGTACACTTGTTATAGCTAGAGGTAAGAAAGTAGGTACGCTTTATCTATCTACTTGTTTTACTGATTCTCTTTCTGGGTTATCTACTTCAGCTGTAGATTCAGAGATGTGGCTTGATAGGCTTGGTCACATAGATAAGAAGGAGATGCTGGTTCTTGAGTCAAAGAATATGCTTTCAGATTTGGAAGGCAGGGATCGTGGTTTCTGTATGCAGAAGAAGAAGGTAAGGTTTCTTGAGGAATCCGATGTTAGTGACAAGAACGGGAAAGCCTTGGTTTTCAAGGAGAAAGTGACGGACAGAGTTCAGCATAAGGTGCAGAGAAATTCTGAGCAGAGCAAGGGTAATTTGGACAAGGTTTTGATCCAAAAAGAGCTCGCGGGAAAAAGTCAGGTCTCACAAGAAAAACACAGGGACCGACGTCGGCAGGAAAACCGGCGTCGGCGTCCAGACAGGGACCGACGTCGGCTATGTGCAGCCCGACGTCGGTGACTCAGGGCAGACAGAGACCGGCGTCGGCCAGGGGAAAACGACGTCGGCGAGGAGGCAGTCGCAGGGAACCGACATCGGTCGGCTGTAGACTGAGATGTGACCGGCATCGGTTACTGAGACGAATTTTGGGTGGACAGCTAGTTGTCATGGAGTCTCAAGCGCCCATATGGAGGACTGAAGGTGTAAGTAAGTTCTTAAATTCGTCATTTCCCTTCTTTACACTACTTGTTGCTCACTTATGGCATAGGACCAGGAAGTTATTGAAGAAGCAGAACAGGTAGATCCAAGAAACAGTGGGAGCTTGGCATGGATGAGGATGTGATTCCTTGGAGGAGAACCAAACAGGTGTTTTGGGTAGTGTTGCCAGCTGGAAGTAAGCACTGAGAGACGAATGGATGTTGAGGATGAAGAAGAGCGGAAATGGATACGTAAGATGGAAGATCAGGGTATATGATCTTGTATTAGCTGCAGGGCAATGGAGGTTTGATCATTGTGTTTCTCTTTACCAGGTTGGATAGTATTAGCTACACTATTCTATTTTCTGTATGATGTGCTTGTTGCAGGGTTACATATACAGGTATTTCTGAACTAAAGGTAAAGCTAGTTCAGGTGTTTGTCATGGAGAATCTGGGAGCAGCAAGATTCTTTGGCATGAGTGTGTTCTAGAGACATGGAGGTCTTTTTGACTTTGTTTCAGGATGATTGTGTGAAGCCGGTTAGCACGCCGATGGTTAGACAGTTCATAGAACAGGGGTCTTGATTCACATAGTGAGGTTGAGTGCATGGTATGTACTAAACCTGAGTTTTCCCAAGCAGTGGGAGTTGTCACAAGTTTGGAGTCAATCCGGGAGAGTAATACTGAAGGGCAGTTCAGTGGGACCAGCAGCAGGTGCACATGCTATGCAGGGTCAAGTTCTTTTTTCTACATGGTTGTAGATGCGGATGTGGCAGGTAATTTGGATGACAGATTTTGCATCACGGATTTTGTGGTGGTTGGTCTTCAAGAGTGATCTTGAGGAGGGATACAAAGCCAAGGAAACAAACTAGACGGTGTACAAGTACAGGTACAGGTACAGGTTGCAGCTGTTTATCTCCAAGTGGGAGATTGTTAGGGTGTGGAGCTAAAAGCTTCAACCTTTGCAAACTAGGAACAGATGGTTGCTGAGTTCTACAGGAACCGGCGTCGGCAGCATGACCGACGTCGGCAGGATCCAGTGCAGAAGGAAACTGGCGACGGCAGGAAGTCGGCCGACGTCGGCAGAACCAGACCAGCAGGGACCGACGTCGGTCGCCTGTGTGTTCCCGAAGTGTTCGTTTCACGGACAGTTAGTTAAGTGAACTATGAGTTTGCATGTCAAGACCAGCCAGAGTCTTGGGTTGCGAGGATAATTCTCTAAATTAAGAGTCCTAGTTAGTGTTTGAGTTAGGGATCTATTTATAGACCCATTGGCATGTATTGTTTAAGGCATGAGATAGAAAGGAAGAGTTCCTTCTAGTGGTAAGATCTATGAGTTGCAGGTTGTTGCAAGCTCATTGGTGATCTACATGTAAGTTTGGTCTTTGAATTGCAGGTTGCAGGTTCATGAGAGATCAACTTGAAGTGCTATAGAGTGCTTGATGTACCGGCAGGGTTATTACTGACTGGTTGGTGAGGTGAACACCAATTCTGTGTGTGAGTTGGTTGTTGGGACCGTTTTTTGTGTAGGAGAGTGTGTGTGAGAAGAATTACTGTACACTTGAGGTGTGGCGAATCTCTGTAAGGTGAAAGAGTGTGGCAGCTCTTTGATGTATTCTTTTCTGTATATTGTTAATACAAGATAGTGTATTGTCTCTCATATTCTGTGCTATTGGTGAATTCTAGTTACTTGTGTTTCTGGTTATTTCCGCATATTCAATTGCTTATATATTTGGTAATCATACTGTGCTCTATCTGAGGAGCAAGATCCTAACGAGTTGAGTCAGAGCATGTTTGTTGTTCTTAGATTCCTGACATAAGGGGTATCTACACCGTCAAAATCATTTAGAGCACAATCTTGACCTTAATCACTTGACTCTCTATATCTGATATCTAGAAGGATTTGTAACTTAGTGGATGGACATAAGAAACCTTCATCTTCACCATGTGAACTACAACCTTTTTGATTTGATTTTATTTTTTTATTACATATGTTATTAATAATATATACGAATGGACGGAAGGAACATACTAGAAACCCTAGACAGAAAGAATAGAGCAAAAGATGATGACAAGACTACAAGGTGCCGAGAGGTCTACCGCAGCGCTGTGGTCATCTTCTCCTTGCAGTCAGACTCCTCTACCATCAGTATTAGGCATCAAAACTTCATTTCAGAGCTAGTTCAAAACAGGGTTTGGATCTATTTCTTTCAAGGATGTTGCTTGTTTCAAGGCTCCCCCTAATTCAACCTCCCCCATAGCTTCCCCAAGTCAATATATCATGAAGTAACTGGACGAGATGCCAACAGTGGAAATATCTCTCCCAAAGGTAAATGCCTTAATTTTAGATTTTCAAGAATATTTTGTTATTTGTAGATTTAATGGATTCTAGGTTCGATAAGAGGATCTGCTTTAGTGGGTCTATTCTAACTGGACTAAGGAGTGTGAGATCCATTTATGCTCAAAGGATTTATTTATAGTTCAATTTTTCTCCCTTAAATTTGTTCAAATTTTTTTGAAAGAAGACCCATGGTTTTGGGGTAGAGTTGGGCTCTTTATGACCCCTTTATTCTTAGGTTTTGATCTTGCTACTATGGTGATGTCCAAAATGCCAGTTTGGGTTTGGCTCCCAAATACTCCTCATCCGTTTAGGCAACCTTTAACGTGTGAAGCTATTGGAAATTCTTTGTGAAGATTCATCAAGATGGTTTTTGAGAGATTTCAGCAAGGACTCTTCACCTACGCTCGCATTTGTGTTAAGGTGGATCTTAGCAAAGGTCTACCAAATAGAATGCAGTTAAAAAAATGACCTTTCCCTATGGATCCAAGCTTTGGATTATGAAAACACTACATTTAGATGCCATTCTTGCCATCAAACTAGCCATCTCCAAAGCACATGCCCTCACACAAATATACCGAATAAAAAAAAGGATTGGCTGATAAATCTAAAAGCTAGTAGATGTATGAGCATCCTCCTTCAAAAGATGAAGTCAAAAAAAATCTACATATAGACCAACAAAAAATTCCATAACAGAAGCTATGGAAGAGACATCTACGGAAGATATTGTTTTTAGTGGAAGAATCAAGAGATCAGATGAATTTTATACTTCTGAGTCGGATAAAGATCAAGCCTTAGTTGAACACCAATTGCAGCTAGTTATTGTTTCTATTCCTTCTGCACCCCTTATAGAGTTATGGACTGAAGTTAAAAATAATAAGGGTAAAAGAGGACACTTTGAGATTGTTGGATGTGGTGCTCCAAAATGTATTTGATCTAGGTTATTCTTTTGTTTCTATTTTTTCTACCCTTGAGGCTTGTTTAGCTTGAGGTGGCTTGGATTTTGGGATGTGACTTTTCAATTCATTTTTTTTGTACGACTAGCATTGTACTATATTTTATTATTAATAAAGGTATGCTTTTCAATCAAAAACATAATATATATTATATTTTGTATATAATTAATTAACTAATATATAAAGTAATTTTTTTATATATTACACTAAAATTTGATAATAATGATTTATATAATATATTTTATTTATAGTTAGTATATATAAATATAGACTATGGGATCATAATGTCTTGTTCCATGTCAAGACAATTGCATTAGATGTGGATCCTTTCTGTAATCAAATTAGCCCTCATGACATCCTCATCCATTCTAAATAATATAAACTAATTAATCAAAAATTTAAAGTTCTTGTAAGCTATGTACCCCTCTACAATGGGTGCAGGGCATGTAAATCCACTAGTAACCTTGAATGTAGGTCAGGTGTATGATATGGGCCTCTAAGATATGATACCACCTTCAATACACTATCATTGCCCATCACCATCACCACTCAACTCACCATAAAATATTTCATTAGTTGTATGCTTTGTATGGCTTTACCTTTCCCAACTACTTTATCATTGTTCATGCTCATTGTAAAATAAAACGACTCTTCTCTACATAGCACATTACCACTATGTATGAAGAATTACATAACCTCATTTTCTATTGTCACATTCAGTAGAAATAAAATAAAAAAAATCTGTTTAACCATTTGTTTAAAAAAATTAGATGGGGTCAAAGGTTATGATGATTTATACTCCCTTGGTTTACAAAACCTCCTTTTATGAAGATAAAATAATATATCCCTATTAAAATTGGTCAGAGTTATGCATAAATATAGATATAGTGATTAACAATGGAGCTGAATACATAAAGATAACATAGAAATAATAATAAGAATCACATGATATATTATATTCAATATGTTTGTGAACAATACATTGGTTATATATAGCTATGGAGGTATCAAAACAACCTCCTAGTAAATTGGATCAAATGATTTGAAATATTCATAGGTAATAATAATTATATGGGAATACAATTTCCAATAAAAACAAATGATATTGTTATATCTATATAACTTATATAATCACTAAAGGTAATTAGTAGTTTACTAATTATAGTGGTAATTTACCCATGTGGACATTACACAATCTTAACATTCACCCCCTTGGTGGGAATATGGAGAGAACATAAATCATATTACAACTATCACCTCTACGTGCTCATGATTTGGGTGTTTTTTGCTTTTGTTTTTTCTAGGAAAACCAACAATCTCTAAAATAGTTTTTCATGTAGATTACCAATAACCATAACATGGTGATTTTATCAGTAGTTAAAAAACAACCACAATATCATGATTTTGCAATACTACTATTAGCTCTCTTCAACATTTATTCATTAGGAGATTAATATATGAACATGAATGTATCTTTATTCTCATTTCAAAAACACACTATATAAAAAATTGAAAATGAAATGTGCCACCAAAGTATACGAATCCTTTCATTGGTGATAGATGGGAGGCTTTGTAAACCTCCTCCTCCATTACCTCCGACCTCCTTCTTGTCGCTATTTTATTCAACTAATTTAAATTTAAAACTCAAAAAAAGAAACTCCTACACTTAAATTTGACAACCCCTTGACATAACAAAAGTATACTATTTTAGACAATGAGTATTACTTTACATTGAAAATTGGCTCTCTGATTAGCTCAACTAAACTTGCACTATTGACTCAAAATACTAATGATCTCTAAATTTAGTGTAAAGGCTAAATTTTTGTATAACTAATACCTAAACATCAAATAACCAAATCAAATACTACGCTATAAAACTTATAAACTATGTTTTTAATCTCAATCCTATCTAAACCTTTGACCATAATGATATATTAACTAAACGCAAATTGCCGACAACTAAATACGACATGCTAGATTTTGACATTAGTACTGTAGCACGGTGATCCACAATGCATGGTACACGGTCTTGCCCAAACCTGGAGGAATCCAAGTCGGACCGAGAGATGCGGAGTTTGAGGCAGATGGCTCGAGGAGTTCGATTGGTGACATAATTGATGATTCAAGCCAGTATGCCAAGCAATGCAGGATTAAAGACAACCCATGCACGGCATCAGATTTAATAAGCATAGGAGAGTACATGAACTGACTACAAATAAGCATAGGACGAGAGGATTTACCTGTGGGCTGAATGTGCCAATGCAAGTCGCCAATGATGCCATTGCCACGATTTACCGACAATGCATGTTGTTCGAAACTGTCGATGGAGCTTGAAATTGATACAATTGCTTAGGAGTGTTGAGCCTGAGAGTGAGCATCGAACGCTAAATAACAAACCCAAAATCTACCTCATTTTTTAGAGAAGAGTCTACCAGGACCTCGGCTCATGGGGAGCTCGATCTTAATGCAATCTGATGTAAACATAGACCAATGCAAAACCTTTATCCGAATGTAAATGGTGAAAAAAACTTGTGAACAAAGCCGTGTTGAGTCCGCCAAATCCGGCTGCAAATAAAGAGTGAACTCAGTGCACAGAATACTAGTCAAGAACTGTACGAAGTCAGATTTCTGATTGGATAGTCATGAGGACATACATGTTGGTCGATCCACCTTTGTTTTTCATGGCCATTTCAAATAGAATCAGGTCAACATAAACCAGCAGATGACTATTCATAGGGGCGAGTAAAAATAGCTGCCCCTTTCAAAACTATTTAGGCTTTCATTATGCACAGGATTAAATAGCCTTTTACACCAAATATTAAAATTGGTCAGAATTTATGCAAAAATTCAGCTGAGTTTATGCAGAAATGCAGCTACAACAATGAATAATGGAGCTGAATACACATATTAAATATACAAAGAATAATAATTATCACTCCATATATTGTATTCAACATGCATATGAACAATACATTGGCTATTATAATATAACCATGAAGTATTAGAAGGTTAGATCAAATAAACCAAAAAATCATGGGTAACATTAATCATAACGGAATACAATTCTCAATAATAAAAAATAATATTTTTATAATTATATAATAGTATAATTACTAAAGCTAATTAGTAAATTATTAATTATTATAATAATTTTTTCATGTAAACATTATTCAATCTTAAATATTGTTATTGTCCATCACCATTACTATTTAGTTTATCTAAAAATATTTTATTATTTGTACGTTTTGTATGGTTTTGCTCTTCACAGCGATTTTATTATTGCTCATGCTCATTGTAAAATAAAACGTCTTCTCCCTGCATAATGCATTATCACTATATATAAAGAAACACACAACATCATTTTATATTTTCACCCCTAATAGAAATATAAAATTATTATTTCATAACCCTTTTTTAAAAAAAATTAGATAGAGTTAGGGGTTATGCTGATATACACTCCCTTAATCTACAAAACCTCAGTTTATGAAGATAAAATAATAGATCCTTTATGTTGATTTGATTACGACACAACTCCACGCTTGATATGTGTTTTGAATCAACATTGCATTGCCTCTTATATGGGAACAAGACATTGACATCTTAGGGTGTATGTCATTGCTTCCACTCATCCATGCAAGCAATATATTGGCACCTATAGAAATTACACTAGGCTTGAGAATATATGAAAATGCCATGCTCAAACTTCTAGAAGAAAGGGAAAGATCATGAAATATATTAAGGTGAGATATACAGTGATG
Source organism: Torreya grandis (assembly GCA_037957365.1). Lineage (NCBI taxonomy): Eukaryota > Viridiplantae > Streptophyta > Pinopsida > Cupressales > Taxaceae > Torreya > Torreya grandis. The sequence continues at coordinate 166,005 of JARHVA010000983.1, read as the reverse complement.
ATGAGGGGTAATGACACGATATTTCAGTTATATAACATGGGGCCCATATAACAATATTTTATAGTATTGGCTTTGATGAATATGTTAACATTTGCAATGCAATCATATTTTTGTGCAAAAATATATGGATAGCACTTATCCCATATAAATTACACCTACACATGCAACTATGCTAAATTTTAAATTGACACGTCAATAGAATAGTTGTGCAAAATGTTTTGAGGTTCGATTATATCAAAGCAAGGTGGTAACATATTTGATTGAATATTTTCTATTGTTAAGGATATATTAGGGTGTCATGAAAGTTGATTTGATTGTGATAGTTCTCCACATCTTATATGCAGCTCGAATCAACAATGCAATGTTGTTGATATTGAAACAAGATATTGAGGTCCCAAAGTCTATCTTGTAGCTTCCATTCATCCATGATGCCAATATATTGAAACTTGGACCAATATTTCAAGTTAAGTAAGGTGGTGATGGTAAGGGCCAATGATATGTTTCTCAAGTGTTATTGTAACATATAGGGCCCATATCATGCAACAGACCTAACATCAAGGCCACTAATGGATTTACATGCCTTGCACCTATTGCAAACATATTTGCAACTTGCATGGTGGTGGCATTTTTGATTGACAATTTTTCATTGTCAAGAGTGGACGAGGACATCATGAGATATGATTTGATTAGAAAAGGTATACATGTCCAATGTGTAGTTTGAATCAACGTTGTAATGTCATTGATGTGGAGAGAATACATTTAGTTCTTAGACTCTATCTTCTATCTTTCGTTTGTCTATGCTATCGACATATTAATATAGAGTCTATTTTGTAATCTGTGTTCATCCATGCAATGACTATATTAATATTTGGAGTAATTAAATCAGGGTTATTAACATGTGGACACCAAACTTGGACCCATGGAAGAAAGGGCAAGGCCATAAAGAACATGCAAGTGGTGAAAGATTTCAACATGCATTAGACGGTCACTATCAATGGGTATGACAGGATATTTCAGGGAATATCATATGTCATGGGGCCTATATTGTACACCAAATCTGGATTCAAGATAGTGGTTAGATTTATATGACCCGCATCACCTTTTACAAAGGGGTCCATAGTTTATTAGATGACAACATCTTTGATTTATCAATTTCTATTATTAAAGATAGATAAAAGTGTCATAAAATCTAATTTAATTTAAACATAACTCTATATCTTATATGTAATACAAATCGATAATACAATGTCCTTAGACATCCATCCATATTGTCAATATACATATAAAAATGAAAAATTACATCCCTTTCAATATTCTTTAACCAATTTATATATTTTTAATTTAACGATTTAGACCCGCATGGAATTTTGATAAGTTCGCCTAAATAATATATGCAATACATGTACCCTCCCCCGCGGATCGTTCTCAAGAAGACTGGAGTCAAATCAGGAAGAAGCACATGTTGTCGTGTAATAAGAAGCTTCTACGAGGCAGGTGGAATTAAATCATTTTCAATTTAAGTGGCGTTGGCAGTCAATTCTTAAGATGACCAATATCCATTGATATGACGGCGACTTAAACATTTATACATCATGCAGATCATGAATGGAATCCTATTACAATTGGAGGCAATGGGAGAAAATAAAGTATTCTATACTGCATTTGAGCTTGACTCTGCTCTAGTGCTTAGCCAAAATTTTGGCACTCGTGAAATCGCTGTAATGGAAGAGCAGCATTTTGAGCCTTTTCTTCCTGCCACTCCTTACAATATAGAGGTGTTTAATGAATTAAATAACCTCCACTGCGTTTATTCCTCACTAAATATAACGTCGTCTCCTCCCCATACTTTCACCGACTTCACCACATACATAAAACCACATCCAAAGGCAGCTGTACGTTGAGCAATCTAAGGATATCCCCTGCCAAGTAAATATCAGATTTAGAGAGGAAATTGATCTTCTTTGATGCTCAACGAGTCTGGTTGTAAACATAATAGAGAAGAGCAATTGGAGGTCCTTTCAATCCACTCACAGAGGGAGGTTTTCAGTTTAAAGCCAATATTCGCATAGCAACAAAGGTAGAAAGTACTTTATTTTCTTTGTAATATTTTGTAGCAAAGTTGTCAAATGGGACTGTTTTCAGAATTGTTACTAGAGAATGAGAATAAGTGCATAGATGAAGACTTAATGTAATATGTTTTTTTCATCAAAATGTGAAGAACCCGGAATGGGATACTTCCAACTGGAAAACAATTGGCTACATTTTAAGATCCTCACCCAACGAATATGTGCGTTTACACTGCTAAGTAGTAGGAAGGTTAAAATTAATCAACTGCTTTTTTTTCCCTGGGGGAAAGTCATAATTTAAAATTTATTGAGAAATAATAATGTTCAATATATTTTATATTGACGTAATAATTATTGAGGATCTTATATCTTACATTGTAAATAATTGTTATAAATTTAAACGAGTACAAAATATTATCACTACCATTAAATTGAAGAGAGGATCAAATTATTGATAATAAAGTGGATACGTAATGTCTATATATAGATATAGATATATATTATAATTTTCCAATATCACATAAAAAGTATTTTATAATTTGCGTAGTGTAGTGCTGAGGTATGTGGCCATAAATAGGCAATCTTTGCATGAGATATGTGGCCATCGGATTTACATACACTATAATGTAAATGTTTAAATATTGTAATGTATGTAATGCCAATTATTTTCCATAATGTGAGAGAGAGAGTTGCTTACAAATGTGTATGGGCATTTTATTTAAATTGGTATTATAATATATTATCAAATTGATAATAGTATTAGATAAATCAATTAAGTTATCAATTAGTTGAAGTATGTTAAGCATGAGTAGTAATAATCTTATTCAAAATTTGATTTCTTTGTTTGATGGAAAGAATTATGAATATTAGAGTATTCAAATGAAGACATTATTCAATTTTCAAGAGTTATGGGACTTAGTAGAGATTGGTTTTCCAGAACCCGCTGATCAAACCACTCAAAATACCCACACACAGATGTATATGTATATGTGTGTGTGTGTACACACACACACACACACACACACACACACACACACACATACACACACATATGCATACGCATAAGCACATGCACACGAACACACACACACACACACACACACACACATACATACATATATATGCATACATTTATACATACATACATATATACATATGGAGAATAATAAGAATTCTAATGCATTAATTTTCATCTAACATGTAATGAATGTGTCAAAGTTTTCAAGGATTTTAGTAGAAACAAGGTCCAAAAAATCATGGGCTAATCTACAAAACTCATATCAAGGAACCAAAAAAGTCAAATTGGTAGGATTACATATGCTTTCAAACTTTTCAAATGAAAGATTCAAAGTTCAAAAATGATTTGTTACTCATACAATGACTATCGTTAATGAAGTCAGATCTCATAGAGACACATTAGAAGATCATATGTTAGAAGAAAATATTTTAAAGAATATTTCGACTAGATTTGGTCTTATTGTTGTAGCTAGTGAAGAGTCAAAATATTTATCAACAATTTATGTTAATAAGCTTACGGGGTCTTTACAAATTCATGAGAAAATAATGAAAAAGACAACTAGTTATCCCTTAGAACATGCACTCATAAGTTTCATTTAGTAGAAACAAAGGCACAAGAGGAAGATGAAGGACCAATAATTTCCATGAAGGAAGAATAGATATCAATCGATTTTCAAGTTGGAAAACATTTGGTGACATTTTAAGATCCTCTCACAACAAAGGATTTTGATGAATTCAGTGCGGAGGCATGATGTACTGAAGCTAAGCATTTTTGTGTGTAATTCAGGTGGAAATCCATTTTTAATTTATAAGTCTTCCCATTTGGCAACCATAAAGTCATCTGGAATCCCATAAGGTAAAACAACTTATATTAAATAATAAAGAAAGAAGTCTTGAATAAGGTACATAGTTTATAATTTCGTAAAAATTGGTTTATAGTGATACACTAGAGAGAGCATCTATCAAGAATGTATAACAAAGGTGAAGAAATGAAAGCATTCCATTTTTGAGGATGTATGGCAGAGCTCCATAAGAAAATAAAATAAAATAGAAAAATAATCTTCCTACATTTGTTTATTATCAATTTAAATATTGAATGATATATTAAGTTTTAGTTGTATTATTATTATTATTATTATTATTATTATTATTATTATTATTATTATTATTATTATTATTATTATTATTATTATTATTATTATTAGTTTTTGGTTATATTATTCATCTTCATATGCATAATCATTGAATTCCACATAATCAAGGTGTAAGAGATTCATATATAGAGTTGTAATAAGTTCCTTGTCTTTGTTATAGGTTTAGATAGCTAGAATTGAATATGCTCTATAGGATTACCACCTAGTTTAGAACAACTTGTTAAAGGAAGAGAGATAACTTTTTTAGATGGCATATAACAAATAAATTGAAATAGAGCTATTATAATAGAATATATGATTTTTGAATAATTAATAGTAACTAATAAAAATAGGAAAAAACATGATACAAACCCTAAGAGCATCTAGGGTTTTTTTTTTGGAAACAAGGGTTTCTTTATACCAATTTAGATTATATGTAAAATAAATTAAAACCCTAGTGAAATATTGATTTTAATTAGCTAGGTTATCTAAATAAAATTAGAAGTATGCAGCACTAAATTTATTATACAAAAATAGGAATTAATGCAAGCTTGAGGTTTATGTAATATTCAAAGACAGGTTCACCAAATGATTTAACCTTTTAGGGTTTTACACAATTAATTCCTATATTTGGTTAAAGGGATGAGATAGCTAAATAATTTAAATAAATTACAATAATTAAGCTATTAATTTTTTATGACTTTTAACTTTGTTTATTTTCTATAAATAGTAACAAATAGGGATAGATAGAGACATAGCTAAAAACTGACTGTCATGGATGATCTAAGTTATGAAAATTGAGATATGAGAAGTAAGTTTGTGTCACTAGCAAGATTTTGGTGTTTATTTTCTCACTGAATAGTAGCACCCGATTTGGACAGTAACATCATATGTATGTAGTGTCCTCAATGTGGCACTAATGTCCCCTTTGTGAGATTGTTTCTATTTTTGGGGAGCACATGTGCCTATGCCTGTATGTCTAGTTCCTAGGTGATCGAAAGGTGTATCTCTATATCATACCTGGAAAGATTGATTTTATGTACAAATCCTAGTTTTCTTTACAAGTATGATATGAGAAAGAATTTAGTGTGTGTTAGTAGGATGGATTGGACATCCTCAACATCATGTTATGTAGAGAGTTGACTACATACTAATACTCTAAAGAGAGATCAAACCTGATGTAGTTCTCCCATGTAGTGCTTGATGTATGTGGAAGTGAATGCCTGAGTGAGAGTGGCCTTAGATGCATTGAATCTGATTGAGCTTTGAAATGCTTAAAAAATAGGCTTAGGGTTGTTGTAAAGGGTAGTATGTAAAAATCAGGGTAAACTAGGGATTAAATACCTTAATTTTACTTAATTTTATCTTTAGTTTGAATATCTCTTGCATATATTTTCCATCTAGTGAATAGAGTTATATTAGACTTATATTTATAGGGTTATATTGCTCATGTAGATAAGAAAATGAGCTTAGGCCAACCTTAGGAGGGGAGCATGTTTGAAAAATAATAAGTTGGGAAGAGATGGGGCTAAGAACAGTAGCACCCAATTGGGGACACCAATGCCATGTGGCTATAGCATCACAAATATGGTGCTAATGTTCTCTTGGTAGATTGCTAAGCAATTTGGATTGGGGTTTTAGATGATAGTTCTAGGATTGTATTATGACTAGTTGTAGGTGACTGTGGTTTCTAAATGATTGGAAAAGTAAGTCTAATGCTCAAAGATAGGTATATGGCTAGGATAAGGATAGTTTAACTCAAATGACACTCTTATCATCCACTTATCACTTTTACGTGATTACACATCCTTTATATATTCTCCTAAATCAAGCTGTGAAAATTAGTTTCCCAATAAATATTGTTATTTTGGTAGAATTAAATTTCAAATAAAACTGGAGAAGTATTTAGCCCCATTTTCCTCTCTAAGAGAATCACCATTTTAGGGAGATGGACTATGACCTCCTAGGGATAGGATCACTTGCAGAGGGTTTCCCAAAATGAGGAAAAATTAATTATAACTATTTAACCTAAGAGAATGGGATCTAAGACACTAATGGATATCTATGAAACTAGGGTGTTTAACATGGGCAAAACAAAATCTCTTTGGTCCTCATGAGAGAATTTTACAACAAATGGGACATGGGTTGCCTTGGAACCCTTATTGTTTATGGCATACTTTTTTATTACCACCATTATCCAACCATCATTTTTATTTTCTACCTTTTTCTTTTCAAATGTTGCCTACTTAGCGAAAGGTATTGAGTGCACCATAAGGGGACAATAAGGAATCACGTGGTCAGATGATTGGCATCTAAGAAAATATTCATGAGAATGTAGTAGTTAACATTTTTAAAGAGGAGATATGTCCCTACTCGAGTGTTAACATGTTATTTCAAGTCCTTAGTCAAATCAATTATGACACAAGCATGCTTATTGGGACATGCAGAGTAAACCTTATATACCTTATGAAATAGACACTGCACTTTAGGTTTAAATTTTTTATCAAGAAATACCTATATAGGAAGTTGAAGGCATGGGAGCTCAACCTAGAAATGCATCTTAAGGGAGGTCTATTTATAAAATTTGAAATTATAATTCTAAGGGGACCAAATCATGAGTTTATTTTATAAATTTTGAAATTACAAGTCTAAGGGAACATAATCATGAGGGTATTCCTTAAGAACATGTAATTCCACTTAGAAAAGATGGCTTGGACATGAGAGGGCTCCTTGAAGGAGAAAGGAAAAAACCTCATGATAAGGTCAAAAATACTAGTTATATGGAAATAACAGGGTTCCCAGTGATAATGAATTCATGTATTAAGGGATTCTTTCAAGATGATATGACTAACATAATAAAAAATAAGGCAATTATTTTCATACGACTTAAAAACCCTATCAACATTTATTTGTAAACAAATATCAGGATAAAAAGCATTATGAAAATCTATATCTCATCATAAAATTTTGTGAGGAACTTCTAAACTTATTCAGTACCATTCTTTTGACCTTCTACAACAATAATTATAACAAATTAGTTTAGAGCAATTTTAAAAGAATTGACTGACATAAATGAAAGAGATAAATATAAAATATATATACACTTAATCAAACTAGTAGTCCTTAAAAAATAATATTACAACAATGCATAAAAAATAAACAAAATAGGATTAAAAATGAATATATATATATATATATATATATATATATATATATATATATATATATATATATATATATATATATATATAGACACACACACACACACACACACAAAGAATACCTTTTAATGTGGCATGCTTAATACTTATGAAAGGTCACATTGAAGAAAATCTGAGAAATAATTATCCACAGTAATACTATGGAAAATGGAATGGATGCAAGATGAAGGATGAGTGTAAATGGCTTCCTATAAATGGTTCCATGGAATTTTATGTAATGACAACACGGCATAGGAAAGAGGTAAATATGTCAGTGTAGAGATGAGTAGCCATCACTTGGCACTTGAATGGGACAAGTCATGTAGCTAACACAGAAACATAATAGAAAATTACACACACACACACACACACACACACACACACACATATATATGTATATATATATATATATGTATATATATGTATATGTAAATATATGTATATATATATATATATATATATATATATATATATATATATATATATATATATATATATATATATATATATATATATATATATATATGTATATATGTATATATATATGTATATGCATATATATATATATATGTATATGTATATATGTATATATGTATACGTATATATATATATATGTATATGTATATGTATATATATATATATATATATATATATATATATATATATATATATATATATATATATATATATATATATATATATATATATATATATATATATATATATATATATATATATATATATATATTTGAAAATATTTTATCGAATCATTGAATTACATAAAATGTTGACATCTTTGTTCATATTTTGGAAATAAATATATAGTCGATTTACAATGTTGAGTAAGCATACATCTAAGTCAATAAACTCTTTTCACTAAGTAGTGACGAGTAAGGGTTATCTACACCGTCAAAATTATTTAGAGCATGATCCTGACCTTAATCACTTGACTCTCTATATTAGAAATCTAGAAGGATTTGTAACTTAGTGGATGGATATAAGCAACCTTCATCTCCCCATGTGAGCTACAACCCTTTTGATTTTGTTATATTTTTTTTATTACATATGTTATTAATAATATATACGAATGGATGGATGGACCATAATAGAAAATCTAGGTGAAAAGAATAAAGCAAAAGATGATGACAAGCCTACAAGTTGTTGAGAGGCCTACCATAGAGCTGTGGTCACCTTCTCCTTGCAGTTAGACTCCTCTACAATCAGTATTATGGCATCAAAAATTCATTTTAGAGCTAGTTCAAAATAGGTTTTGGATCTATTTTTATCAAGGATGCTTCTTATTTCAAGGCTCCCCCTGCTTTAACCTCCCCCATAGTTTCCCCAAGTCAATGTGTTGTGGAGAAGTTGGATGAGATTCCAATAGTAGAAATATCTCTCCCAGAGGTAAATGCTTTAATTTTATATTTTCAATAATATATTGTTATTTGTAGATTTAATGGATTCTAGCTTCGACCTGAGGATCTACATTCGTGGGTCTACTCTACCTAGACTAAGGAGTGTGAGATCCATTTATGCTCAAAGGGTTTCTTTATAGTTCAGTTTTTCTTCCTTAAATTTTTTCAAATTTTTTTTAAGGAAGGCCCATGGTTTTGGGGTAGAGATGGGATCTTTATGACCCCTTATTTTTTAAGTTTTGATCCTAATACTATGGTGATCTCAAAAATATTAGTTTGGGTTTGGCTCCCAAATATTACTCATCCCTTTGGGTACCCTTTAGTGTATGAAGCTATTGGAAATTATTTGGGAAGATTCATCAAGATGAATTTTAAGAGATTTCAGCAAGGACTCTTCTCCTACTCTTGCATTTGTGTTGAGGTGGATCTTAGCAAAGGTCTTCCAAATAGAATGTAGTTAAAACGTGACCTTTCCCTATGGATCCAAGCTTTGGATTATGAAAACACTGCATTTAAGAATCAACTAGCCATCTCCAAGGAACATGCCCTCACACAAATAGACTAAATAAGAAAAGGATTGGCTGATTAAATCTAAAACCTAGTAGCTGTATGAACATCCTCCAAAAGAAGAAGTCAAGGAAAATTCTACATATAGACCAAAAAATAATTTCATAATGGAAGATATGGAAGATACATCTACAAAAGATACTATTTTAGGTGGAAGAATCAAGAGATCAAAGGAATTTGATACTTCTGAGTTGGATAAAGGTCGAGCCTTAGTTGAACCCCAATTCTAGCTTGTTATTGTTTATATTCCTTCTACACCCCTTATAGAGTTATGGACTGAAGTTAAAAATAATAAGGGTAAAAGAGGATGCTTTGAGATTGTTAGATGTGGTGCTTCAAAATGTATTTGATCTGGGTTATTCTCCTGTTTCTATTTTTTCTACCTTTGAGGCTTCTTTAGCTTGAGGTGGCTTGGATTTTGGGATGTGACTTTTCCATCCATTTTTTTGTATGACTAGCATCATACTATATATATATATATATATACATACATATATATATATATATATACATATATATATATATATATATACATATATATATATATATATATATATATATATATATATATATATATATATATATATATATATATATATATATATATATATATATATATATATATATATATATATATATATACATATATATATCTTGTTGCATGTCAACACAATTGCATTAGATGTGGAGCCTTTATGTAATCAAATCTACCATCATGACATCCTCATCCACTCTTAATAATAGAAAATAATCAATCAAAAATTTAAAGTTCTTGTAATCTATGTACCCCTTTGCAATGGGTACAGGGCATGTAAATCCACTAGTAACCTTGAATCTAGGTTAGGTGTGTGATATGGGACTCTAGGATATGATACTACCTCCAATACACTAGGATATGTAATCAAATCAACCCTCATGACATCCTCATCCACTCTTGATTATAGAAAATAATCAATGAAAAATTTAAAGTTCTTGTAATCTATGTACCCCTCTGTAATGGGTGTAGGGCATGTAAATCCACTAGTAAACTTGAATCTAGGTTAGGTGTATGATATGGGACTCTAGGATATGATACCACCTCCAATACACTATCATTATCCATCACCATCACCACTCAACTCACCATAAAATATTTCATTATTTGTATGCTTTGTATGGCTTTGCCCTTCCCAACTACTTTATCATTGCTCATGCTTATTATGAAATAAAATGTCTCTTCCCTGCATAGCATATTACCACTATGTATGAAGAAATACATAACTTCATTTTCTATTGTCACGCTTAATAGAAATGAAAAAAATATTGTTGCTTAACTGTTTTTTAAAAAAAGTTAGATAGGGTAAAAGGTCATGTTGATTTATACTCCCTTGATTTAAAAAATCTCACTTTATGAAGATAAAATAATATATCCCTATTAAAAAATGGTTAAAGTTTATGCATAAATGTAGATACAACAATTAACAATGGAGCCGAATACATAGAGATAACATAGAAAGAATAATAATAATCACACGATATATATATATATATATATATATATATATATATATATATATATATATATATATATATATATATATATATATATATATATATATATGAACAAGACATTGGCTATAGATAGCCATGGAGGTATAAAAACAATGTCCTAGTAAATTGGATCAAATGACTTGAAATAGTCATCGGTAATAATAATTAGATGGGAATACAATTCCCAATAAAAACAAATAATATTGTTATATCTATATCACTGATATAATCACTAAAGGCAATTAGTAGTTTACTAATTATTACGGTAATCTACCCACGTTAACATTACACAATGTTAACATTCACCCCCTTAGTGTGAATATGAAGTGAACATAAATCATATTACAACTGTTGCCTCTAAGTGCTCATGATCTAGGTGTTTTTGTTTTCTAGGAAAACCAATAATCTCTGAAATAGTTTTCATGTGGATTACCAATAACCATAACATGATTATTTTACTAGTAGTAAACCAACAACCACAATATTATGATTTTGCAATACTACTATCAGCTCTCTTCAACATTTCCTCATTAAGAGATTAATATATGAACATAAAAGTATTTTTGTTCTCATTTCAAAAACACACCATATAAGAAATTTAAAAATAAAATGTGCCACCAAAGCATATGAACCCCTTCATTGGTGATAGATGAAAGGCTTTGGAATCCTCCTCCGTTACCTCCGACCTCCTTCATATCACTACTTTATTCAACTAATCTACTTTATTCAACTAATCTAAGTTTAAAACTCAAAAGGCGAAACTCCTACACTTAAATTTGACAACCCCTTAACATAACAAGAGTATACTATTTAAGACAATGAATACTCAATGAATGTTACTTTACATAGAAAATTGGCTTTATGATTAGCTCAGCTAAACTTGCACTATTGACACAAAATACTAATGATGTCTAAATTTAGTGTAAAGGCTAAATTTTTGTGTAACTAATACCTAAACATCAAATAACCAAATCAAATTCTACGCTATAAAAGTTATAAACCATGTTTATAATCTCAATCCTATCTAAACCTTTGAACATAATGATATATTAACTAAATTCAAATTGCCGATAAATAAATACGTCATGGCAGATTTTGACATCGGTACTGTAGCACGGCGATCCACAATGCAATGTACACGGTTTTGCTCAAACCTGGAGGAATCAGATCGAGAGATGCGGAGTTTGATGCAGATGGCTCGAGGAGTTCAATTGGTGACGAAATTGAACAAAGGGCGAACTACAAGATGGATGATTCAAGCCAGTATGCCGAGAAATGCAGGATTAAAGACAACCCATGCACGACATCGGATTTAATACAAACTGATGCACATCGACCAAGATGTGTACCAAATTTTGACTTTCAAGGAGAGTACATGAACTGACTACAAATAAGCATAGGACGAGAGGATTTAGTTGTGGGCTGAATTTGCCAATGCAAGTCGCTAATGATGCCATTGCCACGATCTACTGACAATGCATGTTGTTCAAAACTATCGATGGAGCTTGAAATTGATACAATTGCTTAGGAGTGTTGAGCCTGAGATTGAGCATCAAACGCCAAATAATAAACCCAAAATTGACTTCAGTTTTTAGAGAAGAGTCTGCCAGGACCTCGGCTCATGGGGAGCTCGATCTTAATACAATCTGATGTAAACATAGACCAACACTTGTGAACAAAGCCATGTTGAGTCGGCCAAAGGCGGATGCAAATAAAGAGTGAACTCAATGCGTAGAATACTAGTCAACAACTGTACGTAGTCAGATTTCTGATTGGATAGTCATGATGACATACATGTTGGTCGATCTACCTTTGTTTTTCATGGCCGTTTCAAATAGATTCAGGTCAACATAAACCAGAAGACGAATATTCATAGCGGCGAGTAAAAATAACTGCCCCTTCCAAAACTATTTAGGCTTTCATTATGCACAGGATTAAATACCCTCTTACACCAAATATTAAAATTGGTTAGAGTTTATGCAGAAATGCAGCTGCAACAATCAATAATGGAGCTGAATACACAGATTTAATATAAAAAGAATAATACTTATCACTCCATATATTGTATACAACATGCATATGAACAATATATTGGCTATTATTATATAGTGATGGAGGTATCAAAACAACCACTTGGTAAATATAGGATCACATAAACTAAAATAATCATGGGTAACATTAATCATACGGGAATACAATTCTCAATAATAACAAATAATATTTTTATAACTATATAACAATATAATTATTAAAGTTAATTAGTAAATTACTAATTATTATGGTATTTTTTTATGTGAATATTATTTAATCTTAACTTTGTTATTGCTCATCACTATTATCACTTGGCCCACCTTAAAATATTTTATTGTTTTCATGTTTTGTATGGTTTTGCCCTTCCCAACTACTACTCCTCATGCTCATTGCAAAATAGAACATCTCCTCCCTACATAAAACAATACCACTATGTATGAAGAAACACACAACCTCATTTTCTATTATCACCCCTAACAGAAATATAAAATTATTGTTGCTTAATCCTTTGTTTAAAAACATTAGATGGGGTTAGAGGTTATGCTGATTTATACTCCCTTAATTTACAAAACCTCAGTTTACGAAGATAAAATAGTAGATCTTTTCTGTTAATTTGATTATGACATGACTCCACACTTGATGTGTGGTTTGAATCAACATTGCATTGCCTCTTCTATGGGGACAAGATATTGACATCTCAGGGTCTACCTTGTTACTCCCACTTATCCATGCAACCAATATATTGGCACCTAGAGAAATTACAGTAGGCTTGAGAATATACGGAAATGTCATTCTCAAACTTTTAGACAAATAGGAAAGACCATGAAATATTTTTAGGTGAGTTATGCGATGATGGTGAGGGGCAATGACAAAGTATTTCAGGGGATATCGTATAATATGGGGCCCATATAAAAATATATTTTAATATTGGCTTAGATGAATATGTTATCATTTGGAATGCAATCATATTTTTGTGCAGAAATATATGGATAACACTTATCCCATATAAATCACACCTACACATCCGAGTATGCTAAATTTTAAATTGACATGTCAATAGAATAGTTGTGCAAAATGTTTTAAGGTTCGGTTATATCAAAGCAAGGTGGCAACATATTTGATTGGATGTTTCCTATTTTCAAAGATAGATGAAGATGTCATGAAAGTTGATTTGATTGTGATAGTTCTCCACATCTTATATGTAGCTCGAATCAATGATGCAATGTTGCTGATGTTGAGACAAGATATTGAGGTCTCAAAGTCTATCTTATAGCTTCCATTCATCCATGATGCCAATATATCGAAACTTGAAGAAATATTTCACGGTGAGTGAGGTGGTGATGGTAAGGGCCAACAATATGTTTTTCAAGTGTTATTGTACCATATAGGGCCCATATCATGTAACAGACTGAACATCAAGGCCACTATTGGATTTACATGCCTTGCACCTATTGCAAACATATTTGTAACTTGCATGGTGGTGGCATTGTTGATTGACAATTTTTCATTGTCAAGGGTTGATGAGGACATCATGAGATATGATTTGATTAGAAAAGGTATACATGTCCAATGTGTTGTTTGAATCAACATTGTAATGTCATTGATGTCGGGAGAATACATTAAGTTCTCAGAGTCTATCGACATATTAATCTAAAGTCTATCTTGTAATTTATGTTCATCCATGCAATGAATATATTAACATTTGGAGTAATTAAATCAGGGTTATTAACATGCAGACACCAAACATGGACCCATGGAAGAAAGGGCAAAGCCATAAAAAACATACAAGTGGTAAAATATTTCAACATGCACTAGACAGTCACAATGAATGGCTATGACATGGTATTTTAGGAGATACAATATGTCACGAAGCCTATATTGTACAACAAATCCAGATTCAAGGTAGTGGTTATATTTATATGTCCTGCATCACCTTTTGTAAAGAGGTCCATAGTTTAGTGGATGACAACATTTTTGATTTGTTATTTTCTATTGTTGAAAGTAGACAAAGGTATCATAAGAACTGATTTAATTTAAACATGACTCTATATCTTATATGCTATGTAAATCAACGATGCAATATTCTTAAACTTTCATCCATCCATATTATCAATATATTAATATGTGAAAAGAAATTATTACATCCCTTCCAATAATCCTTAACCAAAAAATATATATATATAATTTAACGATTTAGACACACATGGAATTTTGATAACTTCGCCTATATAATATGTGCAATAGATGTACCCTCCCCCGTGGATCGTTCTCAAGAAGACTGCAGCCGAATCAGGAAGAAGCACATTTTGTCGTGTACTAAGAAGCTTCTACGAGGCAGGTGGAATTAAATCATTTTCAATTTAACCGGCGTTGGCAGTCAATTGTTAAGGTGGAATCCTATTACAATTGGAGGCAATGGGAGAAAATAACGTATTCTATACCGCACTTGAGCTAGACTCTTCTCTAGTGCTTAGCCAAAATTTTGGCACTCATGAAACCAGTGTGATGAAAGAGCCGCATTTTGAGCCTTTTCTTCTTGCCACTCCTTACAATATGGAGGGGTTTAATGAATTAAATAACCTCCACTGCGTTTATTCCTCACTAAATATAACCTCGTCTCCTGCCCAGACTTTCTCCGCCTTCACCACATACATAAAATCGCATCCAAAGGCAGCTGTACATTGAGCAATCTAAGGATATCCTCTGCCAAGTAAATATCAGAATTAGAGTGGAAATTGATCTTATTTCATGCTCAACGAGTCTACTTGTAAACATAATAGAGAAGTTGAGAAGAGAGCAATTGGAGGTCCTTTCAATCCACTCACAGAGGGAGGTTTTCAGTTTAAAGCCAATATTCGCATAGCAACAAAGGTAGATAGTACTTTAATTTCTTTGAAATATTTTGTAGCAAAGTTGTCAAATGGGACTGTTTTTAGAATTGTTACTAGAGAGTGAGAATAAGTGCATAGATGAAGACTTAATGCAATATGTTATTTTCTTCAGAATGTGAAGAACCCGGAATGGAATACTTCCAACTGGAAAACATTTGGCGACATTTTAAGATCCTCTCTCAACAAAGGATTTTGATGAATTCAGTACGGAAGCATGATGCGCTAAAGCTAAGAATTCTGTGTTTAAGCCAGGTGGAATGTTGGTTGACGAGGAGTTACACCTCAGCAGATGGTTAATCTCCCCTACCACGTCAAACTATTTGAATCTCTTTACCCGCGTATTCTATCTACTCTGTTTTTCTTTTCAACTGTATTCTGAATGCTCCTTTTTCTGTAGATAAGTAATTGAATACAAAAATGAATGTTATGTTGATAAGCAGTGAAGCTCTTCAAAAGTAATGTTGTGTATAACCAATGAAATGAGCAACGAAGCTCTATGAATTGTATTTGCAGTAATCATAATATAAAGATAATTTAATTTTGCATTGAACTCTGTTCTTTGTTTGGTTTATTTGCAGTCTATTCTGCTTTATGTGTTTGCTGTTGCAAACTGTGTGAAGCGTCTCAATCCTACAAATTTGGTATCAGAGCTTCACTGATCCTGAGAAGCAGTCTGCAGAGGAAGCGTCTAGAAGCTAAGAAAAAGGAGATCGAATATTCTTTTAAGGGGTTTTGCCTTCAGCAGAAAAGTGCCTACCATTAATCAAATCAAAAAGAAGAGGCCGTAGCCTGTTAATAAGACAAAAGGGAACTGTTAAACTAATAGAGGGGCTTAATTGGTTAAAAACTTTTAAAATGCATTGTCAAAATGTCCTGGTTAATTAGTGAATTTATATTTTTAGAAATTCATAAAATAATGATTGATGACAACATCGTAACATCACAACAAACAAATATCTAAAATGATGACATAATGCATGACATCACTTTGAAAGTTGTCAAACACTCAAATTGCAAATATCAAAAAAATATCTGAAATTTGCAATCCATGCTTATTAATTACAACATTTAATGCTTTGAACCTCCAAAATTGAATGGATTTGTGGACACACATCTTGATCTCAAGATAGATAGTCACAAATTGATTCACTCATTTCTAAAAATCTATAAATACAAGGGTTCTCACTCATTCTTTTAAGATTGAAAGTGTAAATTTATTATGCAGAAATACTATCAAACAAGATTCACTCATTCAACCAATTAGACCAAATTAAAGAACCTAAGTCATTGGTGAACAAAGTGATGACAGAGGCTTATGCTACATATTATTGACAAAGACTTGGAGCACCAAATCTGGGGAAAAACATGCTTATTAATCACTTTTGAGGGAGAATAGCTACTTGGAAGGTATAGCTTGTCTTAATTTCATAATTAGTTTCTTTCAATTCATTAGCACCACCCTTAACGCATTAGTTCTATAGGCTTATTTTGAGATTTATTGACTAACACATGAGCTAACTTGCTTCGTAATCTTATTTTACATTATGGCACGTCTTTCGGGATTGTGCCTCCCACACATCATTTATTCCTTCTAATTAAGAATTCAAACCATTTTTCGATGCTTCTTTGCTCATCTCTTTTTCTAATTTTTGTGTCTTATGACTTCTAGATCAAATGGTAGAGTTGACCTATAATCAACAAGTTCATCCCAATCATCAACAAGAATGCCCTGTGGAACAGTGGGTTCACCCTGAGTAATAGTGAGACCACCCACGTAAATGATGAAATCAACTTTTTTGTTTTTCTATCTCTATCTATGTATTTTTACAGAATGGTGAAATCAGCCTAAAGATTGGTGGGATTGACCTATGGAATGGTGGGTTTGTCTAAGATCAGTGAAATCATTCTAGACCAAAACCTATAGGTAACTGCTATATTTTTCATTTTTATCATTTCGACGAGTTCACCCTATTTATCAGTGGGATTAACCTGCTAATCAATGACATTATCATATTAATGATGGGATCCCCAAATAGTGTGTTTACTTTTTTGTGTAATATCATATTCATCCTACTGAATGACAATATTTCTTTGTAGAATGGTGAGTTCATTCTACAAAATAACAAGAATGCCCTATGTCCAATTTAAGAAGTTAAAATGACAAAGTTCAAGTTTATTTTGATATCATACAACCCTTTGCTAGACTTCTAACTCTTTGTTTTGTAGAATTAAGATATTTAGTTTCTATTTTACAATAAGCCAAGTCAAATTTCACTTCATATTTTATTTGGTGTTCTAAAATGAACTCAAACATTAGATATTTGCTCTTAAGAGCTTTTGATTTTTTAACTATTGTTTGTTTTGTATTTGTTTCATACAAAAGTGTAGCAAGTATGCTCTCCTCCCATCCCCTTTAGGGAACTTGGGTGATCCAAAAATGTTTCATTCATTTCTTTTATTTTTTAGTCCAAGCATGGAAGGAATGTTGTTAAGACACTCTCCAAAATCTAAGTGATTTGGGTGATCCCAAAATGACCCTAAGGTCTTTCTACAAACTTTATTTCTTGGCTTATGGGCGGGAGTTCATAGCCTCTCCATGAGTTCTCTAAGAAAGAATTGACCCGAGAATTCATCTCATAGTATCGTTTGAACCCCACTATATGGTGAGTTATAAAAATTAAGGTCATTGTACGGAGATGCTTGTTTGAGTGGTTAAACAAGCTCTGTTAGTAAACCCTACGTTAGAATGAATATTTAACCTAGACATCACACTACACTGAGCAATTGATGTCTGTAGTGATTGTAAAATGGGCAAACCTTTTTATAACAAGATAGTCAACTTGGATCCAAATGATGTGTTTCACCCTAGTTTTAATCACACAGATGGGACTATTTATATCATATGATAGTTATAGTTTCTAGAAAATCCCCACTTACTATAGAGTGTTACTGGTGAAGGCCGAGTAGCTCAAAGTTTCATGTCACCATACAATCTCTTGAGAGAAGAGAGAGCCTAAAAACTTTACATTTCATGTGTATCTAAATTTATTAGATTAACAACTTTTTTTCCTATCAAGGAGTATATTGCCAAAATCTAATGGTACAAAGAAACCTTGTAAGTTTTAGCATAGGAACATGTATTTTGATGCTTCTTATTTGTTTTGCCTATTAAGTCTAATTATATTTTGTCAACCTCTTGAGTCTTGCCTTCACTTTGGCTTGAATTGTTTACTTTTGTATTTTAGACTATTTTATTGATTTCTTGTGTTTAAATGTCATCTTGCTCATACTCAAGTCCAAAATCGCCTTTTTGTTTGAACCAAGTCAAAACCAAAAAATTAGGTTCAAACACATAGTCCATTGGACACTTCCTAGATGAGGCATTACTCTTCCCAAAATTTTGACAATATTTACCTCATGTTAGTTTTATATTGACTAAGGATACCATTATGTTGTTTGCATAGTACCATTATGCAGTCCAATTGAAAATCATTCAAATCGGGATCTTTTGGACCCAAATCTAGTTTAGGATGAATTATTTACAATAAGGTTCACTTTTGAACCCACATACCTTTTTTGAGCAAAGTCATCCTAAATCAGTGTTCATTTTTTAAACCCACATACTTATTAGAAGCCAAGTCAATCCAAGTCATGTTCATTTTGAACTGCATGATGTACCATTCTATTTCGTTATCAAGGTTTCTTTTTGAACCCACTTATGAATCATGAGCTTAATGAAGCCAAACAAGGGTTTTTCTTTGACCCACACACCTATTACTAGATCATTTTAATGTTGAATCAGGGGTTCATTTTAAACGCATGTATCACACTCCATTTTACTGGGACAATACTACCATTTTTGGTGGCATATTTCCTAGATCGATACCACCCTTTATGGGGGCATATTTTCTAGGTTGATATCACTCTTTTTGGGGCTAATTATTAATTACTACACCAATCCATGCTAATTTTCATATGCTGACCCCATTCTCCTCTTTTGGCCTACATTAGAAACCAAACTCTGCAACACTCAAAGGTTACCATTCTAGGTTATCCTTGTTTGGCTTGTGTTAGCTACCAGGATCCACAATGCTCAAAGGTTACCATTCTAGGTTCTCCTCCTTTGGCCTATGTTAGCGACCAAGCTCCATAGATCTAAAAGGTTACCATTCTAAGTTTTCCTACTTTTCCTTGTGTTAGCAACCAAGCTCCTTAACACTCAAATATTACCATATTAGGTCCTCCTCCTTTGGTGAGTATTATCAACCAAGCTCCATAGCACCCAAGGATTATCATTCCAGGCCCTCTGTCCTTTCCTTCCAATTTTGGTAGCTCATTACCTAAGCAAAGCTACACGATCATGACTAGGCGTGTTAAAGCTACTATCCTAGGCTCATTGCCAATATTTATTGAACCCATCATTGAGGAACTTTAATTTGATGAGCTAGTCTTTGTTGATCCCTTCTTTTTTAATCTAATTTTAGAAAGCCTAGTATTGAACAACAAGCTATTTTTCATACGGTGCCAACTATTCCCCACTTTAAAAAATCCCATCCAAAGGTCTTCACACCACAAAGCTGATCATAGTTCATCCAAGAGCCATTATCTATTATAGACCCAAGTGTGTTCAAATCCAATATTTTACAAATGAGTGTGTTCCAAGGCCAAAACAATCAATTAATTCTTGATGTTATTATTGAAACACCCATTTGTGATGAGTCAACCTATGATGAATCACCTTTTGATCCCCTAAGAACTTTGATTTGACAAGCCAGTCCTGGTGAAGTTTCCTATCAACACTTGTCATTTTTTTGAAACACCTCACTTTGACAAGCTAATCTCTTTGGAGTTATTTCTAGACCTTTTTCCCCTTGTTGAGGAGTTTCACTTTGACAAGGCAGTCTCTACAGAGTCAACCCTCAAATTATTTCCTCTCTTTAAGGAGCTTCACCTAAACAAGCCAGTCTATGTTGAACCCTTATTAGATGAATTTATTTTCCAAGAGCCCATCATGCCATCACAAGCCATTACTTGTCCAATACCACACATTCAGTAAGACATCATTGCAAAAACATCCATAATCAAATAAGAATTAGAATTATAGTCAGGTTCTATTATTTAACTAATATCAGATTCAATAATAGAAGCAAAATCAACATTATTCTCATCATTGGATTTATAGTCTTTTGAGTTGGAACCATCTTCAAAATTAGAACACAGTCATGGTTGTTAAAACATTAGTCACACTTGCCATGTAGATCAATTTGAATACATTTGTGATCCTTTTATAGTTTTTGAAGATGATTACATCGGCATCGATACAAGTTATCCTAGTATCTTTTATGAGTATTATGATTTCTTTCATCATTAAATTATTATTCTACATATCATTACCACCAACCAACATAGGCATTATATTGATGTTCCACCTCCCACAAGCATCAATTGGGACTGATAGAATCATACTTTGTTCAATTGCATCCATGGCAACATATCAAGTGGACCAAGACTGCATTCATATAGAAGAAAAAAAATATCCTAGTGAAACCTTTTCGTAGGAGATAGGAGACAATAAAAGTCCACACTCAACATCTACTAGTGAAATCTTGTTAGAGGTAATAGAAGACAATCAAAGTTAAAGGTCAACATTCCTTAGTGAAACCTTCTTAGAAGTATTATGAGATAATCGAGATACCTTTATTGGTGAAAACCTCTTTGAGGTGCCAACTTCTAAGAACAAAAGTTCCTAATTGATTGGCAATCTATAACATAATTAGATAGCAACATCTCTCAGGCCTAGACAAAGAAAAATATTATGGTCCTATCGAGAGCTTGTGCAAAAGTATTTAGCCCCAACACAACCAAAATTATGTCGAATCAAGAATTAAAAACATTGTGTGTGACTAAAATTCTCAATCATCATTTGCTACCAAATCATTATATATTCCATTATGAACCAATATTTTATTTCCAACTCAGACCATGTATCCTATGCCTATCATTACTTACCCCTATTGGTTTCACTTTCCTTTATAGATGCTGCAAATACATCTTATCTCAAAGGTCGAAGGAAACAAAATCCAATCCCAATGAAGACCACAAAAATATTATTTAACTTTACATCAATAGTAAGTTCTCATTAGATCAACTATTTATAAGGTATGTGGGTAGCAACTTCAATGAACTATTTTGATTGTATCATATGCTGATCAGGATGTGCATATCCACATTAGTAGGAATAACATAACCATTTACCTTTCCTTAACTTTGCCTCACCTTAATATCCTTTTGTATCTTACCATAAGTTTGAGCTACATTGACTTGAGGTCTTTCGTGACTATGTAGGCAATGCTCAATTTATATTGAGGTCAGCTTAGTCACCCTTTTGACATGATCTCACCATTTTTTGAGAAACACAAGCCATTCTCTCACCATTTTTGTGAGTAACATAAACCAATGTTCTTGCCATTTTGTGAGTCACCATTATGTGCATTATTCATTTGAAATATATACATTACTGAACCCTTGGTTTATGCCATGCTCTCACTATGTTATGAGTTGAACCATTTAGTATCTCATAATTCTTAATCAATTTGATACACTTAGAAAAATCCTAAACATTTGTAACAAATCTATAAAACCCTAAAAATCACAAAATCCTAAAAATTGGCTTAGAATTTCCATGTGAGAAAGAAAAACCATTAAATTTTTTGGGATGGGCCATCTTGTTTATTCAATTTATATATAGACCACCTTGGTCTTTTTCCTCCCATTTCTAAGAGATCTACATCGACATGAGGTCTGCACGGACTATGTAAGCATTACTTGGATACATGGGGTATTCCAAGTTAGCTTGATCACACCTTCTCTTCTTTTTTGACCACTTATTTACTTTAAGGATCCTAGGACTCCTACACTATTTAAAAAGTAACCACTTGTCCTTTAGTTTTCTCATCTTTAATGGCCTAAGCCAATGCTCACACCATTGAATGAGTCACCATTGTGTAAATTATTCATTTGAAGTAGATGCATTACTACACCTTTGTCTTTTCTTATGCTCTTTCCATTTTTTAAGATTGCTCACATCTTCTATATGAAAATCAAATTTTTATCATCAATTTTATCCTATTGCATATCCTAGGAGAACTACATTTGGCCTAATATTCATTTTGGACCTTGCATCTATGGAACTATGTAGGCAGTGTCCACTTGCCTAATGCATCTCCAGTTAGTTCGGTTACCTCTTCCCTTTTCTTATCTCCTCCCCCATAGTTTATTTGTTTGTTTCATTATCTCTTATAGCCTAGAGGAAATTTTTTGTTTGTCTTATTTTTATGTCATTATTTCCCTATATCTTAGGGGCAACTTTGTGTCTATTGGTTGTATGTCGTGGTACTAGTGTCACTATCACTTAGCCTAGAAGTCACCCTATCATAGAGCATAATGCCTCTATTACACGTACATGAACAATTTGTTTTATGTCTCTACTAACATTGTGATTAACCATTGTTTGTGTTTATTTATCTTTGTGTGTTTAGATTAGTTTTCTTCCTGCATGTTTATTTGTTTTAGTTTGTTTAGTTATTTTTGATTGTTTTTGTTCATTTTGTTTGTATTTATTTATTATTTAGTAGATTTTTGTGATTTTGTTTTATTTTATTGGTGTTTTTTTGTTCATTGTTTTCTTTTTCTTGGTGTTTTGTTGTGCTTTGATGTCTCTTTGTTTATTTTTCTTGGTGTTTTGTTGTTCGCTCATTTGTTTTTATTCGTGTTTTGTTATGTATTTATTTTGTTTATTGGTGTTTTATTGTGTCTTTTGTATTCTTATTTTGTTTTATTTATTTATTTATTTACTTACATCTTTCTTTAGGTTATTTGTTTATTATGTCATGTTTGAATACATTTCATAATCATTTTGAGTCTAGCCTTACCTTAGGCTTCACTTGTTTATACTTTTATTTCAATTTTATTAATTGATTATTCTTAAGCATACCTTGTTCATGCATAGGTCTTGATTATTCATAATCTTGATTCCAAGTTGGTTAAAACAATTTCCTTACCTTGTTTTATTGTTTGTTTGTGTTTTCATACATTCTCATTCCTACTTAAGTCTTGATTATTCATTTATCAATTTTGAGTTAGTTACATTTTATTTTATTTTATTTTATTTTATCTTTTTATTATCTCTTTTTATTTAAATGTAAATAGTAATAAATTTGATTTCGATAGTTTTTGTCATTACTTTTAGTTATAAATATTCATGTTTGAATTGGTCAATTGAAAAATAAATATAGTGTTATTATAAGTTATTCATGATTATGATGTGTAATTTAAATTTGCTAAAGTAAACACCAAGTGCTCCAAAGGACCAAAAAGTCAATGTGGCACCGAACAACATCTTTGAAAGCATTATCCTACATATCCACTATCTAAACAAAATATCATAAACATAATTGAACATTGGTTCATATTTCTTTTATTCCTCATTCCTCATTCTATTTTCTCTTGATTTTGGGAGAACTATATTGGCTTGAGGTTCATTTGGACTATGTAGGCAACACTTGGATAGATGACATATCTCGGGTCAGTCTAGCCATCATTATTCTTCCAATCATCTCTTTCATCACATCGTGTATCCTTATATGCCTAGTTTTTTGTGGCTTCTTCAATCATTAGACCCTTGCATATACATTTTCTCCTATTTGTCATTAAACTATACAATAGGTTATATCCTTGAGCTATGATTTCTAATTTTCCCTACTAAGGCATAATATTTGAAATAATCACGAATCTAATCAACCCTTCTATGGCAAAGTCAATTTATCAACTGATATACTATGATCTGTTGGGCCACATTATTAATTCATTGACCTCCTTTATCTGGAATAATGCTCTCATTTTATTTTTCTTCCAATTCCAAGCTCTATAGCATTTGCACTTGTTTTGTCAATTTAAAATATGCAACTTGTTTTGAGATCGATCATTTCCTAAGCTGATAAGTTTAACCCTCTTTTGGGTATGTCGAAGTGTGTCACTTATATTTTGGGATGCATTCCTCATACTTCCCCCTACTAGGGGCCCATTATATTTTATTATATTTTGATCATTAGGAATCAATGTGTGCAACCATTAGCTCATATGGATTTAATCTTATCCTAGGTTAATTTCACTCTATCTCTCTTTTGTGAAATTCCACCCCTCTCTTTCATCCCTACATGCCCTCTCAAGGGGGCATCATGTGTCATTAATTATTTTTTCCATCATTACCTTCCAACTTCTTCTTAATCAATTTTTCATTCTTTAAAAAGTCTTTGCTTCATCTAGTGTCTTGTAACACATTCTCAAATAAGGGAAAAATGTAGACACCCAATTCTTACTTCTTTTGTGTCTAAATGGTTGTTAGGACTTTATGTAAATAATGTAAATTAAGTCTATAAACCATTGAAACACTCTGATTCATCTTCACACATCATGTTGAATATCTGATTCGCATCAATATGATCTTAAATGGGGCATTAACCTATATGCAATCATCACCTTATTATAGTTCTTCTCTAGTCAAGTTTCGACCTAGCAATTAATGTTTTTGACCATGTGTGAGGGATGACTTGTCCAATTCTAGAAATGGAAATTAACATGATTAGAGATGTTGAATTGCTTACATGGATTCAAATGCAGTCAAAATATCCATGGCTAATTAGTGAATTTAAAACAAAATTCATAAAATCGTAATTGATGACATCATCCTGGCATGACAAAAAATATCTTAAATGATGACATCATGCATGGCATCACCCTAAAAGTTATCAAACACTCAAATTGTAAATATCAAACAAATATCTAGATTTGCAAGCCATGCTTATTAATTGTAGAATTTAATGCTTTGAGCCTCCAAAATTGAATGGATTTGTTGCCACACATCTTGATCTCAAGATGGACAATTACAAATCATTTCTCTCCTTTATTAAAATCTATAAATACAAGGGTTCTCACTCATTCCTTTGAATTTTAATTGTGTATACTTATTATGTAGAAATACTATCAAACAAGCTTCACTCATTCACCCAATTAGATCAAATTGAAGAACCTAAGCCATTGGTGAACTAGGAGATGATGGAGGCTCATGATACACCACATTGATGAAGACTAAAAACACTAAATCCAAGGAAAAGAATGCCTAATAACGACTTTTGAGGGAGAATAGCTACTTGGAAGGTATAACATGTCTTACTTTCATAATTAATTCTTTGAATTCATTAGCACCACCCCTTGAGGGAGTAGGCTTAACACTATAATTCTCTATGCTTATTTTTATATTTCTTGACTAATGCATGGGCTACCTTGGTTCATAATCCTAATTTATAATGATATACTACAATATATTCTTTCTATTTGAGAAACTCCAATGGACACATTTTTTTATGGTATTTTTGAAGATGTTACTTGTAATCATTGAATTACATTAATGTAAATATCTCTACCTATATTTTGTAAATAAACATATAATGGATTTATGATGTTGATTAAGCTTACATCTACACTAATGAGTTCCTTTGGCTAAGAAGTGATGAATAAGGGGCATCTATGCCATCAAAATCACCTAAGGCATGATTTTGGCCTTAACCACTTTACTCTCCATGTTACATACCTAGAGGGATTTGTGCCCTGGTATATGGATATAAACAACAATCATCCTCACTTTTTGGAATATAACCCTTTTGATATTCACATTTTACTTGATATCTATGACGAATAACAAGTTTCATGAAAATAAGTGGTATATTTTATTCTTTGGTCAGAATTCTAATCCCTATAAGGAAACTTTTTCAAAGCTCAGGGCTTCCTTGGTCATAAATAATACTATATAAAAGTAATACATATATTACTATAATATTTATAGCTATAAATATATAATATAATTTTATATATAAATATAAAATTATATAATATATACTATTAGAATATTGTATACATTAAAATAGTATATATAAATATAAAATTTGGAACTTTAATATCTTATCCCATGTTAATAGTATTGTGGTGTTAATTCAAACTGTATATTAGATGTGAATATCTATCACAATCAAATCATTACTCATGTCATCATCATTCACCCTTAACAATAAAAACTAGTCAATCAAATATGCCACCACCCTACAAGATGTAGACCCCTTACCAATGGGTGCATGTCATGTAAATCTAATAGCTATATTGAATCCAAATCTAGGGTACAATATAGGCCCTCTCATCTATGTGAACTACCATGTCATTCCTTATCACCATCACAACCCGATATATTTTAAAATCTTTCACCACTTACATGTTTTGTATGGCCTTGCTCTTATCAACTACTTTTTCATTACTCAAGTTCATCATGAAATGAAACATCTCCTCTATACACAGTTTAGTGGCACATTGTATGGAGAAATACACAACTTCATTTTCTATTGTCACTTATATTAGAAATTTAAGAATATCATATCTTAACCTTTCAAGTATGTAAAGTAAGACAAAATCAGTGGTTATGGGTTTCAAGTGAAATACAACTAAAAATTCTCAATCATTGGCTCTACTAAACTGTACTTTACTACATTAGATAATTACATCCATTTTGATGTAACATAGATATTTAAAATAACCCCTACTAATATAAATTTAAGAATATAATATTTAAGATTTTGAATAATAAAACATTTAATGATTTTTTAAGATTTACAAATTAATAACATTTAAGTATTCTTTTAGACGTTTTCATTACATCTCTTTAATGTCACGTTGGTTTTTATTAAATCGAATTGGTGGTGAAAAATCTCACAAAAATTCACTATATATTTATGTTGGAGGCGTTTACTGTCATGAAACTAGACTTTACTGTCATGAAACCTAGATTCATCTCTGCATTAAGTTTATGCCCAATCTACGGTCTATATCATGTTGGTTGATGAATCAACGGATGGTAGTAGGCCAGTGGGTCTGGTTAGCTGGAGGCTTATACGGTAAGGTACTCACCTGAGATTCATCTTACATAAGACCCCAAAAAAAGAATATGTTGTTTTTTAAAGAATTTAATAAGTGTTTTGCCATCAGCTTAACAGATGTGATGAGTTTAGTGTAGGGAAGGAATGAATCGCAGGAGCAAGGAGTCTCATAGCGTCTGGCCAACATTACCATTTTTGTTATGTTTCTTCATTCATGGTTGCAGAAGTTGTAGAAGGGTGGTACAACAAGTAAAAGTAGAAAACTACATTGGATTGGAGATGCGCATCTAAAAGGGTGCGACGCCATTTTCTGTTTTGGCTCCGAATCATTGTGCACCAGATCCATGAACTATTCAACAAACTTATTTAAGGTAAATTCACCTCATCTTCTCTAAAGTGGCCTTCATTGCAAATACGCTTAAAGATCTCACCCCCTACGGAATATTCTGTAACAATTTCTAGATGGGTTAGAGTCAATATGACCTGCAACAAAGAATCCAAAGACTCTTACAAACTTTTTAAAACACATATGTTGCATTATTTTTAATTATCACTGATATGGAGAAACCAAAAATGTAGAAAAAGTAAGGCTTTTACAGCTCTGTGACGCTGGAGTATAATGTAAAAATCCCCTTCCCAATTGGAAACCTTGAGTGAATATTAGTCAAAAAGTTCAATAATAAAAATATCCTTCCATAATTGCAGAACTTCCAACAATGTCAAATAC
Organism: Torreya grandis; assembly: GCA_037957365.1. Lineage (NCBI taxonomy): Eukaryota > Viridiplantae > Streptophyta > Pinopsida > Cupressales > Taxaceae > Torreya > Torreya grandis. Next base: position 137,450 of record JARHVA010000983.1, on the reverse strand, counting down.
TGCTTTTCTATTTATATTGAAAACTAATAAGTTTATAATATGCTGCACTTTTCCAATTCAAAAATGTAGTCAAACACCCAATAGTTAATTGTACAGAGTCATCTAATACATATGTTTAAAACGTTACATTGATTGGGATTTAGTTTCTGCCAAGGCATGTGGTCCTGTTTTGAAGAGTCAATATTAATGGCTTTGCTGATTGCATAAATTTGTTGCAATAAGCTACATTATTGGGGCTAACTGACATTGCTTTTGGGTCAGTTCTGGTAATTCCAAATATGAAGATGTCAGTTTATGCTCGGTTTAATTGACTCTATATATTCTCCATTTTTCGAGTAGGGACCTGACAACTAATATCCCTCTTTTTCATTATTAAAAATATTACTTCAAAATTTATAGCTACAATGAAAAACAATCTTCACAACTTAGGGCTTACTAATATATTGAAATTTCAGTATCCCACTTTCAATAGTATGCTATTATTCAGATCATAATGCTACCATTCATGGATTATAACAACTGACAACTGTTTCCATACAACAAAAATCTACCATCCATGGATTATAACACAACTGATAACTGTCTCCATACAACAAAAATCAGAAAATAAGAATGTTGAAAATCTTGAATTTGAATTTTAAACCCAATTTTATAAAAAAAACAAATTCCAAATTGATTTATAATCACCCTTCAACTTATTATCTTCAAAGAAGAACCAAGAGGAACATAACACATACTAAAAATGAAGACATTTCATACAAATGAAACCATTGGCATTAACTACTGCCATTGAGGGTCTATCAGTATAACACATCAATAGAAATAATAAATGAAAGATCGTTCTGCAGGAAGAAAAGGAAAACAATCTCCCTCCTCACAATTTCACCATAGCTTGTTCAACAAACTGAAAATTTCTTTGTTTAGTAAATACCACAATTTCACGAAACCATCACTTTTGCATGGTTATGTGACATGATTTGTAGTGACTATAGTTACCATCTGTGTGACAAATCACGGACACATGTCAATAATTTTTTGTTAGCTTGGCTTAGTTGCTATCTGTGTGACAAATCACGGACACATGTCAATAATTTTTTGTTAGCTTGGCTTACACATATATTATATGTTATAATATATATTTTTATTAATATTAATTATATATTATTATATTATAGTATAATGTAATATTAATTAATAATAATATTTATAATATTATTATAATCTAATATTATATATTAATATTATGTATAATATAATTTAAAAGATATTTTATCTATATATATGAAATAATATATTTTAATATATTATATAATATTAAATTATAAGTTAAACTTCAATATTAAAATGTCAAAATGTTTAATATAATAAAATGTAATAAAATAATTATATATATTAATATATAATATAATATATATTTAATATTATAATATATAATATAATATATCTAATATATTATATATTAATGTAATTAAAAAGTATATATATATATATATATATATATATATATATATATATATATATGTTAAACTTTAATATTAAAATATTTAATATAATAAAATGTAATAAAATAATTATATATCTTAATATATAATATAATATATAAATATATATTATATTAAAATATAAGATCAAATCCAATATTAACATATCTAATATAATAAAAATAATATAAATTATATATTTCATATATATAACTAGTTGTGTATTAAAGGTTTTATTTTTTAGATTGATATATATTAAAGTCCTTATTAACCTCCTTAATTATACTTAATAGGGTAACAAACAAATATAAGAATGGGGTAGCAAACATATATAAGAATTTAAGCCTTTATTAGATTCCTCAATTACATTTATTTGGGGTAACAAATAAAACTCACGAATGTTTATTCTTTTGAAATGAATAATATTAGGATAGTGTAATGAGCAGTGGTTGATGATATCTCTGTGGACATTTTCATCTATCTCAAAAAGAAAGTAATCATAATAATAAATTGAGTTGAGGAGAGAAAACATGAAAACTAGTGGAAATTTCAAGGAAGGGAGACATACGTTTTCGCTTTTATATGCTTTAATTATTGTGTTGCATGTAATCAAAATATGACTTGTTCCAAACTAGACACTTGTATATGTCTATACATGGACAAGTCATCCAATATGATTTTATTGTCATGAATTTTTCATTGACGGGTGGGGTCACCATCAACCGAAAATTCTCTTTCCTTAGTTGTTGCACAAATGGGCTATCGTAGATGATGACTTAGATAAACGCAATTTTGAGATAAATCAATTGTTAGAAAATAGTATCTGTAAAGATGTTTTGAGACCTTGAATCTTTCACATACTTACATTACTGTGCATTTGTCGAATGATTTTGTACATGTGCACCACATTTTGCGCATACGTGTAATGTTTGTAAACTTTAACTTAATTTGGCTATTAAAGTTTAGAGGAGAACTGAAGAAATTCTTAGATCTACAATAACGGAGTGCCAAAAAAATGAACGGCCTCAATCCTTTCTTTATCGCCGGCATTCAAACAATTTTGTTTGGATAAGATAAATTCATGCATTTTGACCAATTTGAAATTTTAAGGTCAAATGTTCACATTAAATATTCATATGGGTGGATTAGATATATTAAATTGAAATGTAATGGTTTTAATTATGGTTCTTTTATTATCCTTTTTATTGACATGATATTTCATGTGAAAACATACATTAAGAAGTGGTTTATTGCTTGCATGATAGTGCCATCTTTTAATGACAAAGAATTTATGTTTGATGTACACTGTATCAAACGAGCTTACAAATTGAATCCCTCTATTTATTCATCTCGATGTTTAAAAGAAAAGATCCTCACTTGATGATAGGTCCCAAGTGAAAGGAAATATAATAAATTAAATTTTGATTAAAAGGTGAATATAACTCACAAAAGAAAAGAAAACACTTAACAAACACAATATGATGTGAGAATTTCTATAATATAATTTTTTTTGTATTAGTTCATGTATGATTGAATTTCACATTGATTAACATTATTTGATTTTTTATATTATAAATAATTTGTTATACATTAATAATATAATATTATTGACCAAATTGATTAACATTATTTAAATTTTTATATTATAAATAATTTTTTTTACATTAATAATACAATATTATTAACTTAACAAATAATATATAAAAAGAAAATATATTCCACAGATAAAAAGAAAATACTTTCAAAATATAATTAAAAAAAAAAGCTACGATTCCTCTTACGCACCTTCGGAGCAACTGTTAGTAATATTGATGTGGAGATTTTCAAAATTCGTCTGAGCACTTTTAGATGCCAATCCTGTCAATCCGCGATCCTCACAGCTGTCTGAATGCTCATTGGTTGCGGATCCGTAGGTGTCTTCGGAGGATGTCAAACGTTGGAGCAAATGGGGAGCTGCGTAGTGGTTGAAACGCGTCCGAGTGCTGCCTCCAGATTTCGACTCACGGAGGTAGCCCATGGAAAATGTAAGATGCAATTATCATATTCCATACTCGATGTTGAAACAGAATTGAAACACATATTGTTGTTTCGGTAAGGATTACATTGCAATATAAAACGCATCAAATCCATGAAAGGTTTCAAAACAGTCAACGGATGCTGATTAAATGAAGAAAAAAACTAAACTGATTACACAACTACGCAAAGTGAAAGATTTATAATCTACTCACCTTAACTGTTACACACTAGTGGGGATGCGATATGTTATGAACTTTGTTTCTTAGAATCCACACCTGTTTAAAACGATAACACACTCTGATCATTCGTAAAAATTAGTTAAAACATCCTTATGGCTTCCTATTTCATTGAACATTGCATTTGAATTATCAATAAGAGTGAATGGATTGAAGAAATCCGAAGAAGAGCTAGAAGTCAGAGACGGTGGTGGAACATTTTCTGAGATAAGGAAAGCGAATGAGGAGTAACGAGTCATCAAGATCCACTCTATATTGAGAGGCAGATGAAAATGATTCGAATGTAACTCTTTCCCCAGTTGGTGGGCTCTTTTCAACTGTAATGGCTTGACCCCATTATTTCATTAAAAAAATTATATATTTTATTATATATTATTAATAATATATATTATATTTTACAACTATTTATTTAATTAATATATAGGGTAATATTTTTTATATATTACAATAACATTTGATGATAATTATATTTATAATTAATATATATTGATATAGATTATAGGATTTCACTATTTTGTTCCATGTCAATACAATTATATTAGATGTGGAGTATTGTCATAATCAAATCGGTTTTGATGCTGTCTTCATTTATTCTTAGCAATAGAAAACAACCAATCAAAAATGTAAACTTCTTATAAGCTATGTACCTTTCTGCAATGGATGCAGGGCATGTAAATCCACTACTAACATTGAATCTAGAATTGATGTATGATATGGGCCTCTGGGGTACGATACCATCTCCAATACACTGTCATAGCCCATCACCATCACCACTGAGCTCACCTTAAAATATTTCATTATTTTTATTTTTGTATGGTTTTGGACTTTCAAATTATTTTGTTATTGCTCATGGTCATTGTGAAGTAGAATAGCTCCTCCCTACATAACACATTACTATTATATATGAAGAAACAAAAAACCTCATTTTCCATTGTCACTCCCAATAGAAATATAAAATTATTGTTTCTTAACACTTTTTAAAAAAAAATTAGATGGGATCAAAGGTTATGTCGATTTACACTCCCTTGATTTACAAAACCTCGCTTTATGAAAATAAAATAATACATCTTTATTAAAATTGTTTAGTCTATACAGAAAAACAGATACAACAATTAACAATGGAGTTGAATGAACAAAGATAACATACAAAGAATAATAATAATCACATGATATATTATATTCAGTATGTATATGAACAATACATTGACTATTATATAGCTATGAAAGTAGCAAAACAACCTCCTAACAAATAGGACAAAATACCTTGGAATAGTCATGGGTAACAATAATCATATGGGAATACAATTCCTAATAATAACAAATAATATTATTATAACTATATAATAATATAGTCACCAAAGGCAATTAGTAAATTACTAATTATTATGGAGGTTTTTTCATGTGAACATTATTCAATCCTAAAATTTATCCTTTTAATGTGAACATGGGGAGAACATAAATCATACTACAACAATCACCTCTATGTACTTATAATTTGGATGGATTTTTTTTCATGAAAACCAACAACTTCCAAAATAGTTTTTCATGTAAATTATCAATATCCACAAGAAGATGGTTTTATAAGTGACTAACTAATAACCACATATGATGGTTTTACAAGTGATTAACCAACAACTACAATATCATGATTTTGCAATACTATTATTAACTTTCTTCAACATTTCCTCATTAAAAGATTATAGAAGACTTTTACTTACTTTATTACATACATGAATCTATTTTTATTCTTATTTTAAAAATAAATTATATAAAAAATGGAAAATTAAATGCGCCATCAAAATCTATGAATCCCTTCATTAGTGATTGATGAAAGATTCTAGAAACCTCCTTCCTTTATTATCGCTAACCTCCTTCATATCACTAGTTTATTCAATATATTTGACTTTAAGATTTAAAAGAAGAAACTCTCCCCGTACTTTTGACATATTCTTTAAAGAAATGAATCTAAACTTTTACAACTCTTAGCATAGCAAAACTATATTAAAAACAATGAATACTCAATGACTATTACTTTACTTTGAAAATTGGCTTTCTAATTAGCTCAACTAAACTTGCACTATTGACTCAAAGTAGTGATGACCTTGACATTTAACGCAAAGCCTAAATCTAAATATAACTAATACCTAAATATCAAATAACAAAATCAAATTCTACGTTATAAAACTTATAAACAATGTTTTCAACTTCAATCCTATCTAATCCTTCCTAAACGTTCTACCAGAATGATATATTAAGTTAATGCAAATTGACCATAACTAAATACGGCATAGAAAGTACCACGACGATCCACAATGGATGGTACACGGTCTTGCCCATACATGGAGGAATCCAAGTCGGATCGAGAGATGCGGCGTCTGAGGCAGATAGCTGAGGAGCTCAATTGGTGACGGAATTGAACAAAGGGTGAGCTGCAAGATGAATGATTCAAGCATGCTGAGCAACGCAGGATCAAATACAAACCATGCATGGCATCATATTTACTAGACTGATGCACATCGACAAAGATTTGTACCAAAATTTGACTCTCAAGTAGCGCACATGAACTGACTACAAATAAGCATAGGACGAAAGGATTTAGTTGTGGGCTGAACTTGTCAATGCAAGTCGCCAATGATTCCATTGCCATGATCTATCGACAATGCATGTTGTTCAAAATTGTCAATGGAGCTTGAAACTGATAAACTACGGAGGAGTGCCGACTCTGAGACTGAGCATCGAATGCCCAAAATATATGCCGTTTTTAGGAGAAGAGTCTACCTGGACATAAGCTCGTGGGGAGCTCAATTTTAATGCAATCTGATGTAAGCATAGACCAATGCAAAACCTTTATCCGATTGCAAATGCCAAAAAACACATGTGAACAAAGTTGTGTGGAGTCGGCCAAATGTGGATGCAAGTCAAGTGTTAACTCAATGCACAGAATACTAGTCAACAACTGTACGTAGTCAGATTTCCGATTGGATAGTTACGAGGACATACATGTTGGTTAATTCATCTTTGTTTTTCATGGCTATTTCGAATAGATTCAGATCGACATAAACCAGAAGATGACCATTCATAGGGGCGAGTAAGAATATAATCGCCCCTTCCAAAACTATTTAGGCTTTCATTATGCACATGATTAAATACTACTCTGATACCAAATATTAAAATTGGTTGGAGTTTATGTAGAAATGCAGCTATAACAATTAATAATGGGGCCGAATACACAAAAATAACATATAAAGATCAATAATAATCACACAATATATCATATTCAGTATGTATATTAATAAATATTATTAAGTTGGAGACTTATACAGTGGATGAAATCCCAAGATCCATCTCATATAAGACAAGGAAACGACTATGCTTTCTAAGACAAATCCAATGTTGACATGTTCTTGATAGATTGGCCATTGGTTAAGCTAGTCCGTGGCATAGAGGGATCAAATGCATGGGCTGGTATGTGTTTGAACAGGGATGTGATGGATGTCCTGGGCAATGTGTCATGTCTGTCATTACCCTACTTCCTACATATTTTTTTGGCTAAATTGGAGATGTGTATTTATTGCATGCATCATCTGAGACCAAAAAAATTGATTTTGATTAAATAGTTGCAAGTATTTTTAATTTATTTATTATGGTTTGGTTTTAAACATAATTGTAATATCTCTGCATAAATAAAATCAAAGTAAATGCTCTATTTGTGGATTTGATTTCTTTAGGAAAAAGAACAACAAAATACTCTAGTTCACTAGGGAAACCTGTTTTGAAAATCAAAACTTTTCACAATCCTATCTTCTGAGAAGATATACATGTGTTCTGTACATAAAATCTCAGTAGTGGAAAATAATATATGGAAGTGTATTTATGAAGTGAAGCACAATATATCTAAATAAATTAAAAAATATTACATAGATTAAAAATATTTATCTGAGTGGCTAATGTCTTTTAGGTTTATTAGGAAAAAAAATCAAAATTCAAAATATTACCTGAAGGGTAGCAGAGCTTTTTCTTATTTTGGTATGAACTGCTTGATGCCCTAACTACAACGAATAGGTCCTCCCTATAGAATGCATGTTTTGATTCTCCTTATAAGAAGAAAGAAAATCTTGAGTAGGCAAATAGCAGTACCCATCATCAAAATCCCCACTCAGGACAACAGAAATTACCCCCTTCTCAAAAAAGTGGACCTCCTCCTATCTAGGGCAATTCCCATTGATTGCCAACAATTATCCTCTTGACGGCACCTAAATTTGTCCTAAATAACTATTCCGCCAACCTAATATGTGTTGTGTAATGAATTATTAGGGTGTGACCTATATTGTGTCACTGCCAAATATACATCTCTATTAGTACATACACAATCCAATACATTAAAATCATTGTTGGGAGTATTGGGTGTGGCCATACATTGGTCGTGTCAACATTATAGAGCCATATAATTTCACTTTTATTTGATCTATTTTTGTTTGAATAATGTTGGTAGTGAAATGTAGCTTGTAAGTGTTTTTATTTACATAAAATAAACTTATGTAGAGATTGGCAAGAGGATGGACCAAAAAAACAATATCCCTGTATAGATAGACTAAAAGCATAATGAATTCTGTTAAAATATAATGTCTAAACTTCTTTTTTTTTGAAAAATTAAACGATGGGAAAATGCCACAAACATATTTAGATCTAGCAAACTATAAATAAAGATCAACAGGGGGGACAAAAAATAACCCCAACAACTCTATCCCTACAATCAAAGCCTCAATAATACCCAGCTATCTCCATGGCCTAAAAATCAGCATACCCTTCACAAAATTGCTGCAACCTCTGAACCTTTTGAATCAAATTTAAGATGAACCCAATGAATATTTATCCACATGTTATTCAAAATCAAATAAACCACCTAACTATTACCCATTTCCCCAACTACATTATTGTATGACTCAGAAAGCATATTTGCTAATAGTCATGGCCTTGGAGATCCCTATTTTTCCTCCTCTTTTTTCGATAATCAGTCTGGAAGCTTCATGATTATATATCATGAACATTACAGAGAAGGAAAAAAGGCCATGATTTCTTGATTAGGGTTTTTAATCTTGTTGGGAGATAAACCGGAAGCACACAATTTGATTACCAAACCAAGCAACTTAATATGCGGAAATTAACCAGATTCACCAAGTAACTAGAATTCAGAATAACACAAGATATGAGAGACAATACATAAATTGTATTAACACTTTATACAGAAAAGAATACAATAAAGAAGATGCCACTTCTTCTCCACCACCTTACAGAGGTTTCCCACACCTCAAGTGAACAATAATTCTCCTCCCCAAAGCTCTCCCTCTCACAGGTCCCAACACCCAACTCAAAATACAGAGTTGGTGTTCACCTCCCGTGCTCCACGCACAACACAAGTGCTCCACGCACTCCACAAGCACTCCACGTGCTCCACAAGTACTCAAGGTACTTCAAGTAGATCTCCCATGAATCTGCAACAACCTGCAATTCAACAGACCATACTTATGGAAGGAACTCCCTTGCCTTCCTCTTGCTCTATCCGAGTACACACCTGTACTCCAAGTAGATCCTGCCTGATACTGCTCCCTGTTGTGTTGCTGTCTATATGACCTTGCACACCTGCAAATCAAACAACGGTTCTGCTCACCTGTGAACCTTGACCTTGCACACACATACACCTGCAGATCAACGATCTTACTTACCATGTAGGTCTCCTATATAGGCCATACAACTGTGACCAAGATCCTACACTCTTGAAGAACCCAGCTGGCTCTCCAATCCAACACCAACACACCTGGTACTGAGGCACTAGGAGGAACACACCATTGCTCTACCTCACACACAGAAGGAGCTTATAATTATGCTCTCTTACTCCCTAGCACACTATTCCCATACAACCATGAGTCTATTATATAGATCTCATCCAAACAATGATTAGACATCTAATTACCATAATTAGATCCGCAGCTATGAGTCTAAAATTAGCACTCATCATGCAAACACTTGGTTCGTTAGCTAACTGCCCATAATTAGCTCGCAGTCGAACCACACAGGCGACCGACGTCGGTCCCTGTTTGCCTGGAGGTGACCAACGTCGGCCGATATATGACCGACGTCGGTTGCTTCTCTATGCTCTCCTACCGATGTCGGCTGATCAGACCGACCCCAACTTCTCTGCAACTCAGCAACCTTCAGCAACCTCCTCTCCTATTTGCATCAGTGAAGCTTTTAGCTTCACAATCCTAACAATCTCCCACTTGGAGATAAACATTTGCACTGTACCTGTACCTGTACTCCGTCTAATCTGTTTCCTGGTTTGTATCCCTCTTCAAGCTCCCACCTGAAGACAACCCACCACACATCCCGTGGTGTACCACCTGTCATCCGAGTACCCTACCACATCCGAACCTACAACCCCTGTAGTGAAGTCCTGACCCTGCATAGCAACACCTGCTGCCGGTCCCTCTCAGAAAACCTGAGAACCCACTTCCCCGAATTGGCTCCTAACTCTCTGACAGCTCCCACTGCATGGGAATACTCAGGTCTATACCAGACCTCATGTGATTTCGGACACTGTACCTATCCAGCCCTTAGTGTGCTCCGGTTCTGCATCCCGAACCTCGCCAACACCTGATTCACATCAGCTCCCACTCGAGACAAAATCAACCTGTGATCTCCATGCCTCCCATGTCAAAGAATTCTGCTGCTCCAAACTCCCCATGACATGCCACTGAACTAATCTTACCCTTAGCTCAGCAAAACCCTGTATGTACACCCCTGCTAGCTAGCATACTATCCACATACAGCAACAGAATGATGTTGCAATCATCATCCCCCTGGTAAGGCAAACCACAGTAGTTACCCTGACACTGACTGAAGCCATGCTTCGTCCTCTACCTGTCAAACCTGGTACCACTGTCCTGCAGCTCCTCAAGACCATATACCTGATCTTCCGTCTCACGTATCCGTTCTCTCTATTCTTCTACTAAGGTATCCATTCGTCTCTGTGCTTTCATACCTGCTGGCAACCCTACCAAAACACACCTGTCTAGTTCTCCTCCAAGGAATCACATCCTCATCCATGCCAAACTCACACCTGTTTCCTGGATCCTTCCTGCTATACAATCAGCAACAAGTATGAAGAAGAGGAACACTAATTTGAGGGCCTACTTACGCCTTCAGTCCTCCGTATGGGTGTTTGAGACTCCTTGACAGCGTGCTGTCCACCCAAAATTCGTTACAGTGACCGACCTCGGTCACCCCACAGTCTGCATCCGACCGACGTCGATTCCATGCGTCTGTACCTGACTACCAACCTGCCAGCGCTGGTGTCCCTACTGTCGACGTCAGTCCTTCTGACCGACATCGGTCTTACATACTGCCGACGTCGGTCTTACTCTGCCCGACATCGCCGGCTTCGGTCTGCACATGACTGACATCGGCGCCTGTCTGTTCGACGCCGGTTCCTCCTGACCGACATCGGTACCTGTGTTCGCCTGTGAGTGATGACTTTTTACCCGTGAGCTTCTTTGAATCAAAACCCATGTCCAAACTGCCCTGCTCAGAAGTATCCAGCCACAACCACTGGGTTCTATCCGCCATCTCCTCCATAAACACCAAGGCTTTCCAGTTCTTAAGCCTGTCAAATATATCTGTCTTCCGCTTAAGAACATGCATCTCCTTCCTGCTCATGTGACCAAGCCTACGAAGCCACGTCTCCGCAACAAAAGAAGAATCAGTAATATAAATAAGTAGATAAAGGATACCTGTTTTCTTACCACCAGCTAATTCAAGTGCATCCGCTGTGAGAGTTCTTGTGCATCTCTCATCACCCAATCTTTCTGAAGAAATTAGCCATATCTCCAAACCTAGGACCTGCATGACCTTCATCAACACCTGTGTGTTGGCCGCCTGCAATTTCAGCTTCACTTCTCCTTTTCCAATTCTTTGGCAAGGCTCACCAGCTCCTCTGCCTGGAACTGCATGGAAAGAGGCAACCGAATCTTTTATCCAAGATTCAACTTTATCCAAGAAACCTCCAAGAACATCCTGTGCAATAACCCCTGCAACATCTGCTTCTTCAGTTTCTTCATGCTGATCTGCTACCAACCAACAATAATCTTTTACCTGCTCTTTCTTTCCATAGGACCGTGAGTAACCATCTGTGCTTTTCAACTCCTCCATTCTTAGCTTACTTTGATCTGCTGTTGCTCTACTCCCACTCGATCAGAAACCCCTGAGAGTGCCCTGTAACCAAACACAAACCCTGCTTCCTCCAACCTTAGCTCTGATACCACTTGTTGGTATCAAGCTATGAGCCAACAACCTTGCTCTGATACCACTTGTTGGGAGATAAACCGGAAGCACACAATTTGATTACCAAACCAAGCAACTTAATATGCGGAAATTAACCAGATTCACCAAGTAACTAGAATTCAGAATAACACAAGATATGAGAGACAATACACAAATTGGATTAACACTTTATACAGAAAAGAATACAATAAAGAAGATGCCACTTCTTCTCCACCACCTTACAGAGGTTTCCCACACCTCAAGTGAACAATAATTCTCCTCCCCAAAGCTCTCCCTCTCACAGGTCCCAACACCCAACTCAAAATACAGAGTTGGTGTTCACCTCCCGTGCTCCACGCACAACACAAGTGCTCCACGCACTCCACAAGCACTCCACGTGCTCCACAAGTACTCAAGGTACTTCAAGTAGATCTCCCATGAATCTGCAATAACCTGCAATTCAACAGACCATACTTATGGAAGGAACTCCCTTGCCTTCCTCTTGCTCTATCCGAGTACACACCTGTACTCCAAGTAGATCCTGCCTGATACTGCTCCCTGTTGTGTTGCTGTCTATATGACCTTGCACACCTGCAAATCAAACAACGGTTCTGCTCACCTGTGAACCTTGACCTTGCACACACATACACCTGCAGATCAACGATCTTACTTACCATGTAGGTCTCCTATATAGGCCATACAACTGTGACCAAGATCCTACACTCTTGAAGAACCCAGCTGGCTCTCCAATCCAGCACCAACACACCTGGTACTGAGGCACTAGGAGGAACGCACCATTGCTCTACCTCACACACAGAAGGAGCTTATAATTATGCTCTCTTACTCCCTAGCACACTATTCCAATACAACCATGAGTCTATTATATAGATCTCATCCAAACAATGATTAGACATCTAATTACCATAATTAGATCCACAGCTATGAGTCTAAAATTAGCACTCATCATGAAAACACTTGGTTCGTTAGCTAACTGCCCGTAATTAGCTCGCAGTCGAACCACACAAGCGACCGACGTCGGTCCCTGTCTGCCTGGAGGTGACCGACGTCGGCCGATATATGACCGACGTCGGTTGCTTCTCTATGCTCTCCTGCCGACGTCGGCTGATCAGACCGACCCCAACTTCTCTGCAACTCAGCAACCTTCAGCAACCTCCTCTCCTGTTTGCATCAGTGAAGCTTTTAGCTCCACAATCCTAACAAATTTCACATTGCCAGTTACCCTTTGACATGTCTAGATTTTGTAGAGCAAACTAACCATTATGGCATCATGTGAGATCAATCTAATTTTTATTTTATAAATATTTGAGTTAACATTTCTTCATAATACATTAATATAAAATGTCGTATGCCCTTGATGGTCCACTAAAATATCAAGAAATATTAAAAATACGTAAACACTCCCCCTACTCTTTAATGGACTCTAGAATCTCATCACCTATTATTAACCATTTGTGATTATTAATATATTACCTTGAATATATAAAATAAAATGAAACATTATTTTATGTGGATCCCAGAAAAGTAGACATTATATTATTTTAGTATATAATAGAAATATATTTGTATTCTTATAATTATTATTTTTTAATATTAGGTATATAATATTTCTAAATGAAATATAGTATTATTAACAAAAAGTCATATTATTATAATAAAAAATATTATATATATTTGATTTAGGGATTTATTGATATTATATATTATATACATGTTTGGACTTGGTAACTTCAACAACATACATAATTTGAATCATTTAGATATCCTACTCAACCTGCACAACAATTCATAGATTCACAACATGTAATTCCAAAATATGCAAACATTGAGTGCAGCAACAAACCAATATCATATGAGTTATCAAGAACTCAAAAGATAGGCTTCAACATAATTCATCATCATGCTAAAAAAGAACCAAAGGATACACTACTCTAAATTCTTCTATAAGGAACATCAAGGACAATCAAATCCTACTTGATAAGAATAATCAAGCACACCCTAGATAAACTTCTAGAAACAACAAGTCTCCCCTAGTTCTTCTTGCTCCAATTGATGTTGCAGCATTTAACATAAATTTTTTTGACAATACATTCAGCATTTCATATCCCTATCCAAGAAATGAAAGCATTGGAGGGATAAATGCTAACAAATTTTCAAGAAGAAATGAGACACATTCAATATGTGCTCATAGATAAAATGAGTTTTATAGGGCCAAAGATGCTCAGTAAGATAAATAATTGATTTCGTGAAGCATTTCCTCAACAAAATAACAAAGACTTTGGTGTCTATTCAATTATACTCATTAGAGACCTTGGACAACTCCCACCTATAAGTGACATTCTAATGTATGCAGGTAGATCTCTTGGGCACATATTATGGCACACATTTGATACATTTGTTACATTAGAAACATTTTTTTGTGAATGGGGATGCACAACAAATTAGATTCAATTCAAGAATTTGTTAATTAACATCAGAGATGCAAACCCTACAAAAGAAGATTGGAATATGCTCATGTCCAGAACAACATCAGCCATACCTATGGAAGAACATGAAATTTTTAAAATATCTACATATTTGTATGCAAGAAATGTATTAGCATTAATGCATATTAAACACATGTTGAAAATACTTAACATGCTAATTGATTTATGCAAATCCAAACAAAGCAAAAAAATAAATATATTTACTCCTAATGACACTCAACTTGAGCTAGTTGTGCTTATAAGCAAGAAAAAAATTATGCTAACACCCAATCTATGGATTAAAGAAGGATTAATTAATGGAGCTATTGAATAAATTGTAGACATTATCTACAACTCAGATTCAAATCCACCCTTCCTACTCATATATGCAGTTGTTTCATTCAACAATTACTCTAGCCCCTCATGAGATGCAAAAAATCCTACACATGTGACAGTCACTCCTATAAGATGAGGTAATCATAGGTAGATGCCTATAAAAATGGTGTGGACACTAACCATACACAAAGCATAAGGAATTACACTCAATAAATCAACAATTGACATTGGAGACATTGAGAACCAAGGATTAACATTCACTACCATATCATGAGTATGTGAAATCAATGACATGTACATCTCTCCCATATTTACCTTTGAACACTTTGAAAGAATGAAAGAAAATAAATATGTAAATCTTCAACAATTAGAGAAGAAAATATTGACAGAACTACCTCTTCCAGAAGAACTTTAGCTTTGTAATCAATTTTGTATATAATTAAAACAAAAAGAGAGATATTCAAAACTACTGTCACCTACAATCTTCATCACTTGTAAAGTTTAAAAAAAATAATGATATTAAAATATAAATTATATGATCTAATGTTAATATTATATATATATATATAAACAAAATTCAAAGTACATAAAAATTATAATAAATATTAAATAACATTTCAACAAAGGCAACCAAAGGAAATGATAATTAAATTAGATGACTTCAAACAAAACAAAATTTAGATAAGAATAACTATAAACCAAATATGAACTAATTTTATTTAACCTCTAGCTTTTATTACACCATGGGGCAACTGTTAGTGTAGTCATTGAGTTAGAAATATAACCTCTTAGTAAATAGGATCAAAGAACCTGAAATAATCACAGCTAACAATAATCAAATGAGAATACAATTATCATAAATATTGTTATAACTCTATAATAATATAATCATAAAATGTAATTAGTAAATTACTTATTACTATGATAATTTGCCCATGCAAACATTACTCAATCTTAATGCTGTGATTACCAATCACCATCACCTATTAGCTCACCTTAAATTATTTTACTATTTGCATGTTTTGTATGGTTCCACCCTTCTCAACTACTTTTTCATTGCTCATGGTCATTTTGAAAAAGAACGTATCCTTCTTGCATAACACATTACCTCTATGTATGAAGAAACACACAACCTCATTTTCCATTGTCACCCCCAATATAAATATAAAATTATTGTTACTTAACCCTTTGTTTAAAAAAATAGATTGGATCAGAGGTTATGCTAATTTACATTCCCTTGATTTACAAAACCTCGCTTTATAAAGATAAAATAATACACCCCTTCTGTTAATTTGATTGCGACATGACCTCACACATGATGTGTGGTTCGAATCAACATTGCATTGCCTCTTATATGGGGACAAGACATTGACATCTCAAAATCTATCTTGTAGCTTCCATTCATCTACGAAACCAATATATTAGCACCTAGAGAAATTACACTAGGCTTGAGAATATATGGAAATGCCATACTCAAACCTTTAGAAGAAAGGGAAAGGTAGTAAAATATTTTAAGGTGAGCTATGTAGTGATGGTGAGGGGAAATGACAAGGTATTTTAGGTGATATCGTACACCATGGAGCCCATATAACTATATATTATAATATTGCCTTCGATGAATATGTTATCATTTAGAATGCAAGCATATTTTTGCGCGTTAATTTATGGATAACACTTATCCCATATAAATTACACCTACAAACTCGGCTATGTTAAATTTTAAATTGACATTTCAATAAAATAGTAGTGCAAAATATTTTAAATTTAAGTTATATCAAAGCTAGGTGGCAATATATTTGATTGGATGTTTTCTATTGTCAAGGATGGATGAGGATGCCATGAGAGTTGATTCAATTTTGATAGGGCTCCACATCTTATATACACTTGGAATCAACGATAGAATGACACTAACAATGAGACAACATATTGAGGTCCCAAAGTCTATCTTATAGCTTCCATTCATCCATGATGCCAATATATTGAAACTTCGAACAAAATTTCAAGGTGAGTGTGGTGGTGATGGTAAGGGATAATGATATGATTTTTCAAGTGTTATTGTACCTTATAGGGCCCATATCATGCAACGGACCCAACATCAAGGCCACTATTATATTTACATGCCTTGCACCCATTGGAAACATATTTGTAACTTGTATGGTGGTGGCATCGTTGATTGATAGTTTTTCATTATCAAGGGTGGATGAGGACATCATGAGATGTGATTTGTTACAATAGGTATACATGTCCAATGTGTCATTTGAATCAACGTTGTAATGTTGTAAATGTCGGGAGAATACATTAAGTTCCCAAAGTCTATCTTCTATCTTTTGTTTGTCTAAGCCATTGATATATTAACATAGAATCTATCTCGTAGTTTATGATCACCCATGCAATGAATATATTAACACATAGAGTAATTAAATTAGGGTTATTAACATGCAAACACCAAACTTGGACTCTTGGAAGAAAGGGCAAGGCTATAAAGAGCATATAAGTGGTGAAAGATTTTAACGTGCATTGGGTAGTCATTGTGAATGGCTATGACAACGTATTTCAGGGGATACCATATGTCAGGGGGCCTATATTGTATGCCCAATATGGATTCAAGGTAGTGGTTAGATTTATATGGCCTACATCACCTTTTGTAAAAGGGTTAGTAATTTAATGGATGACAACATTTTTGATTTATCATTTTCTATTGTTGAAAGTAGACGAAAATATCATAAGAGCTAATTTAATTTAAACATAACTCTATATCTTAACTACAATATAAATTGACCATGTAATGACCTTAGACTTCCATTCATATTGTCAATATACATGTGGAAAAGGATAAAATACATCCCTTTCAATATTCCTTAACCAATTTATATATTATTAATTTAACGATTTAGACCCACATGGAATTCTGATAACTTCTCCTAACTAATATATGCAATAGATGTACCCTCTCCCGCGGATCGTTCTCAAGAAAACTGGAGTTGAATCAGGAAGAAGCACATGTTGTCGTATAATAAGAAGCTTCTACGAGGCAGGTGGAATTAAACCATTTTCAATTTAACCGGCGTTGGCAGTGAATTGTTGAGATGACCAATCTCCATTGATATGACGGCGACTTAAACATTCATATATCACGGCAGATCATAAATTAGTGATCATGAATGGAATCCTATTACAATTGGAGGCAATGGGAGAAAATAAAGTATTCTATACTGCACTTGAGCTTGACTCTGCTCTAGTGCTTACCCAAAATTTTGGCGCTCATGAAATCAGTGTAATGGAAGAGCCGCATTTTGAGCCTTTTCTTCCTGCCACTCCTTACAATATGGAGGAGTTTAATGAATTAAATAACCTCCATTGCGTTTATTCCTCACTAAATATAACCTCGTCTCCTGCCCAGACTTTCTCCGCCTTCACCACATACATAAAACCGCATCCAAAGGCAGCTGTACATTGAGCAATCTATGGATATCCTCTGCCAAGTAAATATCAGAATTAGAGTGGAAATTGATCTTATTTCATGCTCAACGAGTCTACTTGTAAACATAATAGAGAAGTTGAGAAGAGAGCAATTGGAGGTCCTTTCAATCCACTCACAGAGGGAGGTTTTCAGTTTAAAGCGAATATTCGCATAGCAACAAAGGTAGATAGTACTTTAATTTCTTTGAAATATTTTGTAGCAAAGTTGTCAAATGGGACTGTTTTTAGAATTGTTACTAGAGAGTGAGAATAAGTGCATAGATGAAGACTTAATGCAATATGTTTTTTTCATCAGAATGTGAAGAACCCGGAATGGGATACTTCCAACTGGAAAACATTTGGCGACATTTTAAGATCCTCTCTCAACAAAGGATTTTGATGAATTCAGTACGGAAGCATGATGCGCTGCAGCTAAGAATTCTGTGTTTAAGCCAGGTGGAATGTTTGTGGACGTGGAGTTACACCTCAGCAGATGGTTAATGTCCCCTACCACGTCAAACTATTTGAATCTCTTTACCCGCATATTTTATTACTCCACCACCTGCATTTATTGTTCTCTCCTGTTGCCTCTAGAGCCTTCTAGGCGAAACCAACGAAATACTCTGTTTTTTTGGGAAGAGTATTGTGAATGCTCTTTTTTCTGTAGATGAGTAGTTGAATGCAAAAATGAATGTTATGTTGATGAGAGGTGAAGCTCTGCAAAATTAATGTTTTTCGTTTAACCAATGAAATGAGCAACGAAGCTCTATGAAATGTATTTGCAGCAATCATAATATAAAGATTGTTTAATTTTGCATTGAACGCTGTTCTTTATTTGGTTTATTTGCAGTCTATTCTAACTTATGTGTTTGCTGTTGCAAACTGTGTGAGGCGTCTCAATCCTACAAATTTGATCTCAGAGCTTCACTGATCCTGAGAAGCAGAGTGCAGAAGAAGCGTCTAGAAGCTAAGACAAAGGAGATCGAATATTTTTTTAAGGGGGTTTGCCTTCAGCAGAAAAGTGCCTACCATTAATCAAATAAAAAAGAATAGGCCGTAGCCTGTTAATAAGACAAAAGGGGAGTGTTTTCAACGCAGAAGTGTGCTTAAGCTGACCGTGTACGAGATTGTGGGAAGTTTGCAGTCAACAAGTGAGGAGTCTAACCCCAAAAGAATGGAAGCATAATAGAGGAGGCCAAGAACAAGTCAAAAAGGAGGAGCATTGCAACAAAATAAAAAGAGCCGTAGATTGTAGAACGTATACCCTCTATCAAAACAGACACACAACAGAGCTTTTTTTTCTTAAAAAAAGGGAAAGAGAGAAATCCTCATAGCAGAGAGCAAAAGGAAGGTGTTTTTGTTTTTGAGAAGTCATGGCAATGTAAGCGGAAGCATTTCTTAACCACAAATATCATTTTTTAATAGGAAAAACTATGATTCTTAGAGCACTACGATGAAAACTTTGTTTTGTTTCAAAAAATTCATCTCCATTTGAAATCTGAAGTTTATTTGTGAGAGGATAAAACTTAAAATATATAGATTTTATAATAAACTGATTTAACCCTAATCATCCTATTGGTTATTGATTATTATTTTTGTATTCAATATTTTGAAGATGAAAATCGATCTATATATAACTTTTTACTTTAGTTTGAGTGTGTAATTCTTCACTATATGAATGTACCTAATAATTTGGTTTTGACATTTGAAAATGTCTACTCATGACTTGTCTTAATGTATTCATACTTAGTTGATGATTACTCGTAGTGAATGATTTTCAATTTGAGAAGTATAGGATAGTTTTTCTCAATGTGTAATGGTGTATGATAGATGTTAGATAAAATTACAAGTCACCTAGTAATCTTAGGTTCTATTTGTTTTTATATGTGACTATTTGCGTAATTTATTATTCCACCATCATGCTAGATAGATGGATTAATTAATAACAATGATTTTATTTTTAAAGATGAACATTTTTTGGGCAAAGGATGAAACTAACAACTTCGAATGGCACCATTAGAGGGTAATATCTAAGCTTGATGATTTTGTCTAGAAGACATGAATAATTCGATGATGATTTATTGATGTTTGAGTATGTTAGTTTAGTCATTTGACACATACTAGGATAATTCTTAAGGGGTGTGTGTGTGTGTGTGTAACTTTACTATACATAACTTATGCACATATATATTTCTCTAATCTACCATTCTTTCATAGCCACATGTTATTTATGGATCCCATTCTTCCAAATTATTGTCAGCCACCTTAAGAATTATCCTAGTATGTGTCAAAGCTACACACACACACACACACACAACTTTGACACATACTGGGATAATTCTTAAGATGGCTAACAATAATTTGGAAGAATGGGATCCATAAATAACATGTGACTATGAAACAATGGTAGATTAGAGAAATAAATGTGTGCATAAGTTATGTATATTAGGATAATTCTTAAAGTGGCTGACAATAATTTGGAAGAATGGGATCCATAAATAACATGTGGCTATTATATATATATATATATATATATATATATATATATATATATATATATATATATATATATATATATAATAGCCACACGTTATTTATAGATCCCATTCTTTCAAATTATTGTCAGCCACCTTAAGAATTATCCTCGTATGTGTCAAAGTTGTGTGTGTGTGTGTGTGTGTGTGTGTGTGAGTGTGAGTGATAATATATTTTAGTGACAACATTCTTTAGTATAACTTTAAGTTATCATTAATAATGATGGAATTAAATGTGTACTTTCAAGCTTCAATATTTGTAGTGATTGATTTCTCAATGCACTTGGAATTAGTAAAAACTATTAAACATTTGGAAATGATTGTAAAATAATTTGATAAAAAACCAAGCAAGAATTTAGGTAAAATTACATTAGATATAGCACCTGGAACACAAATTATAGATAAAAAACTTGAGGTAATATCTAATGATGTATATAAAAATATTTTACTTGGTAGGCCATATATTCATATTGTGAATGCAGGCTTCTCTAAGATACATAGATATTTAAAAAAAATAATAATGAGAGATTAATACATATTTTTCATATGAATGATGATCCTTTCTAGTTTTTGAAGATGGTAGAATTGATAGAAATAATAATTATAAAATTATATACACCACAACCATTTATTATGATACCTAATTGAGTTATTCAAATCAATCAAATACACAATTAAATTTTGAAACAATAATAACACTAAGAATGATGATGAGGAAAATAATTATATAATTGATAATATAGATGAACAATTATCAATACTATTTTTTACTTTACTTATTTTTCGGGTATATGAAGATTGGCCAGCTTTATCTTACTTCTAAAAACTTTGAATGACTTACTCAATTATCATTATCTAACGATGCACCTTATGATATTGATAAAGGTAAAGGGATTATGATGGACAATGATTTCATCACTACTAAATAAAAAAACCTTATAATCTTATTCAATCATCATTAAAACAATATGGATAAAATGGGGTATAAGGTTCATGGTTTACGACGACGACGACGACGACGACGATGATGATGATGATGATGATGACGACGACGACGACGACGATGACGACGACGACGACGACGACGATGACGACGACGACGACGATGACGACGACGACGACGATGATGATGATGATGATGATGATGATGATGATGATGATGATGATGATGATGATGATGACGACAACGATGACGATGACGACGACGACGACGACGAGGATGATGATGAGGACGATGACAAGGATGATGACAATGACGATGATGATGACAATGATGATGATGATGACGATGATGATGACGATGATGATGATGATGACGATGACGATAACAATGGTGATGGTGATGGCGATGGCGATGACGATGACGATAACGATAACGATGACGATGATGATGATGATGATGATATTATTATTATTATTATTTCATCAATTTAATTAAGGTATTAGATATAATTAAAATTTTAAAATAAAATAAATATCTTTTCAAGTAAATCATTAAAATTATAAGAGCATTGTCAAATATAAATTTCTTTAAACACATTTTTTCAAATACAACAAAAGTCGTGTAAGAAGTGAAACAAATAATGAATATGCAATATGTAATTTCTAATGACCATTTGATTCAAATAAATGATCTTAATAAAAAGTTCAACAAAAATAATAAATCACAAACAAAGTATGGGTTTTATCGTAGAAAAGGTAAGAGATATATCAATACTCATAAGATGTGTTAAAATGTAATTTTGTAGGAGATATGATAGGTATATAAGAAATAGATTCATCAATATCAAATTCAAATATTTAAATGATTCCAAATCAAGGTTACATCAAGAGGGGGAAACATTTAGACTAGTATACACAAGTATTCTTCTTATTAGAGATATAATTTTAAAATTTTATTATTGATGAAAAGTTTTATAAATATTGAAGTCAAAGATTTACAAGCTCATTTTTTATGACTTTATTTAGATTATCCTTATGCCATTTTTTTACTTAAATATAAATGTTTTGAACACTTGTATATTCAATTTTAAAATATGTACCTATTGGGTTGTCAAATATTGGTCCAAATTAAGTTGTTTTTGCTTTTTATGTGACCACAAATTAGTCATTTTCAATCTTGATCTTCCCCTATTTATATCTTCTTCCTCATTCTCTTTCATCTATCCATATCCTTTTATGTTTCTATTGGGTTTCCCATAATTTTAAAATACATATTTATTACATATCAAGTCCCTTGAGGGTTGTGGTCTTATCTTTTCAGTTTTTGCACCTATCATGTGTTACCGTGCATGTTAATAATATGTAAATTTAAATTCAAGAGGCCTATAAATACAATGCAATAGTGTATTTAAATCAGTCAATAAATTGATAGAAGTAGTTGATATAAACATAAATAAAAAACACCCAAAAATTTAATAAATATATAAAAAAATATCTTAAAAAATTTACTACTAAATTATAGTGAGCATCTTAAAATAAATCAAGCATTCATTTTAGTATTGAAGATAAATGTAGTGACACACTTGAAATTACATAGACTACCCTAGTTGAATTTCATTTTTCTTAGTTTTTTGTGATTGATATTGTGTGCCATTTAAGGGTTTTATAATTAATCGATGTTTAAAAACCATGTTTCCCTTGAACATAGACCTCCCAAAAAATCTCTTTTCTTTTTCTTTTTAATTTGAATTTCCTTATTAAGGTTTGAAGAAGATCAATTTCTATGGGATTGACATGAAGATTCAAAATGTCAAGTGAAGTTTTGAGAGCATGATATTTGATAAACACATTTTTAAATCAAATTTTACATGTTTTATATTTTCTAGAAACATGTTGTTTACAATTTAAACAACCAAAAATGTACAATGTATAGTTCTATGGAGGTCAAATTGATACACATTTTATGGGTTGCCAATTTTATTATTTAAGTGCCAATTTTTTATTTGACTATGATGAATGTTTTTGAAATTCAAGAAAATCAAGTCATTTATATAAACCCTCTCTTAATCATTTATAAATTTAGATATATAATAGGAATTATGTTTAATTTTAGTGCCTTATATATTATTTAATTAAAAAAATATTAAAAATATTTATTTGATTAATAATTTCAATATATTTTATCAATGAAATCTATAATATAATTTGTTATTAAAATTCTTAACTTAAAATTATTATCAAAAATATATAAAAAATTAAAATTATTATAATAACTATTGATGAAATTCAATAAAAAATTAATAGTATAGTTAGAAGTTTGCAAGACAATATGTAACATCATAATATTATATGAGATATAACAGAAAATTGATTGGAGTTACCGGTTCGAGTCCAAATTAATTAGAACATTAAAATATTAGAAACTAAGATCTTATACACTTAATAAAATGTATGCTTATGGATTCTTGATTTACACATTGGAAAGAAGGAATCATTTGTATGGAACAAAGTGCACCCCGTCAGTTTGAAACAAACAAAACACTTTATTATTTCTAATGATTTATTTTTTTTGTTTATACGAAAAAAGAGTGGCTGTTTAAATTTTAGGTTACCATTGGCATTTGATTTCTATACAACTGTGCTTTCACATTAATGGGCACGTCGTCGAGCCACTCCAAAATGAAGACTTTATATCATCATGCGGATCATGTTGCCCGACGTGGTCTTCCTTCCAGCTCAACATAGCATTTAATCTTCTCTAGCACTCTCTTCCAGATCAGCTCACCTCCGTCATTTTTGTATTAAATTGTTTTAATGTCTTACCGTTATCCTCTTATCATCTGCTACGGTCACCAAATTTATTTAATGCTTTTTCTCTATCCTTCTGCATTTTTCGAGAGTCTTCTTGAATGTATCTTCCAGCCTAAGCTATCCATTATTATTGTTTTTCTCAGCTGCTTCGAGAGTTTTTCCAAGGTATGATAGATATATGCTCTGTTTATACTCTGTTTTAAATTTTAATGTAGGCAAGAAGAATATAGACAGCAGCTAATTCGTATGCAGCAGATCAGAGCAGCGCAGATCTGTTAGTATAGACATTTGTAAATTGTATTATTCTTGGCAGATGAAGATTAATGGAATATTATAATTCTGTGTTTCTCTCTGTGTTTATTTGTTTTGAATCCCTTTTTCTGAGCTGTTAGTTTCTAAATATTTGGTATAGAAGAATTTTGTAAGCTGTTTCTCTCCTACAACTGGTATCACAATAGAGATTAAGGAGAATAGAAGAGATCCTGAGAAGAAGAGCTCAGGATTTTCAAAAGGGGTTTGTTTAAAAGAAGAAGAGATCAAGTTTTTAAGAGGTAAAAAAGGAACGGAGAATTTGTAGCAAGCTGAAAGCAAAGGAAGGAGAATAGTTTGTGGAGAAATCATGTCACGAGTAAGTGGAAGTATTTCACAACCCCAAATTCCAATTTTCAATGATAAAAACTATGATTTTTGCAATATTAAAATGAAGACATTGTTCCACTTACAAGATGTGTGGGATTTAGTGAAGAATGGATTCCCTGAGCCAACAAATATCTAAGTTTTCAATCTTTGTCACAAACAGAGAAGGATTTACAGAAAGAAAACAAGAAAAATGATGCTAAAGCATTATTTTTTTATCTAGTAAGCTATGGAGGAGTTAATATTTTCAAGAGTTGTCACTATTACAAGGTCCAAGTAGAGATAGGAAAGTTTGCAAACTGCATATCAAGGCACTAGCAAGGTAAAAATTACGAATACTTAAGAGAGATTTTGAGAATCTTCATATGAAGAAATAAAAAAATATAGATTTATTTTTTACATATGTAATGAGCATTGTGAATCAAATGAGAACTTGTGGTGAGAGTATAGAAGACCAAATGGTTGTAAAAAAATTACATAAAAGTCTACCGGCAAAATTTGATTTAGTTGTAGTGGCCATTGAATAATCCAAAAATTTATTTTAGTTATCAGTTGATGAATTAATGTGATCACTTTTAGCACATGAGTAAAGATTAAATCGATCAAAGACATCATTATTGGAGAATGCATTCAAAACTCAGCATTCATTTGGTAGAACAAGAGGGAGAACAAATTATAGCAAAGGTAGATGACATTTTTCACCAAGAGGAGGAAGAGATTCTCATCAATTTGAAAGCAGACCTACATTAAGTCCGCATACATCATCGAGAGGTAGATGCAACAGTCATTTTCATAGCCAGCATCAAGGTGAAATGTATGATAAATCCAACATACAATGTCATTATTGTAAAAAAATTTCGCATCTTGCATCTGAATGTAAGAAAAAGCTATATGATAAGAATAAATAGAAGAAAAATTTTAGAAATGAAAATCAGTTCAACACTAATGAACAAAATACAATGTTGATTACATGTAATGTTGCACAATAGAGTTCTAAGGAGGTATGATTTCTAAATAGTGGATGTAGTAATCACATGAGTGGAAGTAAGGAGATGTTTACAACAATGGATGATTTGATAAAATTAGAGGTAAAATTTGAAAATAATCACTGAGTATCAGTAACAGAAAAATGGTCAATTAATATAAGAACTAAACAAGGTGAGAAGAAGCATTTCTCCAATGTGTACTATGTTCTTAGATAGCAGCATAATCTAATAAGCATTGGACAATTAGTGCAAAAAAAGTATAGAATATACTTTTAAAATGGTGAATGTGTAATTTTAGACCAGAAACCAGGCAATATGTTGATTGCAAAAGTTGAAATGACAAAAAATAGAATGGTTCCTCTTAGAATCCAAAGTGAACTATTCTTAGAGCCTCAAGGATTTCAAAATGTTGCTAAATTAGCTTTCAAAGCTTCATAAAAAAATGAATCTTAGCTATGGCATTTGAGATTTGGATATTTAAACTTCCAAGGATTACATCTGTTATATAAAAAAAATAGTGTATGTATTGTCATCAATAGAGCCACTTAAGAGAAAATAGGAGCATTATATACTTCCAAAGCAACATAAGCATAAATTTCTAGTCGCTAAATCTTATAGGGCAAGGCAATCACTTGAGATAGTCTACTCAAATCTTTGTGGACCATTGCAAACACCATCCTGAAGTGGAAGTCTTTATTTCTTGACATTTATTGATGAACTCAGTAGGAAAGTTTGGGTTTATATCTTGAAATATAAATTAGATGTATTTTTTTAAAGAGTTTAAGACAAAAATTGAGAAAGAGAGTGGACATTATATCAAAATATTGAGAACTGATAAGGGTGGTGAATACATGTCAAATGATTTTCAAAAATTTTACAGGGCAAATGGCATAAGGAAACAAGTTATAGCAATGTATACTCCTCAACAAAATGGAGTAGCTAAGAGAAACAATAGAACAATTGTGGAAATGACACAAAATATGATAAAATCCAAACACCTACCAAATGAGTATTGTGTTGAAGCGGTTGCATGTTTGGTATACATAATAAATAGATGTCCAACAAAAGCAGTGATAAATAAAATGGTAGAAGAAACTTGGAGAAAAATGATGCATAATATTTCACATTTGAAAGTTTTAGGATGTGTGGCATACTTCTTGATACCTCAAGAGTTGAGAAAGAAACTAGATGATAGAGGAGAGAGTGCATATTTGTGGGATATAGTGAACAATCCAATGTGTATAAGTTATAGAATCATATTACAAAGAAGGAGATAATAAGTCATGATGTTGAGTTTGTTGAAGAAGCATGGGATGACAATATAGACAAAACAACTACTATTGCAACTTGTGCTCCACAAGAGAATGAAATTCCAGTTGTGAATCCTACTACACAAGAAAATGTTCTTACAATGCCTTCTAAGGAACCTACCACTCCAAATCTAACTATTTCAACAAGTAATAACAATAACGAGTTTTCTAATCCAACACTTGCATCATTAATATCAAGGTCTACAAACACTTCAAAGAAGACACACAATCTAAGGGATATTTATGATGAAATAGAAGTCGCTGAAAATGATGATTTATTTTATAATTTTGCATTCTTAACACAAGTTGATCCAATTTATTTTGAAGAAGCAATTATAGATGCAAATATATTGTAGCTATGGATAAACAAATTCAATCAATTGAAAAGAATCAAACTTGGGATCTAGTAGAGCTTTCTAAAGGCAAGAATGTGAGTAAAGTTAAGTAAGTTTATAAAACAAAGTATAGTGCTGATGGAAAAGTAGATAAACACAAGGCAAGACTAGTAGCTAAAGGCTTAAAACAACACCTTAGTATAGACTACAATGAAACATTCACACCTATGGCAATATTGGATATTATTAGAATGGTCTTGTCTATAGAAACTCAAAATAATTAGAAGGTTTACTAAATGGATGTAAAATTAGATTTCTTAATGGCATTTTGGAATAAGTTTACATAAAATGGCCACCTAGTTATGAAATTTTAGGACAAGAACATAAGATATATATGCTGAAAAAGACACTATATGGTTTGAAACAAGCTCTTACAACTTGGTACAACAGAATAGATTCTTATTTCACAGAAAATGGGTTTAATAGATGTGGAAATGAACCTACCTTGTATGTAAAAGTGAATAATCAAGGGTAAATATTGATAGTTTGTTTATATGTATATTATTTGATATTCACAAGTAACATATCAGTTAGCTCATTCAAGGTAGACATGGAAAGCGAATTTAATATGATTGATTTGGGCTTATGAGATATTTTCGTGGGATAAAGGTAAGTCAAAGTGATCAAGACATTTTTTTATGTCAAAGTAAGTATGCTAGTGATTTGTTGAATAGATTCAAGATGATAAAAGTGAATCCGTTCCCTACATTGGTTTTATTGGGTTTAAAATTAGCAAGGATGACAAAAAGTCCTAGTGTTGATACAAATTTATTCAAAAGATTAGTGGGCAACGTCATGTATCTAACAACCACAAGATATGATATCATGTATGGGGTTAGTCTCATTTTTAGATTCATGGAAAAACCAAAGGAATCATATTAGAAAGCTAGAAAAAGAGTTTTAAGGTATATAGTTGGAACAAAGAGCTCTAGGATTTTATATACATCTTTAGATGAATACAAAATGATTGAATATACAAATAGTGATTGGGGAGGTAGCTTGGATGATATAAAAAGTACTTTTGGATACATTTTTCATCTTGGATCTGATGTTAGCTCTTGGGCATCAAAGAAGCAACCAATTGTGACACTCTCATCAGGTGAAACAAAATATGTAGCAGGGACATCAACAACTTACCAAGAAGTATGGATGAAAATAGTACTTTCAAATTTGAAGCATTTACAAGAACCCATGCAAATTTATTGTGATAATAATTTAGCAATTGTTTTATCTAAAAATCATGTTTTTCAGTAACGGAGCAAGCATATTGATACAAGATATCATTTTATTCGAGAATTAGTGAACAATGGAGACATATATTTTGAATTTTGTAGGTCTAAAGATCAACTTGTTGATATATTTACCAAGCCACTTTCAAAGAATGTGTTTGAGCATCTCTAGGAAGGAATTGGAATAATTGATATACATGGTAGTCAAAATTAAGGGGGAGTGTTGGTGGACATGGTTTTCCTTCCAGCTCAACATAGCATTTAATCTTCTCTACCACTCTCTTCCATCTCAACTCACGTCGGTCACTTTTATATTAAATTGTTTTAATGTCTTAGAGCTATCTTGTTATCCTCTGCTATGATCACCAAATTTATTTAATGCTTTTTCTCTATCTTTCTACATGTTTTGAGAGTCTTGCTATCCATTATTATTGTTTTTCTCAACTTCTTTGAGAGTTTTTCTAGGCTATGATAGATATATGCTTTGTTTTAATGTAGGCAAGAAGAATATAGATAACAACTAATTCGTATGTAGCAGATCAAAGCAACACAACTCTGTTAGCATAAACTTTTGTAAATTGTATTATTCCTGGCAGATGAAGATTAACGGAATATTATAATTCTATATTTCTCTCTGAGTTTATGTCTGCTTTGAATCCCCTATTTTTTCAAAATTTTTAGTTTCTAAATATTTGTCTTAAAAAAATCTTATAAGTTGTTTCTCTCCTACATATCAAGAAAAGAGAAAAAATCAATTTAAGTATTAAAAACATTACTTATATATATACACACACACAACTTATTAGGAATCTCTAATCTACAACATAACACTATTTTTTTAATAATAAAAATCAGAGTAGGGGATAGTGGGGGAGTTTCATGACTTATTTCAAAGCCCTTTTATTTCCTTGTCTTGGGTTAGACTAGGTGAACCTAATTAAGTTAGAGGAGTAATGCGATGAATAATATTGTTGTGGATATAAAATTATACCTCTATTTTCTCTATATTTAATGGTATCAAGAGTATATTATATTTAATTTCTATGGATTTAATCATACTAAAATTGCTAAAAAGGTTTCAATTGGAAAAACGTAATGTGTCAAGAATCCACCCTCACAATGCCACTCACTTGATGACCTCATTTGAGGGAGAAATTTTGGCAATACCAAGGAAGTAATCATCAAAATTAAAAAAAACATTCAGACCAGCCAAATATGAGTGGGTTTGAATCCCAAATAAAAATGTGAAGAGCAAAGTCAGGGTCAATAAGCATGAGGACCAGGACATGTCCACTATCATGGTTTGACATATGGTAAAACAATTCTAGCTAAATATATATATGGCGTCAAAGTGATGTAAAAACCATGAGTTCTTAACTGCTTATAGACACAACACCTTATATTGCAAAACAATTGACAGTTATCCTTGAACATATACTTACACGATGCGTACGTGAGGGAAAAATAAAATCCAATAATACATTCTCATGGAAATAGGTTCATGTTTGTTCCATTATCCATATGATCGTCAATTTATTTATATATGATAAACTAGTTGGAAAGTGCATCATTTTTGTTTTTATTTTGCATTAATTCAACATTTTCTAGTGGTGACGAGGCATTGCAAAAGTGACACAAAAACATTTTTTTACGAAATATAAATTAAATTTTTGGTGACCCTAATTCTTTTATCTCTAAAAGATATTGAGAGAATTTACAAATCAAAACCTTACTCTATAAAGCTGAGAAGATTGTAAACATATATAAAATGTGAAAGAGTGATGACATTATTTAATAACTATTAAAAACCAATTATTTTCTAACCTTAATTAAATCTCATTTATATAATTAAACTAGACGTCTAAATGAATAGATGCACTAACCTACAACCTATACTCTCTTAACTTATGACACTAACATATACACAACTAAATATGCACAAGAGTATCCAACAAACCTTTCCTATCAATATTCATCTTAAATTAGTTCTAAAGGCTCACTAATGCTTTTCATTCTATAATTTATCTCAACCTGGCAGCGCAACACTTTCTTAGTTCTCACACTCACTTCGAGTTACCTGCTGGCGTTCTCAAAGAAGCTATCTTAATAGCTCATACCTCTCAAGTAGACTCTAAAAAAGCAAACATAAGCTCAAAAACATCTATATTATTTTACTTTAAAGTTTTAATGGCATATACAATAGTTTAACAACATTTTACAACATAATCTAGCTAAATATAACCAACTGTGCACTTATACAATATAATTCCATGGCCTCTCAGGTATACGAATATGGTGCAGCTTATCCGTACGCTTCTCCATTGAGCTATCTTTCCTGTTCTACACTATAACTAGCTCACTCTATGACTAAACTAAATATCTCTCTTCTTCTCTATCTCTTCCAAATGACTTATATCCTTTACCCAAGCTGAATGCAATATTTTGGTTCTGAATTCTGCTTCTAAGCTAATTCCAATGCTGAGAAGATTTTATTAAGGGGAAAATCGGAAAGGTGACAACACGAAAAATGACGTGTGGCCTCTTTTATAAAACTCCAACTTATTAGCTAGTAAATTGATTTGCATTAATTTCTTGGTATTTTTGTTGTCCTTTGTGAACACACCGAGCGTTAAACTCATATCTCAAATCAATTAACTTCTAAATGGAAGTTGATGAGGCTGTCTAATTTGTAAAGGCTATTGATTTTCAGCTGGAAATTTATGTAGTTTTAATGAATTCAAAAATTAAAAAGAAAAAAAAAATTACCAATAGGTCGTGATTTTGAAATAATACTCAAAATTGATTCGTATTGATTGCTTTAAATAATTATAAGCTCAAGCCATGCTTTAATAAGACTCAACTCATAAATTAGAGTTTACTTGCAAAATTTGAAAAAACTAAAATCTAAAAAAAAATTCTTATTTTTAAAATGCTCAAAATATCCAAAAATATCCTAGACACTATAATTAGACTATGAGATAAAATTAAACTGAAATTGATGTTCAGTTCTAAGAATATACAATTTCTAAAAATAGAAAAAACTAGAAAAAATAATTAAATCATAATTTTAGACCATCAAATGATTACGTATGGCCTCCAAAAAATATCAAAAACATTATTAGGTTGATAGAATGTCCTAGGAAAACAACAACCTTTTGATACGATCATTTTGGTGCATGGAATAGCTGAAACAGAGTTATGGGTTAAAAGTTATGGCCTCTAGAAGGTTAGCTTATTTTTTCTGCATCATTCTCCTCTAGTTGAAAACAACTCAACGCCTACAAATTGTCTTACTTGTACTGCAGTGATTTGTCTTTGTCAATCTTCTTCAGCTCCTATTCTCTATTCCAAGTGACGTCTTCTTGTTACAATCTTTCTCATTGCACTAAATAATTGTTATAATTCCCTTGCTTTGTGCTCACTATCTTCATATCCAAAACATACACTATTTTTTCTTTCCTTTTTGGAACTTACTTCTCCCATTTTACTTCACCATCTTCTCCATGGAATTCATATAAATTTGAAACATTAAATACTAGAGATATATCAAAATTATGTAGTAAACTCACCTCATATACGTTATCATTAATTTTCTTCACAATTCTTCATGGCCTAATTTATTTGTACTTGAAATTATTATATGTACCTTTTCAAAATCTCTCTTTCCTCAAGTAAGCCATTACTAACTCTCCTTCTTCAAATATTTTAGATATTTTTCTGACATCTACTGCTACTTTTTATTTCTCATTACTTACATGCAAATTTCTTCTCACTCCTTACAATTATTTCATATGCTTTGCAAATGCTTCTACATCATCACTAATTTGATCTGAAATCAATAATTGTACCAAATCTAAAATACTCATAAGATTTTTTGACTTTTACATTGATCTATTCAATGAACTATTATATGCAAACTCATCTTGTAGTAAAGCCAAGTCCCATTGCTTTGGCTTCTCTCCCACTATGCATCTCACAAAAAATTTCAATATCTGATTCAAAACTTTTGTCTATCCATCTGTTTGTGGGTGATATGCACTATTGAATTATAGCTTAGTACCCATATTTTTCCACAAAGATCTTAAAAAATGACTTAGAAATATCATATCCCTATCTGAAGTAACAATTTTTAGAACACCATGAAATCTCATAATATCTATAAAAAATAATTTTGCAATTCTAGTAGCATCATTGATTTTCTTACATGCAATAAAATGAACCATTTTAGAAAATATGTATACAATAAGAAAAATTAAATCGTTACCTCTATGTGTACTTGACAATCCCAACACAAAATCGATACTCAAATCTATCCATGATCTTTTTGAAACTGGTAATGGCATGTATAGTCCAATATTTTATGTATGTTTTTTAGTCACCTAACATATTCTGCACCTTGAAACATACATTGTCACATCTCTCTTCATCTTTGACCAAAAATATTTTCCTCTATCAAAGTTATTTCCTTTGTCTTACCAAAATGTCTATCCAAATCACTACTATGTAATTTTCTTATTATATTGTCTTGTAGAGACCCAATTGGAATGCATAATTATTTTCCTTTGAAGAGATAGCCTGATTTTATAAGATAATCATCATGAATAGCATCTATCCCACCTATTAATGGATTCCTGCATTGTTCAACTACCTTGCTAAAATATGGATTTGTATCATATAATTCTTTGATAGCTTCAAATCCAACTACTTCACTCACCATATTAGTTAATAATTTTACCCTCCTACTCAATGCATTAGCTACTTGATTCCATTCTTTTGATTTATGCTTCAACACAAAAGTATGCTCCTATAAGAAAGAAACCTACTTTGTATGTCTACTGTTCAACTTCTTTTGTGTATTCACATACTTCAAAGCCTCATGATTTTTAAATACTATAAAATCTTTCAACATCATATAATGCCTCCAATTTCTTAATGCTTGTACAATTGCATAAAATTCAACATCATAAGTAGAATACTTTGTTCTTATCTCATTCAATTTTTCATTAAAATATGTTATTGGCTTTCCTTCTTGCTTTAGCACAAAACCAATTCCCATAAATAAAGCATCACAATCAACCTCAAACATTTTGTTAAAATCCGATAATGCTAAAATTGACCTTTCTATAATCTTCTTCTTCAAAATTACAAAGCTTTTTGTGGCTACTCTAGTCCATGCAAATTCTTTCCCTCTGATGCAATCTGTTATTGGTGCCACAATACTACTAAATTTTTATTAAAAAAAATTGTAAAAAATTGCTAAACCATAGAAACGTCATACCTTTATAATGCTTTTTGGAATAAGCCACTCAAAAATTGCCTTTATCTTTTTTTCATCCATTTTCACACCATCTGTCAAAACTACACATCCTGAAAATACAAAACTATTCTACATAAACCTACACATCTTCAAATTTGCATACAACTTCTTATTTCTTAATAAATCCATTAACATTCTCAAATGTTGCAAGTGTTTTTATTTAGTCTTACTGAATATCAAAATAAACAACCATAAACTTACTAATATATTCTCTTAGCACTGTATTCATCATCTTCATAAATGTGCTAGGTATATTAGATAATCTAAACAACATCACCATCCACTCATATAAGCCATTCCTAGTCTTGAATGTAGTTTTCCATTCATCTCTTTCATGAATTTGAATATGATAATAACCAATCCTTAGATCAATCTTGGTAAAATATTTTACTTCTACAAGCACATCCATCATATCATCTAAACAAGGTATAGGAAACCTATACTTTATTGTAATTTTATTAATTACTCTACTATCAACACACATTCTCCATCGTCCATCTTTCTTTGGAGTTCAAAACACTAGTGTTGGACATGGACTCATACTCTCCCTTATCACTTTCTTCCTTAACAATTTAGTAACATGTTTATTTAATTTTGAATGTTCTATTGAACTCATCCTATAAGCTACTTGATTGGGTAGAGCTGATCCTGGAATCAAATCAATGTGGTGATAAATATCTCTTTTTGATGGTAAACCATCTGGTAACTCATTAATCATAACATCTGCATATTCTTTCAACACTCTTGTTGTTTTTATTGGTATTGTCACTATTTTTTGTTTTTTCATTCTTTACTACTAATGCATAACAATAACCTACTACCTTCATATATTGGATAAATTATTTAGTACAAAGCATGATTTTTGTCTTCTCTTCGTCTTGAAGAGGTAACAAAACTACCTTTGTACCACATTTCCAAAAAGTGTATATGTTCTTTGCTCCATCATGAACTCCTTTCCTATCAAATTGCCACGGTCTCCCAATAACACATGACATGCATCCATCAGAATAACATCACACTATATTTCATCATTATAAGTTTATCCTACAAAAAATTTAATTAAGCAGTTTTTGTCTACTATAACCCTGTTCCCTTCCTTAAACCATGAAATCCAATAAAAGTTAGGATGTTTTTCACATTACAAATTTAGTTTCTCAATCATTTGTTTAGAAACTATATTTTCACAACTACCACCATCTATAATTACTTTTCATACCTTCCCACTCAAATTATATTTTGTTCAAAAAATATTTGATCACAACCATACATCACCACCTTTTTTATTCTGCACTTGATCCTTCATTGTAGTGATCATGGTTCTTCTCATCGTGAGATTCTCTCCAACATTAGCTGGTGCAACTTCAATATTTTGGTCTTCTATTTGAGCCTCAACTAGATTTGATCTTGGATGATCTTCTTGCCTCCTTTCTTGATCTTGATAGTTTGGACACTCAAATTCTCTGTGCCATTCTTCTCCACATCTATAATAGACATAAGATTTGTGTTGATTTGAAAACCATCTTCTAGCACCACCGTAAACTCATCCTCTCTAAAATCCTATTCCTCTTTGTTTGTATTGAATCCCTTACCTATTACTATCTTACCTTTTTGCACCATGTGATAATTTACCTTTGTTGGCATTAAAGCTACATCTGGTGGTATTAAACCCACCTTACCCCCTTATTGAAGGGGATTTGCTTCTTTTTAGACCAATAGATGTCCTTCTAAAATTTTGTTTATTTTGTTTTTCTTCTACCTTCAAAGCTAATTGATAATCCTCCTCCATGTTAAGTATTCTATGCATGATTAATTTATCTTAAATAAAATATTTCAAACCATTTACATATCTTGTAGCGATTTGCTCTTCTATTTCATCATGCTCCACTTGTATGGAAATATTATAAAATTCATCTATATAGTCTTGTATATTGTGATCTTTTTACCTTAAATTCTTAAACAGAAGTGAGGACATGTGAATGTTATTGCTGTCCACAGGCAAGGATAGGTACACAGTTTGCTGTTAAAATTAGATTTCAATTCATTTCCCTTTGGACAGTAATTTGTAGTGATCTTGTTCATGAAATCGTTTCCCTTCTGCACAAACCTTTTGTGATTCAGCAGCAACCTCACTCTTGTCTCTGATTGGAGGCGCACTCCCTTCCACATTGTAGATTTTGTGATGGGGAAGGCCTTGTATGCAGCCCCTTCAACAATGTGTGTATGGATGTGTGGAGAAAAGGATTTAATTTTACAATGTGGGCATTATTTTACTAAGATCATTAACACTATTTTTTTGTTTACTGGTGTGTTTTAAGTGTATGTTGATTTCTGAAAGATTCGCAAACTGAAATCAAGGCCTTGTGTATTAGCAGGTCAAACGGCATGAACCAAGATAGCCAAGTTCAGCCCACATGATCAATATCTATCCGCAAGGGATATTGGTAAGCATGTACCTTGTAACCATTTTTTTCAAAACGTATAAGGGGTATAAAGTTAAGCAAATTGCACTACAGTTTGTATTTTCGACTTTGATAAAAAAATAGTCTCTTTTATACAATAGATAAGCCTGCCTCAGATTTTTATAAATGGTGTTCCGAATGTTATTTTTGGATTAATGCAAAGATATTTTATCTTTAATCAATGCTTAACTGCGTTGGATGCATACCATTTGGGAAAAAGGCACTCTTATTGGAAAAAAATAAGTTTATCCTTATATTTCGATTGTTTTTTGTGTTCATTTTTATGGAAGCCATTACACTTTTACTACTCGACCTCGTCGTTTGAACCTATGACATACAGTAATTTTGCATCATTGTCATATCGTTTGACTGAAAAACACTATAAAAATATTTCAGAAAATGAGGTATATCATTGGAAAAAAAAAACACAGTTGTCTTTTCACATACTTATTGTGGTTCTTATGTTATTGTAATGGAGTGCAACCCAAATGCACCGTGATTTCAATCTAGTAATCACTTCGCTTAATAAATATCTCAAATGTGAGATTATTAATGATACAATGGGAAAAATATCCTAATTAGGTTACTTGGACCCATGTTGATCTCCCTAAATCTAATTCTTTACTATTGCTAGTAATTACGAATAATATTCTCATACTTCCAACGAGAAACCTTCTCACATCTTCCTTCATTTTCATTTCTCATAGAAATTTTTGAAATGGTGTAAGATTCCCCTACGGACATCTTTCCGTTCTAAAGGAATGGAGTAAGATCCCCCTCAGCACATGTAATTTGTGGATCTGCGTAGAACTGAAGAGATTCCCCTCAGCGCATGTGGATTTTTTTTTATTTTGACAGCTCCCTCCCACACTACACTTCTTTTATAAGTTCTTCAGCCTCCTGCTTTATGTTCATAATATTTTCTTTGAAAATGGTGAAAGTGGAGAAACGACTGAGTAATAAGGAAAAGTGAAAAGTTATTTAAGAAGAGATGGTAGTTCCATAAGCCCGGGGAGACTGATTTTATTAGTCCTGTTACTGAAAAAATGATTTTCTAACGTT
Source organism: Torreya grandis (assembly GCA_037957365.1). Taxonomy (NCBI): domain Eukaryota; kingdom Viridiplantae; phylum Streptophyta; class Pinopsida; order Cupressales; family Taxaceae; genus Torreya; species Torreya grandis. The sequence goes on along the minus strand of JARHVA010000983.1, from coordinate 99,442 downwards.
TTCAATCAGCCATCGTTCATAGCTTCCATTTTCATCCGAGAGGTCCTGAACATTACAGTGCTGGGGAAAAAAAAATGGGAAACGGTGAAGTGCATACGAGCTTCTCAGTCCCTTTCTCATGATCATGGATAATAAAAGGTATAATAACCTCACACATAGGTTCATTCAGCATACAGTTGAGAGAAGCAGTAAACACACCTCTTAAGACTATTTTTAGTCAACTTTTCTTTGCATTGTGTCCAATCTCCTTCGTGGACATCAAAATTAATATTTCACAAAGACACATCCTCTATTTTTTATTTGTTTTATCGTCCTCATTTTATCTCTGTCGTAGATTTTTCCACCCCAACGATGAAGATGACATCCATAGTAGGTTGGGTTTATTGCTTGAGCATGTATCTGCCTTCTACAAGCACTTCAATAGCGATTCAATTACTATACGTAAGATAAGGTCACTAATTAAAAGATATATTATTTTATCATTATATGCATAAAGTGTTTAATCATTAAAATTTTCGGTTTCATAATGAATGTATATACCATTTTCTTTAGAAACATTTCAAAATGGACTGGTTTTTTCTGTGTTTTAAAACTAATATGAATTGCCCTTACTAGTAAAAATGTAGTTGTGTTTAATGTTAATTATGTATTAATGAAAAAACAAATTTAACAGGTTTTCATTACTATTTAGTTTTCTGGTCATTCTTCCACAGGTTGAGAATTCTCAACCTTCTGTAATGACTAAACATTTAGGTGCTTGTAAATTTAATTATCTACCCCATTCTATTATTTGTCAGTATACTTGTGAATACTTCTAGCCTGTTTTACTATATCTCAAGTCGGATCTTAATAGAGGTGTATACATTAGATGAATCCTTATAATAACAATGCATTGTTATATATGTAATATGGTTCTTCAGTGGTCTATTTTTCTTTTTGTATCGTATAAAATTGACTTTTAAGTAGGTTTGGTTTGCCTATATTTTTTATGTTACATAGGGATTGGTTATTGTATCTAAATTTTGTGCAATAAATAAAGACCGGCGGATTGCCTATTGGAGCTAGTTTTTGTGCAATAAATTATTACATTCTTCACTGTCTTTTTTTTTATTTGATAATAATTTCTTTAAAAAAATTATATTATAACTAAAAAATGGCAATTAACTAAAAGATGTGGACTATCCTAAAATAATAGGAGCCAAACTTGTAGTAACAGAACACATAAACCATATGTTTTCTATCATTCAACGAATAACCCTTGTTTCTAACAACCCTTGATTTATTTACTTCCATTGTCAATTTCTTTTTACTGTGTTTGCCTTCACATATTATCATGCATAATCTTAATCAAATTCTTTTCTAACCTTTGCTCATCTTTCTTCCAGCAGGTACTCGAGCTGCTTCATGGCACTTGTTAAATGTATTAAAGAGAATTGGAATTATTCCTTTCTTTGTTGAAGTTGGTTAGTAGATTTGTCTCGTGTTTGGATCAAAGATGCATTGTATATAAAGATCTATTTAGAATCCTTGTACGTAACGCTTGGCGTAGTAAGCAATATATGTATAGTGATCCAAAACAGGTGCAAAACATAACGATCCAAACTGCACTTCAAGGCATCATCAGAGAACGATTTAAGTCAGGAAGTCCGTCTTCATAATTTTTCCATCAGAGGTCCGTTTTGTGGGCACTTTAGAAACATTGACGGGGTAACACTGGTGGGGTCATCTAGGACTTATGAGCAATGTGAACTAAGCTATAGAATTGGGGAACATTTTCTAACTGATTAAGATAGGTGAACTTAAGATTGTAACATGACAATCATGTGTATCATATATCTATATTAATTTTAAAAGATTAATTGTGGATGTTCTCTTTTTATTTTTATATATTTTTTAATATTAGATAAACGTATGTTATATTGTATTATTACAATGTTATAAGGGAAAAATTAAAGAAAACTTTTATAATGGTTTTGGAGAGATTTTCAATAGTACAGGGCAAGGTGTTATAAATGAAAATTTCTAACATTGACTTCAATCTTTTAGTTGAGATTCATAGTTTGTATAGTGTAAAAAGATAATCCATTGCATAAATAATGAATAATTATAGTAATTTTCTAATGCAATGCGCCATAAAATGGCTAGTACATGCTAGATTTTGGTAGTATTTGTTATGAAATACAATAGCTATGTAGTGATTAGTTCTTATTATATTTGTGAAGAAATAAGTTTATAAGATTCCAGGGGATGGCGTAACATTTGTTGAGAGTAAAAATTGTTTCAAAAATATTTAAAATGAATAGAATAAAAAATGAATAAGAAATATGGTTATCTACTCTAAGAAAAATGTTACCTCCTTAAATATGACCTTTGTGTAAATGACATTTCCAAGTTGATAATATATACTTTCTGATTTGAAACTCTACTTGTAATTTGTATTAAATTTTGTGTTATAAAGTATGAAATATGAAGTGTGTTATGACCCACATGACCCCATTTCTTCAGAAGAAATAGGGACCCTCTTTTATTATGAATGGATACAAGAGTTTCATTTTTGTAGGGTATCTAAAGGTTTAGTTCACACTTTGATACCTATCCCAAGTTTGAGTTATTATTAAATTGGTCACAAAATATCCTTGCAAAACCCTAAGTCCTATTGTTATGACATTTTAAAACTAAGTTCTAAAGTTCACATTGAAAATGCACAGTGCCCTTTATATACTTTATAACTTAAGGTTCACACTCAAAATAAATAAAAGTGGCCACATAAAATTTAACCTAGGTTGAAGTATGCACACATTATTCATAATAATTATGATCCATGCAAAGTTTGTGAATTACCATACCTGACCCCACATTAAGTTCAAGCATTTAAATACACATACCTTACTCAAAATAAAATGACTTTGGAGATTTAGAGATTCACTAACTCCATGAGTGTGTGGGTTTGCCACATGTCCCCATGAAATTTTTTTGTAATCACACACACAAACATATAAGTCAAATTATAAGCAAGGTCACAAAAACATAAGCCTAAGTTTTAACCAATGTATGTAATCAATTATGAAATGAATATATAGTCTAATGAGTTTGTATTGTCTTTCATTTAAAAATAGTTAAACCCATGACCTTTCATATTTTGTGAACTCCATGATTCTCCCACGTGCTCTTTTTTTAGGTCCCAAGATTGAAAATAGGTTTGACTCTATGAACATTTGACCTTGTAGACAATCATTGATCACCACTTGTCTTCTTGTGATCTCATTTTTTATTAGAATAGCCACTACACATGAGTTTTAATTTATTTCTATCAATAATGATTGTATCCACTTTATTCATTCATTGGAAAAGGAATGGACACAAGAGAGTATTTAAACAAAGCATATAACATGACTCAGATATGCAACACATAGTGAACATCACATTGAAAGACGATCCCATGATCTACATGAATGATGTTTCTCTGTGACCAGTAGATGGTAGCCACATGGTGGCCTATTATTATTGCATTTCATCTAAGGTGTGCATGCATAAATAATTTATATAATTTAATGTATTTAATAATGGATATGTGAAACTCTCAACTAGATCATTTGGATTCTCATGACTATGTAAGCTTAAAATTCATATATCTTTCCACATGGTGTAGTGTAATTGGTCATGATGAAGTAAAGGAAATAGGAAGCTATGAAGTTGCCCCATGAAGTGACCCTAATAAATGGAATTCAAATATCTCAATATAATTATGTGTAATGTTTTTAATTACGATCATTATGTTCACATGGACAAAAGTGGATGTATGGATTTATAAAGAAAACTATATATAGTAACAATTTTGGGCAAATCCACTATTACGTGATGACTTGGTATCCTATACGTGACTGCCATGTGTCCACCTATGTTTCATAAGTCTTTTTAAAATTTTACATGCATTTTATTTAAAATTTCATCATTCATAGTATTTAACAAAATTAATGCGATCACTATAAATATGTTTATTTTGCATATGTCCAAGAAGCTATTGAAGTGATAATATACAAAAGGAGAATACTATAAGATCAATCCAATCTTATCATGCCATGTGTTAGGGGAATGGAAAATATTAGTTCACATTGATCTTTAATAGGTGCATAGTTGCATTTAAGAAGTAGTGGCCATTAGATTTAATTTTATCAGTGGCTTAGAATTTCATACATAAAATTGTTATCATCTATTTTTCATTATATGATGAACGAGAAACACATGCATTCTAAAGTTGTCATGCTTTTAGTGTAGAAAGGACTAACCAGCTAATAGTGTCGTATTTTAATAAATTTGGTGATGTGCTGACTAATTTCATTTAACTTGTGAAAATGAAGGTAGAATAAAACCTAGAGGAATATTCAAAAAATTATAGGTAAAAAGCATTAGAAAGGTTAAATTAAAACATCATGTCAAAAAAATTGATTGGTTAAGATTATAATACATTTAAGATTTTTGATTCATATGTATCATGTCATGTTAAGTAAATCAATATCTTATCATGGCAATTCAAAAATGTTTCGCATCAAACATCTAATAATTAATTGATCGCAAAAGGACAACACATATGTATAATAACCCTCAATAAAACCTTAAATTATCGATGAGTACATTACCATTTAATCAGATTAAAAAATATTTAATTTCTTCACATACACACCTACATACCCTAATATAAATTATAAACTATTATTCATAATTGACAATACCATAGACTCTCCTTCACAAATCTATCCCCATGACTTTTCATACTTTATTAATTAGTGATTATGATATGTGTCTGATACTTTGGACAAAAGATTTCAAGGTTGTGTTTGACTCTGCATTTTTCTGACTATGTGAAAATTGATTACTAGAATATTTTTTGATTTTGTAATTTTGTTTATATTTATAATTTTTTTTAATTATGTTTTTCATATGGACATTTGGTTGTTGTTGATCATAAATTTAAAGTGAATGTGTGGATATATAGAGTAGAATATATGTATTAACGAGTCCGTACAATCATCGAAGTCACAATGAAAATGAGGAGGATTTTGTCAACTGCAAACTTTATGACCAACGATCCACTTCCATGTGACACAATCTCATTTGACAATGAGAAAGAAAAAATACAATTTGATAAGTCCAAAATGAAATATTTGCACTATGTTAATCTATGGCCATTGGAAGATCGACACATGACTTATTTTTATCATAATTTTATTAGTCTTGTTTTTGTTTTTAATATCACTGTGAATTTGACACTTGTCATGCAGGTGGAGACTAGAGGAGTGCATATGAAGAATAAAAAATCAAATGAAATTAATAATGGGTATGCACACTTCTCAACATATTGATTGGAAGCATGTCCCATGTGAAGCTGATCCAGTGAAAACTTGCAACACGGTATGATTTGGTTGGCGATGAAAAAGCAAAGGCCAAGAAACTACATTGTCACCCATAAATCTATCGAATCAGAGCTTCCGACATTTCATATTTTCAACAAATGCAAATAGATCACGATAACACATCTAGATTCCAAAATGAGACGAATCTTACTTTAATATTCTAACAGTACCATGCGGCCCAAGAGGATCCTCTAAGCCTGAACGAATTAAAATATGCCATGAATTTCAATCGAGAACAAGTAGTTTCACAGTTCATTGTAAAAAAATTCAAGCAACAAATAACACATTGCAAGGGGGCTCTCCACATGATCATGAAGTACGCACAAGAGAATGAATATTTGAATTATAAGGCGAAATTTAGTTCTCCTCATGCACATGAACTTTGAGTGAATCACATGAAATTATATATGAACTAAGGATCACATAGCGGCTGACACACGTCTCCTTAATTGCAAGGCTTTCTCAAAAATATTATATGCATTTTAGTTAAACTTTGGATCATATTTATTATTTATAAATAATAACATGATTGTTTTGTATATTTTACAGTTGTGAATGGAACGATGGTCTAAATTCCAGAGAAAATTCATAAAGTAACAATTAGAGACCAAAAACAAAACTATATTCATAAACAAAATTCTGTGAGGCCCTGATCGATTTGGGATCTTCCGCATGTAACATCTAGAGTAGTTACGATAAACATAAAGTATGACAAATGTCTAAGTGGTCATGGTCATAGTTAAAAGCAAAGGATGAGGTATTTCATGCAGACACTGTAGACAAAAGTGAATGCTATGCAAGATGATTCCCATGACCATTAAGAGGCCGCTAAGTGGCACATTTTCAAGCAACATAGGCGATGGAGATGTGGACCTAGCAGGAAGTCATTGCATGGAAATTTATTGTGTGGTCACTCCTATGCGATGAACCTAAAATTAAAATTAAAATGTGATCTTGTGAATCACAGGCCATTTGATGCTACTGCGTGGAGTGTTAGGATACTGCATTGATCCAAGGCTTGAATTGACTCTCAACAATTCATAAAATCCCACATTAATTGACAAAATTCTCTTGCATTGAGGGATGAACATGGATACTCACACATATACCTTGATGTTCAAATCCAATATCTAAATCAATTGGTGGTGATCATCTAAAATGTCTAAATCGATAAAGGATAAGTCTGAGAGACCCAAAAGTGGAGAAGTGAAGATTATTTATTGTTCTCTTTAGTTTGAATAAGTCTGATTTAAAGTTAGGAGTTTATTTTTAGCTTTTTTGGGATAGAATTAGATAGTTTTTTTTGAATAAACATGATCACACCTATACTTTTTAGGTATAGTAGTGGTATCTATTTAAATTTAAAATATATTATATTTTATCTTTTATTTTTTGACGTAAGATAAGAAATTTTTGTTAATGTTTTATTAAATTTAATAAATTTTCTGATTTTTTATTTAGATATATATAATTTTGTGTGTTTTTAGTTTGAAGTTGTAGTCCTTGTTTTATTAATGAACTATTAGTTTCATTATTTAATTAATAAATATTTATTTAGTTAATTAATATTTCTTTTTAATATATGATTTTAATAATTAAATTTTTTTTCTTAAAGTTTTAATATAAATATTAGAATATTTTAAAGGAGTTATTTAGGAATATTCTTTGATTTTAATACAATTATACATACAATTTTAAATACTATTAATTAAATAGTAATTTTATAACATTTTTTTAAAATATTTTAAACTATATAATAGATTTTTCATAATTACAATCACATTAATTGTTTTTTTTTTTTGGCTATTGTGAACGTCATACCTTTCACCCTTAAATGTGAGAAACAAAAAGATTTATCTAATTCAAATTATAAATTTGCATTAATAAAATTAGAAAGGACCATGCATCATGTTACTCATTGATTTATCTAGATGGTCTCATAGAAGCAAAGGTAAAATTATGATCATTTACTTTCACTGATCATATATCCAATTCCTCTCACTCAATAGGTACTTGCTAGTTGCTTGGCTTTGGTAAACATGTTTTGGAGCTATAAATCCTTTACTTCTATGAATTCATGTATATTTATCTTTGCATACTTTAAACCACAGGTTTGTGTATTTTTGGAGGATTTTTGTATCGAATAAAGGTTTCAAAGAAGTCTTAATTGTTTTCATCGAGACTGCCTTGATTTTCATGTAGTCATTTATTTATTCATCTTTTTTAGTTTTTTTCGGATATATGACTTAGTGTCTTTTTAAAATAAATGTGAGATTTAATCTTTCCTAAGTCAATTGGGATGAATGCCCTAGTTTCAATGACACACACATTAATCTTAACGGAAATACCTTCATTGACATGACATATAATCCTCACAAACCTAATAAACTTCTTGATTGTAACCTCATAAATATCCACTTCAAATAATATGACTTTATAGCAAATCAATCCATATCATGTACAATTTTATTTTTATCTCGTGTTTATAATTGTGATTGTACATTGAAATTGAAGGGTGCCTTTCAAATATTTGATAATCAACATGGCATTCCAAGTTAGCACAAGCTCCAGTGATTATTGGATCTCTATGCTTATTGAATTTGAAGATGGTGATGTGACCTTGGAGATGCCTATTTAACGCAGGTATCGATTAGGGAAAAATTATAATTTCTGTTAAAATAATGAATTTGACTTTTTACAACGATTGTTAATGGTTTCTTTCAATCCACCTCTGATAGCTGGCAAACAATGACACAGCCATGGGGAGCAAACTTGGTTTTAAGTATAGGGCCACTTATAGCCCCATTTTCTTTGCGCATAGAAAGTAGGATAGTGTTGACCTCAAATGAAGTCATTCCATAGAATTGGCAGTTAAGTTATACATACAAATCCTTAATTTAGAAATTACAACTTTACCTAATTTTAAATATTGGGATATCTCTCCTATATTTTGATGCATCACTGACACGCTGCCTAGTGTTGGGCTAGCATTTCATTTGAACTCAGGAAGACTTTTGAGTGTTGCCAAAGGGCTTAGGGCAACACGATGCTAACATGTGGTAAATATATGCTAGATCTGGCTCGGTGAAGATTTGAATGGAAGCAACTAGGTATGCAAAAAATTCCTAGGCCTAATACTGAGCCATCAAGCATTGATTGTTAGCCGCTAGCTACTAACAACGCATGAAAATAAGCCCACCACATTCAAATATGAACATATCTCAACAAAGCATGAAGCACAGGAAAATAAGATATATGTAATGAATAAATTCTAAGCTGTAACCTTTGATTTTTGCACTTCTGTTTACATGTCAACATATTTCTAATGCAATTAATAGTGACACTACCTGGTCTAGGGTTTAAGTTGTTGATTCTAATGTAATTAATACTTATGCTACTTCGTCAAGATCAACCAAATAATCAAATGGAGCACATACGACATGTTAATATTTATTATAATAAAAATTCAGAATATGTAAATGGACAAGATATTAATAATTTTAAGAGTATGTAATATTAATCCCAACTTTTGAATGCAGATTATAATTTAAAATTAGGTAAAGTTGTAATTTCTAAATTAAGATTTAAATGTGATTTCTTTTAATAATCTAAAAGTGTCTTAAATGACCAATGTCAAGGTCAACTTAATTTCTTAAAAAAAATTAACATATCAAATAATTCGACTAGCTGATTCTAGTTGTAACATTTTTTTCAAAAGAAACAATGATCACAAACTACTCTCTGACTATTTGATTCTATTTAAGTGTTTTATTTTTGAAACTTAAAATTTACACTTAACAAATTATAATTGTGATTCGTCAAATTTTAATTAAAAAATATACACTACTTAAGACTCAAACCTAAGTTATGTATTAAGAATTTTGACTTCTCGGTTATTTACAATACCTCAAATATTAGAACTTAATATTTACCATTTTCTTCCAACACTTTTTTTAAAGCCACACTATAAAAATATTTCTAGTAAAATTCTAAATCTATGTTGAAAAACATAAACTAACTACAACCCAAACCTAAAACATACCTCTAAATAGTGTTTAATTTTATTGTATACTAGTTACTAGTGTACTATGGTTTTAAATTTCTAACTCCAATTTCATTTGCATTAGCCCAAGGTTCCTTTCTTAGTCTAAATTTATATCTTGAACAAAAATCAAAGTCTCATGCATTAAAATTTTACTTACTACTTTTGTTTTGTTTCAAGTAATTATTCGAATGCTTATTCCATGTTTGGGTTTTGCATATATTCGACTAATGAAACTAACACAAAATTTAATTTTGTGAAGAGCGAAGTACTAAAGTATATGTTTAGAAATCACCCAAACTCCTAAAGTCCATATTCATATTGACATCATTTAGTTTGTAATTTAAAACTATCAAAAATACAAATGTACAATGTAGTCTTTCAAGGCCGCTATTGAAAAAACTCCTCCTTGCATTCATAGAAATTTCACACAATAACTATCTCACAAACAAGGAAAACACTATGTACTTGCTAAGGGAACTTTCATTGCAAGTAAAATTTACTCTTGACAAACAAAAATTCATTATACATGTTGGGATATTAAAAAAAACTAATGTATATAATTTGATTTTAATTTATTTTTATGGTTCAAAACTACATAATATTTAATAATTTCTACTCATTGTTTTGCACTATGCAGATAAACACTTCTTATATCTATGGAGGACTCATATCTAAAACTCACATAATCTCTTTCTTCTACTCAAAGTAATTATCATACTTATAATATGTTTCTAACAATTAAAAATCTATATACAAAAGTCTATAATTTATTTAAATTAATTATTTACATTTTTATCTAACTACATTTTTTATACTGCACATTTATTTCTCCAATACACAAGCTTTTTTAGCATCACTTTATTTTTATAATGTTGTATATTTCTCAACAAATGAAACTTTTTTCATATTTTATGACATTTATTATTAAAAAATTGTTATTACCAATGTCATACTATTATTTTGATTTCAATAACATAAAAATAAAATAAAATATACCATTTTATAAAAAGGCAACTACTGACTGCTACACAACCTTTGTTTTATTTTGAATTATTTAGATTATATTCTATTAATTTAAATTTTTAATTAGATAATTTTAAGCCCTCATAAAATTGTTATGAAAAATGAGCTTTGTTATTCTTTACAATCGATAATATTGTCAAGTTATATTATAAAATTTGTTCATAATAGAACTAGTCCTTAGAGTTTTGTATCTTATGTAATCAGTTTTGAGTTAGCGATAATTTTGATAAATGATGGTTATTTTATCGCAGATTTTAGTCAACATGTGTTGTAGTATAAAATAATAAATTAGTAGTCAATTTTTTTTTACCACCTTAACATATATATATATTTTTAATGATGATCCAATTTTTCATCTTGACTAACATCATTGTGAATATTAATATTATAGTTGATATTAACTTTTGGCCATATAAAAATCACTAAGCTAAACATAGGTGAATTTTAGAGATAAGTATTAAGCCATATGGAAAACCATTTTATTCCACCTATGACAACTCGTGCCCTGGATATAATTATTAAGATACTAAAACTAAAGGGTTTATTTTGTCACTTAATAGACCCTGTTTACAAACTTGCATCGACAGTTACCATGAATTAATTGAGAAATTTATTGTTCCCATGTTTTCCAAAATATTTGTATGTAAAACATTATCCTAGGGATAATTGTATGACAAAACATACAATAGTACATTAAATTTGACATAAAGAATTATTTGGGCGACCTAAACATTTAGTCTATAAATTTAATGGAGTCAAAATTGATTTATTATGTTATTATCCAATATGGATATATTAGAGGTCCAAGATCCATAAAATGTAAAAAGTGCATTTGAATATTTTGATTGCAATAAAAAAGGGTAAATATCGAAACAATGATAATGCATCTCAATATTTACAAATTATAATATTTTTTATGTAAAAGGTACATTTGAATATTTTAATTACAATAAAAAGGTAAATATCGAAACAATGATAATGCATCTCAATATTTACAAATTATAATATTTTTTAAGTGGTGAAAAATAATAGTTAATATAGTGATATAGATTATAAGTAAGTGTGTTATTATTTACATGAGAATCTAGTTGATTAGAGGAGTGTCATGTGTTTAAATAAAAGTCATTTAATTTATCATTAAAGGTCATGTGTAGATTTAAAATAAATTAAATATACTTTAATTAAGGTAAATCTCTTTATAGGATAGTCGTGTCTTAACTACAAGGTACCATTAAGAATATTTAAGAGAAATAATTTTTTTCTATATCTATCTCAAATTTTCTATTTTGAGGACCTTGTTCCAAAAATTTGAGGACCTTGCTCCACCTACCAATTTAGTCTCAAATTTCATGAGAAATTTCTCTTAGTATTGTGTAAAAGCATATTTTAACTTTTAAAAAATGAAATTGAAATGGATTATAGTCATTTGAAGTGGAGAAATAAATAACAATAATATAATTAAACCATCAAGTATCTAAAGCATTGGGATTTTTTTATCCCCAACACATCCCATTTGAAAATTTCAAATAGGGACCCTCTTTACCTAGAACCGTTTCTTCAAGACAAGGTCCAAGGATAAGATAACATTAGAAAACATAAATTTTATTACTTTATGAAGTCTTATGGTTAGATTATTGTCTAATTATGTTTTTTTTATTTATGAAAATCAAAATTTGGTCATGGAATAAAATGTATTATATTATTGTATAGATTTTATTTCAAATCGTGATTTTTTTAAGAATTAATGAAATTAATTATGTTATGTTTTAGTTTATTTTTTCTTTTAGTCACACATATAAGGTTATATTCATGACTAAGGTTTCTTGTTTTTATCTCTGAGCTCCTGTGATCTTTTCAAATGTCATCATCCCACTCATCCATTTATATTCACTCTAATAGTCAAATTATGAATGATCTTCGACATCCAAATTCATGAGATCATTCCAAGTGGTAGCATCCCACTCATCTAAATAGTCTCTTAACTGATGTGAATACTCAAAACTCGATGGGCAACTAGAGAAGTGAGATCATTCCATGTGTCTCTATCCCATTTACTTGTGACCCAATCAACAATCATGTAATATGATATCATCTAGACAATTTAAACCACTCCATATGTCTTGATCTCATTTACGCATGGCCTAAGAAACAAGAACATTATACTAAATCATCTAGGGAATCAGACATGCCACAACCATGTTTGTATCACCAATACACTCATTTATTGCTTGTGGCTATTAACATAGCTAACAACTACCCATGACCCTCCAGACAAGCATCAATCATCCACATGTCATAGTCCTAGGAAGTTCATATAGAAAGGAGGCACATATTCAAAAACCAAGGACCTTTTGATCAAGTGAGATCCTACCAAGTGTTTCAATATTGTTCACATGTGGTAAAAACACCAAAGTACAAAATTCAAGGCCCTACACCCATTGAGTAAGTAACATAGCACCACATGCTCCCCACTAATTTCAAGATAGAAAACAAGCCCATAAATCATTATAAATAGACATTTATAATTTTAAGATGACTAAGCATAAAAAATCATCGAAAAGGTGCCAAGTGGTAGACAAACTCGCTAAAAGTTGACATTGAAAAATATAAAATTTAAATGAAAAGTAAATAGACAAGTAATGAAGCAAAAGGTTGTTGCTTGTAATTAATATCATGAATTATCAAATCAATGAATTCATGTTTTTAGTTGACAAATCTTTGCATCATATTTGGCTTTCAAAGAAAAATTTGATGACACTACTCTCTTTTTATTCTTTATTATTTATGAATTTGAGCTTCCCAATGATTAAAAGACCTTGCTTCTCCAATACATTCAAAAATAATTTCATTTAATTTTAGTGTCAACCTCTTCATATGTTCCCCATCCATCTACATATTCCATTTCTATAAGGACAGAGTATATGGATGTAATGTTTTATCTAGTAGCACTAGGATACCAATTTCTTCACTATTCAAACAATTATGTAGAGGTTAATGAAACAGATCCATACAAGGTCAAAGACCATTTGTCCATATCTTTAATACCATGTATTGATGTCATGTTATTAATGAGAAAAATGGATTACATAAGGCCACAACAAAACTGGAGGTAATTATGCCTTGTATTGAATAGATATATGATTTATTTACCAATGGTGTGTGTGTGTGTGTGTGTGTGTGTGTGTGTGTGTGTGTGTGTGTGTGTGTGTGTGTGTGTGTGTGTGTGTGTGTGTGTGTGAGAAAACCATTATGGCAGAAATTGTGGTGAACACATTTGATAAGTACTATAGGATTCTAGTTCTTGAGATGACCAATAGCTAGCATGTGATAGATGTATGGTTACCATCAAATATAGTCAAGGATAAATTGAAACAATGGGCCATAAACCTAGATAATTTTGTATTTCAATACCCAATTTTATCTATTCACATATTTAAATTCAAACTAGGGGGAAGATTAGATATGGTTATATTAAATAGCTTATATAGTTTTCCTAGTATTTCTTATGTCCAAGAAATATGGGTTCCTTTCTAGGACATGATTCTATGTTTTGAAAAGATTATAAGCCTTGGTGACATCATTATTTCCAACTTGAATTTCCAGATGTCCAATCCATATAATTTATCAAGTGAGAATTCATATATGATTTTGTATCTAGAGGATGCCATAAATGCCATAGTAACTATGTCACAAGATGAGATCTAGGAGGAATCATATGACTATCCTAAAAATAATATTTTTGATGACTTTATCCTCATCCATATATATCCCTTCATAAATTAGATTCAAATAATTATGGATGTCTTTTATCTAATGGTACATAGAACCATTTATGGACATGTCATGCCCAAGTTATTAGACCTCATTAAAAGAAGTAATGGAAATATGAGGGATAATTGGTTCTAACCCAACCATACAATGACAAGGATAGAGGTAACTTACATGATGCATTAGTATTTTTCAATTTATCTTCCAAATAAGTTGGTTGAACATGAAATCAATTTATAATTATTTTATAGTGTATACATCAAGTTGAAAACTACTAGGCAGGTAGTTATCCATGAGTTCCCTTTAATTGTCAAGGTTAGGCTGCATTATGGTTTCAAGAAATCTACATTTAGGAATATAGATCCAAGCCAAACCATTCGGTATGATATTGAAAAGATTAAATATAAAGTTAAAATCACATATAGTCATCAATTATCTAGACCTTACCCCATGCTTTTAAATGTAGAGGATGATATTGAGTTGATAATAAGAATTTACAAATCAAGTAGTTCAATGTAAGTGGCTCAAAGGATCCAATGTGATCCTAGTATCACAAAAAGGGATGAAAAAATAATAGATAATGAGGATAAAGCTCCACCACAGTTTCACATTCCTCCCCCTCAAGTGGAAAAATATACATCCATAGAGAGTAACTAGTATATTAGGTCTAATATACTTATGGGTCTTCCAAGACATCCAAGTGTTTTTTCTCTACTACTTTCCATAAGCATGGGATTATGTCTAGTTCCTAATATGAAAATGGTGTCACCTTCATTCACACAAATGCCTCTATCATCCATACTGCAACAAGTAAGTGCTTCCATTACATCTTCACCAATATATTCGAGTGGCATCTCTGTTATTTCCTACCACCACCACTAATAAGTCACCCCCTGCATTCCCTATGGATCCACCATTATTCACTTTTTCATTTAAACCCATGGGATCAATTGATACCTTTGATGGTCCCTTTGTAATTACATAAATAATAATCCTAAACCACCCCTATTATATTCTTAGGTTCTTATAGTGTTAAAATAATAGGAGAGACCTATGAAATACTTAGGTGTTCCACAAGTTCCCCTTTATATAGAGACAAAGGAAAAATAGGAAATAATTGAACAACTTAAGGAACAAGTATAAGAATTAAAGTAAAAAACAAGAGAATAGGATAGAGGGAGAATAACAAAGAGAGAAGGAAATAAAGGAGGTAGACACAAGAACCCATTAATAAGTTACCATTAGGGGATTTACTCAAGAAAACATAGCTACATTCCCAAGCTCTCCTCCTAATATTATAGTGCAACAATTAGAGAGTGTTGTGGAGAATGAAATAATTAGAGAAAGAAACAAGAGAATAGGACAAAGAGGAGAAGAAAATGTAGACAAGGAAACAAAGGAAGTAGCCACAACAACCCATCAAGAAGTTCCAATCGAAGGATTTAGTTAATCATGAGTATACCTTTCCAAGATCTCATCCTAATGTTTTAGTACAATAATTACAAAGTCCTAATATTATGATGTAATAATTGAAGAGTCTTATGGACACTAAAACAATTAGAAGAAGAAACAAGAGAATAGGAAAAAGAGGGAGAAGAACAAAGTGAGAAATAAAATGAAGAGGTATCCATAAGAACCATCAAGAAGTTCTAATCGAGGGATTTACTCAAGCACAAGTAGCGACCTCTCCAAGATCTCCTCCTAATATTATAGTCTAGTAATTAGAGAGTGTTGTGGACACCTAAACAGTTTATTAATGGGATAAAACTAGGAAATTAGTCCCAAGGATATGCTAACAACTACTCAAGTAGTTGTAATAGTTTATACTATGATAATTTTTAATATAGAGACATCAAAAATGGTAAAAATTCCAACTTTTATCTAAGGTGATAATGTTTTCAGTGAGTCAAGCAAGTAGGATCTTGATAACATAAGTTCACCTATCACTTCAACCAATAATCCTATTGATATTAGCATAATTGACCTATCTACTGATGAGACTCCTAATACATTAATGGATGATTATTTGATAATAGCCAACCATGTCACACTAATCTCTTAATTTGATTCCAAATCTACTATTATTACTAATGTTAATTATGCATCCATTATAGAGTATTTACAGAATTTTACTTAAGGCACAATAACTCATTGTTTCTTTAGTATTATTTATTCACAAGATACTAGGGCATATACTCATTTTGAGTAATTGGTATCCTCCTCCATTTTTGTTACACAATCTCCATCACAAAGGTCATATGACCATTTAGGCATGCCTATTTCCCAAACCACTTCAATAGATTATTCTAGAACTTTTGTGTACAAAACCCTAGGAAAAACTAAATGCATCATTGATAACACATCCACAAAAGAAAGTCATAATATGGTGGAAATTTATTGCTTCATTTATTGAAACAGCAACACCCTCTCTTTCCATCTAGATGACTTCAACATGAATGCTTTCACAAGGTAATCCCTGACCTTCCACTTCTACACCTATAGATTAGGTCAAAGAGCAAGCTAGAATAAATATGCCTCCTTAGGTGAGACTATGCTAAAAGTTTCTGAGTTTTAATAGAAAATATTGTGTACAAGACCAATGATAAAATAATATAGTCGATACCTTTTTTAAAATACAAAGTGGCCAATACATATCTGAGCTGACTATGGCATTTAAAAATTTTATGACCATTCATCATAAATTAATGGGAAAGATTCCATAGTTATTTAAAAGGTCCACTCTTGATTTTTAAACATTTAAATTAGAGGTTTGCTTGCATTGCGAATTATATAAGAAACTAGAAGTGTAGAACCATGATACTATTCAAGTAGATATATCCTCTATCCATACACAGAGTCTAACTACTTATTCTCAATTTATAGGATATACACTGATGAAAATGTCAAAGGTAATCACTTTTGTTACACTTCCAGTCATAGTTCTACTAGTACTTCTATCTTCTAAATTTATAATCCAAATGAGAACAACTACTCCAGATGTAACTATAGTGGAAAAAACTAAGGCTTCAAGCATGCAGGGTTCATCTTCAAACAATGCAAGATCAAAATCATAGGTAGCTTTTTTTATGTAATTGAATGTTTGAGTTGTGACTAGAGTCTATTTTTAGCTTGGCTATCTTTGTATGTGAGAGTTTTGAGGAGGAATTTTTGTATGCATATATTGTAAACATGCATTGTATGCATGATTTTTGACATGAGCTTGATTTATAAGATGTATGTTCTTGGACTTTGCTTAAATGATAAGGTTTCCCCATACAAAAGTTATTTAAACTTTTACCCTCCTCATTCCAAAAGGATGATATTTTTTTGTAATTATGGTCAGTAATAAATTCTAAGTAATGTTCTTCATGTTTGTCTTCATATGCATTTCTCTTCCAAATATTATGTCTCATTGATGGCGTTCCATAATGATGGTATTCTAGTTTTGTGATTTGCATATAAGTTATTTTAATACAATTATCTAGATTATGTTATAGCTACTTTTAGTTCTCTTTCTTTATTAATCATAAACTCCCTTCGATAGAGGATGTGCAATAATAATGCTACATTAGCATAAATCTTAGGTTATGAAAATTGAAGTTTATTGTATTTGTTTCCTTTGAATCCTAGCTATGTTTGTGTTTTGTGTGTAAATAAAAAAATTTAGCACACATTAATTTTAACTACTTGTGTTACATGCAAATTCCTCGTTAAGAAAACTATTTGATTATATGTGAATATTTATAGTTAACAAATTTGATTTATGTTATTTTAACTAAGATTTGGGATATATGCTGCTATTGGACAGTAGAATATTGTTTAGGTGACATGATTACATGGGTATGAGTTAGTTGTAGTATAAATGCTCACATTATGATCATGTTGATTCATTATTTCAATTATATTTTATGATGTATATATATCATGAATATAATGGTCTAACTCCCTGCTTGTTGTGAGATTGAAACAGGGGAAATCATCCCCTAGAGTGTGATAGAGGTAGAACATCATATTATCTAGCGCATATTAGATGCATAATAAAGTCGTTAACATAATGTGTTTTAATGTTATTTGTATTAAATAGTCATTTATACATGGTTTGGTAGCATAGTTTAATGGTTTTGTAAAATTTCTTTTACATGATTGCGTGTGTGACCATTAAATATTGTTAGTAAATTTATTGGCATTATTAAATTAAATTTGAGGTTATTGATTTATGAATTTATCATTAAACCATTTTTGACATCTGACATGCTAATTTAACTAGTGAATAAATAATAATTATTGAAATTAATAATAAATTGGCAAAATATGATAGTTTATATTTTGAGAGAAAAATTAAAAAAAGGAAAAGAAGCAACACATGACTGCACTTTCATTTCCATAATAGCATATTTTTCAAGGATCTATAGAAAAAAATCAAATAGGCAAAATAAGAAGGATATGAGTGGGCTATATGTGGCCATGGAGATTGTGATGTTGTGGATACCAAAGACGGTGCAGGTGTCACGAATCAAAAGGAGCAGCTCAAACCGACTGTAGAAAAATTGATGAAATAGTTTACTTTAAATTGGGAGGATTTATGAACAATTTAAATTGCAAAAAGCAACTCGTTTTATATATGCAAGAGAAAGATGCTTTCTTATGATTTTTATGTGGGTTTGGATTTCAAATTCATGCAATTTTTAAATTATAATGTATATGTGTAAATTTAGCCTCCGTAAAAATAGCCAGGTTCGTAACATTATGATGTTTTTACTAATTACATATCCATTTTAATTATATCAAATTACCAATAACTAGAACACAAAAAAAGCGCTATATACCATTTACTACCACATATTCCAGCGACTTCATATTTTCCTCTTCGTAACGTATTTTACTTATATGAAGATGTTATATGTGAACTATACTGTATAAATGTATAACATATTATGTACCATAATACTGATATATTATGAAGTTGCTGGTGTTTCCTGTATACTGAACAATATATATTAATTACCAATAACTCATTTTAGAATGGCTCCTTCTAAAACTATACTGGACAACCAGCAACTTAATATAGAGCAAGCTGTTTTTATGAACATCAATTTTCCTATATATAATACGACTCAAATACATTATTATTTATACAACAACATATGAGGATAACATGAACTGTAGCGAACTTAGTATGATAATACTAACAACAAACTTGGTGAAATGCAAACAATGATTTGTAGGCAAAAGGTGGCGACTTGTTTTAAATGTTTGAGACTTACATTAATTGGGATAACGATTTGCTTAATAAAATTCAACGATTTATACACTACGTAATTTGTATACCATAATCCGTGGTTTATATATATCAAATAATTAATCTCCATTAGTAGATTTATAATATGTACAGTGAATAGGTGATTCTAAACACTATATTCGTAAGTAATATGTATAACGGATAGGTGTATAATATGTATATGACAACCATAAGTAATATGTAATTATTATACATTTTGTATAGGAATAATAGGTAATTAAGGCTCATCCGACTGTAATGTATACGATGGCCATCTTATTATAATGTGTAATGTATCATGTGTATAATGTGCGAGAATATGATGGCCGTAATAGGTTATTAGAGCTGTGGGATTAGTGATGGCCATATACATTATATGTATAGATGCATGTATATACATATGACAGTCCTATACATACATCAATGACTATTTATATGTAACATTTAGCATATTTCTTGGTTGGTTATTACTATGTATCTATGTATATATTAGTATCATTGATGGTTGTATATATGTATGTATTTGCAATGTGGTTTTCAAGTCAGGGATAAGTATGGCAACTTGTATGAATACGTTGCTTTGCATAAGTATGGAAATTTGTTTAAATGTAATGCATTGTATAAATATAGTACCTAATATTGAGTATATGAATGTAGCGCTTAATATATACGATGACTTGTGGTTTTACCAAAAAAACATATAGAATAACATCATGGACAATCAGATTTGAATATAGTCATTGATCCCTTCAATATATGGCTATTGTTTACGGTTTATAGAGATACCTGGCTGCTAGTATAATAGGTTAGTAAATTAATGACTATTGAAGACAACTAGAACCTGTTCACATATTCAACATATTAATACAAGAGAGTTATAAATGTATGATCATAAAGTGTAATAACTCAAAGAATAATACAAAGTTGTTTTACATAAGTCTATAAGCTAGATATTCCTTTAAATGAGAGACAGATATAGTAATGCTTATGGTATGGCATATCTCTCTCCGACTATAATTTTTTAAAATGAGTGAAACATATTTGTATATGGACTCTAATTTTCATATGAAAATATTATATATAGGTATATTAAGTCATAAACCTATATCTAGAGCTAGATGGTTGATTACAATAAGTCTTAAAGATTTTAAAATAGGAAAACTACAATCATATGAATACTATCTTTTGAAACACAATAAATTGGTTGAAATATATTCATACGTGGTATAACTTAGTTATGTGTTATTTAATATTATGATTGACAATTAGTATATTTACATACAGTAATACATATTTGTGTGTAGTAAATATTTTGAGTATATTATGTACAAGTGTTTAGATGTATATAATATATAATAGTGCGTCATGATGTGTGTATATGAGTTATGTTTCTATTGAATGTTAGTATGTAGTTTAAAAGTAGGGTATATCTAGATAGTATAATATTCACGTGTTGTATTATTATTAATGATTATAGATCAGTCATTTTTTGAAATTATAAGATTAGTTATTTGTAATTATGTAATTATGTTTAAAAACAAAAAACTATGTTATTATGAGATGTCATAGGGTATTACAGTATAAATATATGTTATACTCGGGTGGTGAATACTATAATTATTATGTCTAGACTGTCATGTCCCCTTTTTAGTTGACATGTTTCGAGTTGATGATTAGCCTATTATGCGACCCTTGTAGGCTGATAGGATGGATAGAGGGTCATAATGGAGCTTGGCTTTGATTTGCAAAATTTCTACAGTTGGTTTTCATTTAGGCTTTTTCAGACACACTTGGCATGAGCTCCTATTATTTAGGGATATTTGACATGCAGCGGAGCGTCCTTGTTTTGGTATGGTCATGTGTAGAATCACTCCCTGATTCACCAGCTTCAGTCAGTTCGAGGATCTGACATGTATTGAGGGAGATATTAATATTTGATTGATTTAATCAAATATTAATTATTTAGCCTATTTTTAATTATGAAACCCTAATTCTAATTTAAGAAACCCTAATTATGGCAACCACATCTTTTTGAGGGTATAAGGTTTTCTCATGGAGGCCATTATTGATTATCCATTTATTATTGACCATTGATTTTGAAGAATTCTTCTGTGAAGAATGAGCCAAGGGTTCCAGGATTCCATTTGCATTGGAGAATGTCCACTCTTTAGTGTGTGTGATTCAGAGGTTGTGAGATATCAGCCAATCTATTGCCAAATTGAGAGATAGCTTCATACAGAAGTTATCACAGAGATTTACAAGGTTGAGAGATAACTTCACACAGAAGTTATCACAGATATTCTAGGTATTTATTTCTTTATGTTTTGCTTCAATAATTTATACAGATAGAGATTTCTAGATCAAGGATCCAGAATACAGGCCACAGCATTGTATCTGGCTTCTATACGGAATCCATACCAATCTGCACAATTTTTTACTATTCTACCACGAGCCAGACAGAGCCGTAGGGGATACAAGAACCGACATCAGCACCCCAGTGACTGACATCAACCGACTAAGGACCGACATCGGTAGATAAGCTGACTGTCAGCGACCGATGTTGGTAGTATATTATCCATCTCGGGATGTTGTGTGTCATCATCAGCCACTGTCGGTCGGCTACTCTGCCAACGTTGATCTGAAGTCAACCGATGTCAGTCTCTAATATGCCGATGTCGATCTCTGAGTCCCCAGCGACACTGTCTAACCTGCTATAGAATGGTATGGATTTGTACAAAACTGTACGAATACTATACAGTAGCTAATGGAAAATAGTGCACCCTGTATGCTATACTCCAGATCTGAAGAAATATAGCCTAATACAAAAGATCTTTTATTTTGAATAATAGTTAATAATTATATTTTTCATGTCCCCTTTTTAGTTGACATGTTCTGAGTTGATGGTTAGCCTATTATAAGACCCTTGTAGGTTGATAGGATGGATAGAGGGTCATAATGGAGCTTGGCTTGGCTTGGCTTTGATTTGCAAAATTTCTACTGTTGGTTTTCATTCAGGCTTTTTTGGACACACTTGGCCTGAGCTCCTATTATTTAGGGATATTTGACATGCATCAGAGTGCCCTTGTTTTGGTATGGTCATGTGCAAAATCACTCCCTGATTCACCAGCTTCAGTCGGTTTGAGGATCCGACATGTATTGAGGGAGATATTAATATTTGATTGATTTAATCAAATATTAATTATTTAGCCTATTTTTAATTATGAAACCCTAATTCTAATTTAAGAAACCCTAATTAGGGCAAGCACATCTTTTTGAGGGTATAAGGGTTTCTCATGGAGGCCATTATTGATTATCCATTGATTATTGACTATTGATTTTGAAGAATTCTTCTGTGAAGACTGAGCCAAGGGTTCCAGGATTCCATTTGCATTGCAGAACGTCCACTCTTCAGTGTGTGTGATTCATAGGTTGATGATGATATGACTATTTCTAGCATTCATAATCCAAATTTAGATATTATTCAGGTAAGGAGTTTACTTGAGTTGCCCGCTGATTTTCATTTATGGATGGGATGTTGAGGTGCTTATCTTAGAACTATAGATGATGTGACGCCATTAGATGAGAGTTGTGATGGACCTGGCATGGAGTTCATGTTGATTGATAGTGGTGGAGATCATGACTACATTTGGGATCTAGGTGGATTGATTGGTTTCTCATTCAGTAATTGCTTGAGGGCAAGCAATTTCAGGAGGGGCAGATTGTCATGTCCCTTTTTTAGTTGACATGTTCCGAGTTGATGGTTAGCCTATTATGCGACCCTTGTAGGTTGATAGGATGGATAGAGGGTCATAATGGAGCTTGGCTTTGCTTTGATTTACAAAATTTCTACAGTTGGTTTTCATTCAAGCTTTTTCAGACACACTTGGCCTAAGCTCCTATTATTTAGGGATATTTGACATGCAGTAGAGCACCCTTGTTTTGGTATGGTCATGTGCAGAATCACTCCTTGATTCACCAGCTTCAGTTGGTTTGAGGATTCGACATGTATTGAGGGAGATATTAATATTTGATTGATTTAATCAAATATTAATTATTTAGCCTATTTTTTATTATGAAACCCTAATTCTAATTTAAGAAACCCTAATTAGGGAAAGTACATCTTTTTGAGGGTATAAGGGTTTCTCATGGAGGCCATTATTGATTATCCATTGATTATTGACTATTGATTTTGAAGAATTCTTCTGTGAATATTGAGCCAAGGGTTCCAAGATTCCATTTGCATTGGAGAACGTCCACTCTTCAGTTTGTGTGATTCAGAGGTTGTGAGATATCAGTTGATCTATTGCCAAATTGAGAGATAGCTTCATACAAAATTTATCACAGAGATTTATAGGGTTGAGAGATAATTTCACACAGAAGTTATCACAGATATTACAGGTATTTATTTCTTTATGTTTTGCTTCAATAATTTATACAAATAGAGATTTTCAGATCAAGAATCTAGAATACAAGCTGCATCATAGTATCTGGCTTTTGTATAGAATCTGTAACAATTTGCACAATTATGTACTATTCTGCCATGAGCTGGATAGAGCCGTAGGGGATACAAGAACTGACATCGGCACCCCAGTGACTAACATCGGCTGATTGAGGACTGACATCGGTAGATAAGCCGACCGTCAGCGACCAACATCGGCAGTATATTGTACATCTCGGGTTGCTGTGTGTCATTATCGACCACTGTCAGTTGGCTACTCTACCGACGTCAGTCTGAAGTCGGCCGATGTCAGTCTCTAAGATGCTGATATCAGTCTCTGAGTCCCCTGTGGCACTGTGTGACCTGCTACAAAATGGTACTGATTTGTACAAAACTGTACGAATACCGTACAGTAGCTAATGGAAAATAGTGTGCCTTGTATGATGTACTCTAGATCTGAAGAAATATAGCCTAATACAAAAGATCTTTTATTCTAAACAATAGTCAATAATTATATTTGTCATGTCCCCTTCTTAGTTGACATGTTCTGAGTTGATGGTTAGCCTATTATGCGACCCTTGTACGCTGATAGGATGGATAGAGGGTCATAATGGAGCTTGGCTTGGCTTTGATTTGCAAAATTTCTATAGTTGGTTTTCATTCAGGTTTTTTTAGACACACTTAGCCTGAGCTCCTATTATTTAGGGATATTTGACATGTAGTAGAGTGCCCTTATTTTGGTATGGTCATGTGGAGAATCACTCCCTGATTCACTAGCTTCAGTTGGTTCGAGGATTTGACATGTATTGAGGGAGATATTAATATTTGAATGAATTAATCAAATATTAATTATTTAGCCTATTTTTAATTATGAAACCCTAATTCTAATTTAAGAAACCCTAATTAGGGCAAGCACATCTTTTTGAGGGTATAAGTGTTTCTCATGGAGGCCATTATTGATTATCTATTGATTATTGACTATTGATTTTGTAGAATTCATATGTGAAGACTGAGCCAAGGGTTCCAGGATTCCATTTGCATTGGAGAACATCTACTCCTCAGTGTGTGCGATTCACAGGTTGATGATGATATGACTATTTCTAGCCTTCACAATCCAGATTTAGATATTATTTATGTAAGGAGTTTACTTGAGTTGCCTGCTAATTTTCATTTATGGATGGGATGTTGGGGTGCTTATCTTAGTACTAGAGATGATGTGATGCCATTAGATGAGAGTTGTGATGGACCTGGCATGGAGTTCGTGTTGATTGATAGCGGTGGAGATCATGACTACATTTGGGATCCAGGTGGATTGATTGGTTTCTCATTCAGTGATTGCTTAAGGGCAAGCAATTTCAGGAGGGGCGGATTGTCATGTCCCCTTTTTAGTTGAAATGTTTTGAGTTGATGGTTAGCCTATTATGCGACCCTTATAGGCTGATAGGATGGATAGAGGGTCATAATGGAGATTGGCTTGGCTTTGATTTATAGAATTTCTACAGCTAGTTTTCATTTAGACTTTTTCAGACACACTTGGCCTGAGGTCCTATTATTTAAGGATATTTTACATGCAGCGGAGCACCCTTGTTTTGGTATGGTCATGTGCAGAATCAATCCCTAATTCACCAGCTTCAGTTGGTTCAAGGATCTGACATGTATTGAGGGAGATTAATATTGGATTGATTTAATTAAATATTAATTATTTAGCCTATTTTTAATTATGAAACCCTAATTCTAATTTAAGAAACCCTAATTAGGGTAACCACATCTTTTTAAGGGTATAAGGGTTTCTCATGGAGGCCATTATTGATTATCCATTGATTATTGACTATTGATTTTGAAGAATTCTTTTGTGAAGACTGAGCCAAGGGTTCCAAGATTCCATTTGCATTGGAGAACGTCCACTCTTCAGTGTGTGCGATTTAAAGGTTGTGAGATATCAGCTGATCTATTGCCAAATTGAGAGATAGCTTCATACAAAAGTTATCACAGAGATTTATAGGGTTTGGAGATAACTTCACATAGAAGTTATCACAGATATTCCAGGTATTTATTTCTTTATGTTTTGCTTCAATAATTTATACAGATAGAGATTTCCAGATCAGGGATCTAGAATACAGGCCACATCATAGTATCTAGCTTCTATACAGAATCCATACCAATCTACATAATTCTATACTATTCTACCATGAGCCAGACAGAGTTATAGGGGATACAAGAATCGACATCAGCACCCTAGTGACCGACATCGGCCAACTAAGGACCAATGTCGGTAGATAAGCCAACCATCAGTGATCAACTTCAGTAGTATATTGTCCGTCTCGGGTTGTTGTGTGTCATCGTCGGCCATTGTCAGTCAGCTAATCTACCAACGTCGATCTAAAGTCAGCCGATGTCAGTCTCTGGGATGCCGATGTCGTCCTCTGAGTCCCCTACGGCACTGTCTGACCTGTTAAAGAATGGTAAAGATTTCTATAGAACTATATAGATACCATACAGTAGCTAATGGAAAATAGTGCACCCTATATGCTATACTCTAGATCTAAAGAAATATAGCCTAATACGAAAGATCTTTTATTCTGAATAATAGTCAATAATTATATTTGTCATGTCCCCTTTTTAGTTGACATGTTATGAGTTGATGGTTAGCCTATTATGTGACCCTTGTAGGCTGATAGGATGGATAGAGGGTCATAATGGAGCTTGTCTTGGCTTTGATTTGCTGAATTTCTATAGTTTGTTTTCATTTAGGCTTTTTCAAACACACTTGGCCTGAGCTCCTATTATTTAGGGATATTTGACATGCAGTAGAGTGCCCTTGTTTTGGTATGGTCATGTGCAGAATCAATCCCTCATTCACCAGCTTCAGTCGGTTCGAGGATTCGACATGTATTGAGGGAGATATTAATATTTGATTGATTTAATCAAATATTAATTATTTAGCCTATTTTTAATTATGAAACCCTAATTCTAATTTAAGAAACCCTAATTAGGGTAACCACATCTTTTTAAGGGTATAAGGGTTTCTCATGGAGGCCATTATTGATTATCCATTGATTATTGACTATTGATTTTGAAGAATTCTTCTGTGAAGTCTGAGCCAAGGGTTCCAAGATTCCATTTGCATTAGAGAACTTCTACTCTTCAGTGTGTGTGATTCACAGGTTGATGATGATATGACTATTTCTAGCCTTCACAATCTAGATTTAGATATTATTTAGGTAAGGAGTTTACTTGAGTTGCCTGCTGATTTTCATTTATGGATGGGATGTTGGGGTGCTTATCTTAGTACTAAAGATGATGTGACGCCATTAGATGAGAGTTGTGATGGACCTAGCATGGAGTTCATGTTGATTGACAGTGGTGGAGATCATGACTACATTTGGGGTCCAGGTGGATTGATTGGTTTCTCATTCAGAAATTGCTTGAGGGCAAGCAATTTCAGGAGGGGCAGATTGTCATGTCCCCTTTTTAGTTGACATGTTCTGAGTTAATGGTTAGCCTATTATACGACCCTTATAGGCTGATAGGATGGATAGAGGGTCATAATGGAGCTTGGCTTGGCTTTGATTTACAAAATTTCTACAGTTGGTTTTTATTCAAGCTTTTTCAGACACACTTGGCCTGAGCTCCTATTATTTAGGGATATTTGACATGCAGTAGAGCACCCTTGTTTTGGTATGGTCATGTGTAGAAGCACTCCTTGATTAACCAGCTTCAGTCGGTTTGAGGATCCGACATGTATTGAGGGAGATATTAATATTTTATTGATTTAATCAAATATTAATTATTTAGCCTATTTTTAATTATGAAACCCTAATTGTAATTTAAGAAACCCTAATTAGGGCAAGCACATCTTTTTGAGGGTATAAGGGTTTCTCATGGAGGCCATTATTGATTATCCATTGATTATTGACTATTGATTTTGAAGAATTCTTCTGTGAAGACTGAGCCAAGGGTTCCTGGATTCTATTTGCATTGGAGAACGTCCACTCTTCAATGTGTGTGATTCAGAGGTTGTGAGATATCAGCCGATCTATTACCAAATTGAGAGATAGCTTTATACAGAAGTTATCATAGAGATTTATAGGGTTGAGAGATAACTTCACACAAAATTTATCACAGATATTCCAGGTATTTATTTCTTTATATTTTACTAACTTATATAGATAGAGATTTCCAGATTAGGGATCTAGAATACAAGCCGCAGCATAGTATCTAGGTTTTGTATGGAATCTGTACCAATCTGCACAATTTTGTACTATTCTGCTATGAGCTGGATAGAGCCATAGGGGATACAGGAACCAACATCAGCACCCCAGTGACTGACATCAGCTGATTGAGGACTGATGTCAATAGATAACCTGACCGTCAGTGACTGACATCGGCAGTATATTATACATCTCGAGTTGCTGTGTGTCGTCATCAGCCACTGTCAGTTGGCTACTCTACCGACATCAGTCTAAAGGGATGCTGATATCAGTCTCTGAGTCCCCTGTGGGACTATGTGACTTGCTATAAAATGGTACAGATTTGTATAGAACTGTACGAATAATGTATAGTAGCTAATGGAAAATAGTGCACCTTGTATACTGTACTCTAGATCTGAAGAAATATAGCCTAATACGAAAGATCTTTTATTCTGAACAATAGTCAATAATTACATTTGTCATGTCCCCTTTTTAGTTGGCATGTTCTGAGTTGATGGTTAGCCTATTATGCGACCCTTGTAGGCTGATAGGATGGATAGAGGGTCATAATGGAGCTTGGCTTGACTTTGATTTGCAAAATTTCTACAGTTGGTTTTCATTCAGGCTTTTTTACACACACTTAGCCTGAGCTCCTATTATTTAGGGATATTTGACATGTAACAGAGCACCCTTATTTTGGTATGGTCATGTGCAGAATCACTCCCTAATTCACCAGCTTCAGTCGGTTCGAGGATCTGACACGTATTGAGGGAGATATTAATATTTGATTGATTTAATCAAATATTAATTATTTAGCTTATTTTTAATTATGAAACCCTAATTCTAATTTAAGAAACCCTAATTAGGGTAACCACATCTTTTTAAGGGTATAAGGGTTTCTCATGGAGGCCATTATTGATTATCCATTGATTATTGACTATTGATTTTGAAGAATTCTTCTGTGAAGTCTGAGCCAAGGGTTCCAAGATTCCATTTGCATTAGAGAACTTCTACTCCTCAGTGTGTGTGATTCACAGGTTGATGATGATATGACTATTTCTAGCCTTCACAATCCAGATTTAGATATTATTTAGGTAAGGAGTTTACTTGAGTTGCCTGCTGATTTTCATTTATGGATGGGATGTTGGGGTGCTTATCTTAGTACTAGAGATGATGTGATGCCATTAGATGAGAGTTTTGATGGACCTGGCATGGAGTTCGTGTTGATTGACAGTGGTGGAGATCATGACTACATTTGGGATCCACGTGGATTGATTGGTTTCTCATTCAGTGATTGCTTGAGGGCAAGCAATTTCAGGAGGGGAGGATTGTCATGTCCCATTTTTAGTTGAAATGTTTTGAGTTGATGGTTAGCCTATTATGCGACCCTTGTAGGCTGATAGGATGGATAGAGGGTCATAATGGAGCTTGGCTTGGCTATGATTTGTAGAATTTCTATAGTTGGTTTTCATTAAGGCTTTTTTAGACACACTTGGCTTGAGCTCCTATTATTTAGGGATATTTTACATGTAGTGGAGCACCCTTGTTTTTGTATGGTCATGTGCAAAATCACTCCCTAATTCACCAGCTTCTGTTGGTTCGAGGATTCGACATGTATTGAGGGAGATATTAATATTTGATTGATTTAGTCAAATATTAATTATTTAGCCTATTTTTAATTATGAAAACCTAATTCTAATTTAAAACACCCTAATTAGGGCAACCACATCTTTTTAAGGGTATAAGGGTTTCTCATGGAGGCCATTATTGATTATCCATTGATTATTGACTATTGATTTTGAAGAATTCTTCTGTGAAGACTGAGCCAAGGGCTCCAAGATTTTATTTGCATTGGAGAACGTCCACTCTTCAGTGTGTGCGATTCAAAGGTTGTGAGATATTGGCCGATCTATTGCCAAATTGAGAGATAGCTTCATACAAAAGTTATCATAGAGATTTAAAGGGTTGAAAGATAACTTCACACAGAAGTTATCACAGATATTCCAGGTATTTATTTCTTTATGTTTTGCTTCAATAATTTATACAGATAGAGATTTTGAGATCAGGGATCTAGAATACAGGCTGCAACATAGTATCTAGCTTCTATACAAAATCCATACCAATCTGCATAATTTTGTATTGTTCTGCCACGAGCTAAACAGAGCTGTAGGTGATACAAGAACTGACATTGACACCCCAGTGACCAACATTGGCCGACTAAGGACCGATGTCGGTAGATAAGCCAATCGCTAGTGACCGACGTTGGCAGTATATTGTCATTCTTGGGTTACTGTGTGTTGTCGTTGGCCACTGTCGATCGGCTACTCTACCAACGTCAGTTTGAAGTCAGCTGATGTCAGTCTTTGGGATGCCGATGTCAGTCTCTGAGTCCCCTGTGGCGCTGTCTGACCTAATACAAAATGGTACAGATTTGTACAGAACTGTACAGATATCATATAGTAGCTAATGGAAAATACTGCACCCTATATGCTGTACTCCAGATCTGAAGAAATATAGCCTAATACAAAAGATATTTTATTGTGAACAATAGTCAATAATTATATTTTTCATGTCCCCTTTTCAATTGACATGTCCTGAGTTGATGGTTAGCCTATTATGTGACCCATGTAGGCTGATAGGATGGATAGAGGGTCATAATGGAGCTTAGCTTGGCTTTGATTTGCAAAATTTCTATAGTTGGTTTTCATTCAAGCTTTTTCAGACACACTTGGCCTGAGCTCCTATTATTTAGGGATATTTGACATGTAGCAGAGTGCCCTTGTTTTGGTATGGTCATGTGCAAAATCATTCTCTAATTCACCAGCTTCAGTCGGTTTGACGATTTGACATGTATTGAGGGAGATATTAATATTTGATTGATTTAATCAAATATTAGTTATTTAGCCTATTTTTAATTATGAAACCCTAATTCTAATTTTAAAAACCCTAATTAGGGCAAGCACATCTTTTTGAGGGTATAAGGGTTTCTCATGGAGGCCATCAATGATTATCCATTGATTATTGACTATTGATTTTGAAGAATTCTTATTTGAAGACTGAGCTAAGGGTTCCAGGATTCCATTTGCATTGGAGAATGTCCACTCTTCAGTGTGTGTGATTCACAGGTTGATGATGATATGACTATTTCTAGCCTTCACAATCCAGATTTAGATATTATTCCGGTAAGGAGTTTACTTGAGTTGCCTGCTGATTTTCATTTATGGATGGGATGTTGGGGTGCTTATCTTAGTACTAGAGATGATGTGATGCCATTAGATGAGAGCTGTGATAGACCTGGCATGGAGTTCGTGTTGATTGACAGCAGTGGAAATCATGACTACATTTGGGATCCAGGTGGATTGATTGGTTTCTCATTCAACGATTGCTTGAGGGAAAGCAATTTTAAGAGGGGCAGATTGTTATGTCCCCTTTTTAGTTGACATGTTCTGAGTTGATGGTTATCCTATTATGCAACCCTTGTAGGCTGATAGGATGGATAGAGGTTCATAATGGAGCTTGGCTTGGCTTTGATTTGCAAAATTTCTACAGTTGGTTTTCATTTAGGCTTTTTTAGACACACTTGGGCTGAGCTCTTATTATTTAGGGATATTTGACATGCAGCGGAGCGCCCTTGTTTTGGTATGGTCATGTGTAGAATCACTCCTTGATTCACCAGCTTCAGTCGGTTCGAGGATCTGACATGTATTGAGGGAGTTATTAATATTTGATTGATTTAATCAAATATTAATTATTTACCCTATTTTTAATTATGAAACCCTAATTCTAATTTAAGAAACCCTAATTAGGGCAAGCACATCTTTTTGAGGGTATAAGGGTTTCTCATGGAGGCCATTATTGATTATCCATTTATTATTGACTATTGATTTTGAAGAATTCTTCTATGAAGACTGAGCCAAGGGTTCTAGGATTCCATTTGCATTGGAAAACATCTGCTCTTTTGTGTGTGTGATTTAGAGGTTGTGAGATATCAGCTGATCTATTACCAAATTGAGAGATAGCTTCGTACAGAAGTTATCACAGAGATTTATAGGGTTGAGAGATAACTTCACACAGAAGTTATCACAGATATTCCTAGTATTTATTTCTTTATGTTTTGCTTTAATAATTTATACAGATAGAGATTTCTAGATCAGGGAACTAGAATACAGGCTGCAACATAGTATCTGGCTTTTGTATAGAATCCCTAACAATCTACACAATTTTGTATTATTTTGCCACAAGCTGGACAAAGCCGTAGGGGATACAGGAACTGACATCGACACCCCAGTGATCGACATTGGCTGACTGAGGATCGACGTCAGTAGATAAATTGACCGTCAGTGACTGACATTGACCGTATATTATCCGTCTCGGGTTGCTGTGTGTCATTGTCGGCCACTATCAGTCGGCATCTTTGCCGACGTCAGTCTGAAGTCATTCGATGTCAGTCTCTGGGATGTCGATGTCAATCTCTGAGTCCCCTGTGGTGCTATTTGACCTGCTACAAAATGGTACAAATTTATACAGAATTATACAGATACCGTACAAAGCTAATGGAAAATAGTGCACCTTGTATGCTGTACTCAGATCTGAAGAAATATAGCCTAATACAAAAGATCTTTTATTCTGAATAATAGTCAATAATTATATTTGTCATGTCCCCTTTTTAGTTGACATGTTATGAGTTGATGGTTAGCCTATTATGCAACCCTTGTAGGTTGATAGGATGGATAGAAGGTCATAATGGAGCTTGGCTTGGCTTTGATTTGCATGAATTTCCATAGTTGGTTTTCATTCAAGCTTTTTCAGAGACACTTGGCTTGAGCTCCTATTATTTAGGGATATTTGACATGCAACAGAGTGCCCTTATTTTGGTATGGTCATGTGCAGAATCACTCCCTGATTCACCAGCATCAGTCGGTTTGAGGATCTGACATGTATTGAGGGAGATATTAATATTTGATTGATTTAATCAAATATTAATTATTTAGCCTATTTTTAATTATGAAACCCTAATTCTAATTTTAGAAACCCTAATTAGGGCAAGCACATCTTTTTGAGGGTATAAGGGTTTCTCATGGAGGCCATTATTGATTATCCATTGATTATTGACTATTGATTTTGAAGAATTCTTCTGTGAAGACTGAGCCAAGGGTTCCAAGATTCCATTTGCATTGAAGAACGTCCACTCTTCAGTGTGTGCGATTCATAGGTTGATGATGATATGACTATTTCTAGCCTTCACAATCTAGATTTAGATATTATTCAGGTAAGGAGTTCACTTGAGTTGCCTGCTAATTTTCATTTATGGATGGGATGTTGGGGTGCTTATCTTAGTACTAGAGATGATGTGACGCCATTAGATGAGAGTTGTGATGGACCTGGCATGGAGTTTGTGTTGATTGACAGTGGTGGAGATCATGACTACATTTGGGATCCAGGTGGATTGATTGGTTTCTCATTCAGCGATTGCTTGAGGGCAAGCAATTTCAGGAGGGGCAGATTGTCATGTCCCCTTTTTAGTTGACATGTTCTGAGTTGATGGTTAGCCTATTATGCGACCCTTGTAGGCTGATAGAATGGATAAAGGGTCATAATGGAGCTTGGCTTGGCTTTGATTTATAGAATTTCTACAATTATTTTTCATTCAGGCTTTTTTGGACACACTTGGCCTAAGCTCCTATTATTTAGGGATATTTGACATGTAGTGGAGAGCCCTTGTTTTGGTATGGTCATGTGTAGAATCACTCCCTGATTCACCAGCTTCAGTCGGTTCAAGGATCTGACATGTATTGAGGGAGATATTAATATTTGATTGATTTAATCAAATATTAATTATTTAGCCTATTTTTAATTATGAAACCCTAATTCTAATTTAAGAAACCCTAATTAGGGCAAGCACATCTTTTTGAGGGTATAAGGGTTTCTCATGGAGGCCATTATTGATTATCCATTTATTATTGATTATTGATTTTGAAGAATTCTTCTGTGAAAACTGAGCCAAGGGTTCTAGGATTCCATTTACATTAGAGAACATCCACTCTTCAGTGTGTGTGATTCACAGGTTGTGAGATATCAGCCGATCTATTGCCAAATTGAGAGATAGCTTCATACAAAAGTTATCACAGAGATTTATAGGGTTGAGAGATAACTTCACATAGAAGTTATCATAGATATTCCAGGTATTTATTTCTTTATGTTTTGCTTTAGTAATTTATACAGATAGAGATTTCCAGATTAGGGATGCAGAATACAAGCCGTAACATAGTATTTGGCTTCGATACAGAGTCTATACCATTCTGCACAATTTTGTACTATTTTGCCACGAGCTAGACAGAGTCGTAGGGGATACAGGAACTGACATCGGTACCCCAGTGATCGACATCGGCCAACTGAGGACCGACATCGGCAGATAAGCCGACCGTCAATGACCGACTTTGGTAGTATATCGACCGACGATGGCAACTATGTGTCGACACAGCAACCTGATATGGGCAAGAACCAGATTTTATTCCTAGATTTGCAAGAGCCCAAGTTTTTAAGACTGTATTTTCATATTCTTTTATATGCATAAGAGAGGACTATAATTGTAATCATCAGAACAAGTGATAAGATCTTTGATTTGCTATTGAGAGATTATATTATGGTTGATTTATTTATTTGAAGATATTTTGCAAAAATCACAATTTGTTCTTATTTCATACAAAATTTTAGAATAATCAGAAAAGCAATTCATAGCTTTTGTCTATATATATTCCCTATTTGAAGGGGATATTACAGTGGTATCAGAGCTTTTGACATTTTATATTTCCTATTAGAAGGGGATATTACATAGACTCACACCTACATTTGATTGATTAAATATATGTGTGTTGGTTATTAGAATAAACAACATGTATTGTGATAGTTAATAGGATTTTATATATGCATGCATACAACTCTTAGGAGTGTAACAAATACTAGGATAAAATATTATGTATTTCATAGAACTGATGACTTGATTTGATCTATTTGTTCGAATAGAAGTTTATGTTTCTATGTATTTAAGACTTCTTCATTATGAATAATTGTGTAAAATTAATAGTCTTAGAATACTAGACTATGGTAACATGAGTTATCGTAGGGTGTAGTATGTTTAAAAACTAGTTGTGGTAGTTTGAATTTGCACTTAAATGTGTATTTTACTTGGGTCATATAAACTCTATTTATTATTTTTGTGATGAGATAAATAATAATGTAACATTTATTCATACATTTGATACAATAAATGTATGTTGTTATATTATCCTACGCTTAGCATGCTATGTGATATGATTACTAGTATGATATAAATTGTGTGTGAATTCTTTTGGTAGTTAGAATTTGCACTTAAATATGTATTTTACATGAGTCATATAAATTATAGTTATTATTTTTATTATGAGAAAGATAATAATATAAGATTCATTTATATATTTGATAGAATAAATGTATGTTGTTAGATTATCCTATACTTAGCATGTTATGTGATATAATTATTAGTATTGTAAACGAGTTGTGGTAGTTGGAATCTGCACTTAAATAGGTATTTTATCTAGGTCATATAAACTATAGTTATTATTTCTATTATGAGATAGATAATAATGCAAGATCCATTCATACGTTTGATGGAATAAATGTATGTTGTTAGATTATCTTATGATTAGTATGTTATATGATATGATTACTAGTATGATGTAAATTATATGTAAATTGTTTTGATTATATTATGTTATTCAATCTTGTATTACTGATACTGAGTAAAGAGTGAGATAAATTTTAGTATCTCAATAACATTACAATATTAGATGAAGGTAATATGATCAAGTGGTTTTTATGAATTTTGATTGATTTATAAATCACCATTATTTATTTATTACTTAAAAAATTTATCCAAAATATGTTTAGTGGGATATTATAATTTTATGAGTATGATTTATATGATTATGTGATATCTTGAAATAGAATAGGTTTTCTATGGTACACTGTATGTTTAATTTTAAAAATCATAAAGCACATATGAACTAGCTTGTCTTTCTAAATTTTTGTGTCATCACTACCTACTCATCTATGAGGGGAGGATCATTTCCTGATGGAATTAGTTTGAAATATTGTTGGTCCATGATTGGTGTAGAAAATCACTCAGATGATACTCTTGCTCTCCATAGCAGTAGTTCTTTTGAGATGACACTTGAGATTTTCACAGATAATACAGAGTCTTGAGAACTCTTGTTATGGAGAGCCATGTTTCTTATTTATGTACATTATATTATATCATATTTACTATTGAAAATATTAATATGAAGAGTTGTAATTATCTATTTACTATGGATTGTTAGCAATGGCTATATATTATACCAACAATGAATAACTATTTGTAATTACTTTTATGTTTGTATTATGACGCATTTCATATGTTGATAGTGATCAGGGATTGTTACATGTGACATGCTTATTATAGCGATCACACTTAGAGTATTTTAGATGATCACTACTTAGATTCTTGTAATATAATATATTTATAATATATGTGTTTAATAAAAAAATTATATATTTCTATTTAGCTCTCAACATGGTTGTTACATGTGGTATCAGAGCAACAACTTGAACTCTAGGACCTAATCAGTTCATTAGCATTTTTATATTTTTTTGTTTATCAGAAAGAAGAATAGTGAAATATGTGTGGTACAGTGAGTGTGTACCTTTAGAATTAATTGTACCATCTTAGAATTTATATAGAGTTGTTTTATTGAGTGTCTCAATGGTGTTGTTTATAATTGAGGCTAGGTAGGAGAATGCATAGCATAATTCTTGAGTCATAAAAAAAATATTCCTACAATATTTTATGATCATCTATATTAACACCTCAATTATGATTTCATCTTTCTTGGTAATCAAGTTACCTCTACCATTTATGTTTTATGTTGTGAGTGTTTAAAAAGCATGGGATGCTTCTCACTTAAGTATATGTGTTATAGTTTTGTATCTTATATAGATTAATCCTAGGGGTGGGAGATTTTGTAAGACCATTTTAAAAATGACACCACTAAGTGAGATGGGAATTCTCCTTGTATTAGAGTATAGTTATCTTGTTAAAGATACCTATGTGTTAAGTGTTTACTTATGGATTAGGACCTATATTATCATATGGATTGGGAAAAAGTGTCATCTCTCTTAATTATCTTATATTTGAGTTGTTAATCTCTCACTCCTTTTTGACATCATCATAAGTCACTGAGTGGATTCATATTTTCATGACGTTGATTTAGCATTCTCTTGATCAGAAACTTGTTTCTAAAATTTTGTTTTGACCTTATTCCATTGATTTAGTGGGATAATGTCTCATACTTATTATTGAGATATAATTTGTAGGATTGGATGGATTGATAAATCTATGTGTTTAAATTTTTCCTTCTGATTATAGAAGTTATAATACTATTCATAAAAGATTGGTAAGTGAGTAGTGATTTAGAAATTTGAGTTATGGTGTTTTCTTTTTACCATATGAGGGTATTTAAGGTTTTTTTTGTCTATATGCTAGTACTCTACTTTTTCCTAATGAATTTTTAGATTTATACTTTTCTATGCTATTTTATCTAAAAATTATGAACCTAGACCATGTGGAGTGGTGAACCTTGAATTAATATAGATTTTAGAATAAGGTTTATAAGTTAATTATAATTGTTATATATTGTTTAACCTTGATTCAATTGATATTGTTCTCTTTTTTATTGAATCATGTTATTTGAAGAGTTATTTTTATACCTTTCACTGGAATCAAGTAGGGAATGGAATGTGCAAAACATCTTGTCAATCTAAGGGGTTGAGATAAACTTTTAACTTGTTGTGTACTAGTCATGCAAGGAGACATTACCTCACTTGTTTTCCTTTATAAGGTTGTAAGGACAGTGTGATCCTTGAGTTTTGTATGTCATGTTAATTTTAACATTATTTCATCTTAACTATGAATATATCACTATAGGTTAAGATGTAAAATATTATACTAGTTATGTTTGGCTAGTGGCATCTTAAAATAATTATGAATGATTGTATAATTTTTTTTATTATATGTATGTTGATACATATAATTAATTAGCATATATTATTTATTTCAATGATATGTTAGTATAGAATTATGATTCATTGAACCTTGTGCACATTGTGTTGATCATTAGGTCATAGAGACTAAAGGGAACAGTGGTGAATTATAAATGTGAGTATTAAGATATAGAAGTGGAACTTATTTAGTCTCACATTGATGTAGTAGTTACTATGTTTGGATTTGATAGATAAACTTGTTGAATATAAGATTTGGTAGATGGATTTGTCAAATTTAGATGTATAGTCATACGCATGTATACTATGGAATGATTATTCTTTAATTTTTTATATATTAAAAATGTAGTATTTCTAGTTGTTATTCATCGTCATATTTATTAGGAGATTCGTAGAGTAGTGAAATTATTAACATGTTATACTTATCAAAAGTAGTGTGAATTAGTGATAGTATTCACTTATACACATCATTCTTACTAGGATCCCTAAATCCTTTTATCTAGAATTACAAAAACACTCTTTATATTAGAGAGATGTGTAGAGAGGATGGAATGTTTTTTGTAAATCTAACAAGCTATTTATTTTTAGATTTTATGATGATCTCATGTGCTTTTGAGAATTCAATAAAACTTTCACTGAGATATGTGAACCCTTCAAGGTATCAGAAATGGTCAATCCTATAGTATTTAAATTTATCTTTTTGGTTTTGGATACTTGGGTGGTCATGATAGTACCAATTAGAGTAAGTGACACTCGTAAACCTTCTTTTCATAATAGGTAGATGACACAAAGCAAGATTTTGTGGGACCAATATTATGACAATAATACTATTTGGGAGAAATATGAGGAGTTATACTAGTAAATTTTATATTTATTACTTGATTTGATACTATTATATCAGGTTATTTTTATATTAAATAATATTTTTAAATCAGAATTTATGTTTGAATAAGAGTCATCTAGGGTGATGACTAGCTTTAGGGTGGAAAGATGTTAAATCTTGATTCATTGCTAAGCAAACTATTTGATTATCTATGGATATTTATAATTAATAAATTTGATTTGAGTTATTTTAAATAAGCTTTGAGATATATGTTATTATGGGATAGTAGAATATTATTTAGGTGGCATAATTATATTTCTATAAGTTAGCTATAATGTAATTGTTCATATTATGATCATGTTGATTCATTATTTTAATTATATTTTATGATGTATGTATAGCATAACTATTTTGGTTTAACTACTTGCTTATTATGAGATTGACGTAGCAAAAATCATCTCTCAGAGCTTAGCAGAGGGAGAACATCATTGGATAGGGTGATGTAGATAGAAATATCAAAAGATGATAGAGAAACTAGTTAAAACTCTGAACATACCACATTAGCTAACACATGTTAGATGCATAATAAAGTGATTAACATAATGTGTTTTAATGTTGTTCGTATTAGATAATAGTTTATACATAGTTTTCTAGCATAGTTTAATAGTTTCATGGAATTTATTTTGTGTGATTGTGTGTGTGACCATTAATTTTTTTAGTAATATTATTGGCATAATTATATTAAATTCGAGGTTAAAATTTATCACTAAACCATTTTTTACATCTAAGATGCTAATTTAATTAGTGAATATATATTAATTATTACAATTAGCAATAAATTGGTAAAATATGATAATTTATGTTTTCAGAGGAAAACCAAAAAGGGAAGAGAAAAAAACACATGGATCCACTTTCATTTCTATGATAGCATATTTCTCAAGGATTTATATAAAAAATAAAATAAGAAAAATAAGAAGGATTTAAGTAGGATTTTTATGGCCATGGAGATTATGATGTTGTAGATGCAAAAGATGACACATGTATCATGAATCAAAAGGAGTAGCTCAAACTGACTACATAAAAATCAATGAAATAGTTTAGCTTGAGGTACACTTGTGTAACAATTTAAATTGGGTGGATTTATAAAAAACTTAAATTGGAAAAGGTAACTCATTTTTTATATGCAATAGAAAGATGATTTCTTATGATTTTTCTATGGGATTATCTTTCAAATTCATGCAATCTTCAAATTATAACTAATATACATAGATTTAACCTCTATAATAATAGTT
Organism: Torreya grandis; assembly: GCA_037957365.1. Lineage (NCBI taxonomy): Eukaryota > Viridiplantae > Streptophyta > Pinopsida > Cupressales > Taxaceae > Torreya > Torreya grandis. The sequence goes on along the minus strand of JARHVA010000983.1, from coordinate 59,100 downwards.
AGTTTCACAAAATTATGATCTTTTTATCAATTACATATCCATTTTATTTATATCAAATCATCAATAACAAAACTCAAAAAATAGGAGCTATATACCATTCACTACCACATATACCAGTGACTTCATATTTTCCTCTTCCTTACATATTTTAATTATATGAAGGCTCTATATGAAAATTATATTAAAAAAATGTATAGCATAATATGTACCATAATACTGATGTATTATGAATTTTGTACTGCTTCCTATATACTAACTGATATATATTAATCACCAATAACTCATTTTAGAATGGTGACTTCTAAGACTATACTATACAAGCAATAACTTAATATAAACCAAGATTTTTTATGAACATCAATTTACCTATATATATTATGACTCATATGCATTATTATTTATGCATCAACGTATGAGGATAACATGAACTGTAATGAACATAGTATGATAACACTAAAAATAAAATTGGTGCAATGCAAACAATGATTTCTTGATAAAAAGGTATTGACTTGTTTTAAATGTTTGAGACTTAAATTTAATTGGATAGAGACTTGCTTAAAAAAATTCAATGACTTAAACACTAAGAAATTTATATACCATAAGTTGTGGTTTGTATATATCAAACAATTAATCTCCATTAGCAGATTTATAATATGTACAAAAAATAGGTGATTCTAAACATCATAGTAATAAGTAATATGTACAACGGATAGGTGTATAATATGTATATGATAGCCATAAGAAATATGAAATTATTATACATTGAATTTAGTATAAGAATAATAGGTAATTACAGCTCATCTAACTATAATGTATATGATGGCCATATTACTATAATGTATAATTTATCAGTATATTATGTGAGAGAATATGATGCTCGTAACATGTAATTAGAGCTATGGGATTAGTGATGGTCATATAAATTATATGTATAGATGCATGTATATGCATATTAAGGCCATATACATACATCAATGACTATGTATATGTAATAATTAGTATATTTATAGGTTCATTATTACTATGTATGTATGTATGTATATATTGGTATCAATGATGATTGCATAGTGTATGTATTTCCAATGTGGTTTTCAATCCTGGTATAAGTATGGTGAGTTGTATGAATGTAGTGCTTTACATAAGTATGGCGATTTGTTTAAATGTAGTGCATTGTATAAATATAACACCTAATATTGTGTATATGAATGTAGTACCTAATATATATAGTGACTTGTATTTTTATATAAAACATAAAATAATATTAGAAATAATCAAATTTAAATATAGTCATTGATCCTTTCAATATATGGTTAATATCAACTTATAGAGATTCCTAGGTGCTAGTATAATAGGTTAGTAAATTAATGACTATTGAAGATAACTAGAACATGTTCACATATTCAACATATTAATATGGGATATTTATTAATGTATGATCATAAAATGTAATAACTCATAGAATAATACAAAGTTGTTTTACGTAAGGCTATAAGCTAGATACTCCTATAAATGAGAGACACATATAGTAATATTTATGGTCTGGCATATCTCTCTATGAGTATAATGATTTTAAATGAGTAAAACATATCTGTATATAGACTCTAGTATTCATACAAAAATATTATATATAGGTATAATGGGTCATAAACCTATATCTATATCTAAATGGTTGATTAATATAAGTCTTAAAGATTTTGAAATAGAAAAACAACCATATGAACATTGTCTCTTGAAACATAATAAATTGGTTGAGTTATTTTCATATGAGGTATAAATTAGTTATGTGTTATCTAATTTTATGACTAACTATTTGTATATTTACATACAGTAATGAATACTTATGTGTAGTATATATTATGAGTATATTATGTACAAGTGTTTAGATATATATAGTATATAATAGTGCATCATGATGTGTGCTTATAAGTTATATTTATTTTAAATGCTACTATGTAGTTTAAATGTCAGATATACTCAGGTGGTATAATCTGTACTTGATAAATTATTATTAATATTTTTAAATCAGTTTTTTCTTAAAATTATAAGACTGGTTATTTGTAATTGTGTTGTATTCATAAACAAAGAACTATGATATTATGGGATGTCATATAGTACTATAGTGTAAAAATATGTTATACCCAAGTAATGCATATTATAATTATTATGTCTGGATTCACACCTACATTTGACTGATTAAATTTATACATATTGGTTATTACTATTAATAACATGTTTTGTGGTAATTAGTAAGACTTTATGTATGGGTGCATACAACCCTTGAGAGTGTATCAAATGTTAGGATATAATATTATATATTTTATAGAAATTATGATTTGATTTGTTATATCTAGGTGATCAAATAGAAGCTTATATTTTTATGTATTTAAGATTATTTTATTATGATTGATTATGAAAAATTGGTAGTTATATCCTAAAATACTAGATTATAGTAATATGGATTGTCATAAGGTGTAGTATGTTTGAAAATTAATTATGGTAGTTAGAATTTTCTATTAAATATGTATTTTATCTAGGAGGTATTAACTGTAATTATTATTTTTAGTATGAAATAGATAATAATGTGAGATTCATTCATATGTTTGATAGAATAATTATGTGTTATTATATTATTATATGCTTAGCATGTTATGTGATATAATTGCTAGTAGGATGTAAATTATATGAATTATAATGTTAATCAATCTTGTATTATTGATACTGAGTAAGGGGTGAGATAGATTTTACTAACTTGCTAGCATCAGAATGCCAGATAAAGGTATTTCGATCAAGTGATGTGTATAAATTTTGACTAATCTATATATCATTATTTATTTATTATTTAAAATTTTTAGCTAAAGTATGTTTAGTGAGACATTATCATTTCATGATTATCATTTACATTTTTGTGTGATGTCTTATAATAGATCAAATTTTCTATGAGACACTGTACATTTTATTCTACAAATCATATAGCATATGGGTACTAGCTTTTCTCTTTGGATTTTCATGACATCACTATCTACTCATCCATGAAGGGAGAGCCATTCCTTGATTGGATTAGTCCAGGGAAACATTGGTCTATGATTGATGTGAAAAAGCACTCAGATGATGATGATAATAGTAATATTTTTGAGACAAAACTTGAAATTGTCATAGGTACTAAAAAGTTCAAAGAACTCATGCTCTTGGGAGCCATGTATCTTATTTATGTACATTATATTTTATTATATTTATTATTTAAAAAATTATTACGAAGAGTTTTAATTATCTATTTAATATAGATTGACAATAGTGGTTGTTAATTATACTAGTAATGACTGGCTATTTATAATTATATTATGTGTTTGTATTATGATGTGTTTTATATGTTGATAGTGATTAGTGACTATTAGATGTCATGTTTTCATTATATTTATTAGACTTAGAGTATTTTTCATGATCATTGGTTAGATTTTTGTGATGTAATCTATTTGTAGTATATGTTTATAATTAAAAAAATCACATATTTTTTTTTAGATCTTAGTAGGGTTGTTACATGTGGTATTAGTGATGTGACTCAAACTCTAGGACCTAATGAGTAAATTAACATTTTTATATATTTTTATTTATAAAAAATAAAAATATTGAAATATGTATGTTACAGTGAGTGTGCACCCTTAGAAACACTTGTACCCTCTTATAATTGTTATAGGGTTGGTTTATCGAGTATCTCGAGGGTGTTGGTTGTAGTTGAGGCTAGGTAGGAGAGTGGATAACATAATTATTTTGTCATGAACAAGAGATTCATACATTATTTGATGATCATTTAGATTGACGGCTTGAGTATGATTACATCTTTCTTGGTAATCAAGTTACCTATGCCATTTATGTTTTGTGTTGTGAGTGTTTAAAAAGCACGAGATGCTTCTTAATTAAGTATTTGTACTTTAGTTTTTGTGTCTTATATACATTAATCCTAGGTTGAAAAATATTATAAGACTATTTTTAATATGACACCACTGAGTGCGATGGGAATTCTCCTTGTATTAGAGTGTATTTATCTTGTATTAGAACGAACCTTGATTATAATTTTTATATATTATTTACCCTTGATTAGATTGATATTGTTTTCTTTTTTATTAAATCATGTTGTTTTAAAAATTTATCTTTGTACCTATCATCAGAAGTGAGTGGGGTATAGGATGTGTAGAACATCTTGTCAATATAAGTGGTTGAGATAAACTTTTAACTTGTTATGTACTAGTCATGCAAGGAAACATTATCTTTTTTATTTTTATTTTTAACGCTATAAGGAAGGTGTGATTCTTTACATTTATATGTCATGTTAATTTTGGCATTATTTCCTCTTAACTATGAATATAACATTATAATTTACGTTTTGAAATATGATACTAGTTATGTTTGGCTTGTGGCAACTTAATACGATTAAAGAATGATTGTATGATTTTTTTCTTGTATGTATGTTGTTACATCTAAAATAATTAATATATATTATTGCTTTATATGATCTATTAGTATATAATTATGATTCATTGAATCTTGTGTATATTCTTGAGATCATTAGGTTGTGGAAACTAAAGGAAAGAGTGGCGAATTAGGAATATGGGTACTAATAGATTTGATAGGATCTTATAAGGTTTCATATTGACTCGATAGTTATTAATTTTGGATCTAACAAAAAAAATTGTCGAATCCAAGATTTGGTAGATGAATTTGTCAAATTCAAATGTATGGCCATACATATGTATACTATAAAATAATTATTCCTTAATTTTGTAAACATTGGAAATGTAGTATTTCTAATTCCTATTCATCATCATATTTATCTAGATCTTTATAAAATAGTGGCAGTATTGACATGTTATAGTTATCAAGAGTTATCTAGAGTAGCGATAGTATTAACTTAAATACATCATTCTTACTGGGCTCCCTAAATACTTTTATTTAGAATGTGAAAAATACTTTTTAGCTTAGAAGGATGTGTAGAGTCACAAGAAGGTTTTGCATATCTCTCTCTATCTATTTTTTTTGGCTTTTATTATGATTTCATATGCTTTTGGGAAGTCGATGAAACTTTCATCGAGATATGTGAATCCTTCGAGGTATCAAAAGTGGTTAGTCATATAGTATGTAGGCTTATCTTGCCAATTCTTGATCTTGGAGTGGTCATGATAGAACTAATCAGAGTAAGTGACACTCATAAACTTTGTTTACATAATAGGTAGATGACATAGATTAGGGTCTTATGGGACCAACACTATAAGAATAATACCAGTTAAGAAAATTATGAGTAGTTATACATGTGAAATTTGAATTTATTTCTTGATTTGATACTATTATACCATATTATTTTTTTGTTGAATAAATTTTTTATATCAGAATTTATATTTGAATAAGATTCATTTAGGATGATGACTAGCTTTAGGGTGTAAGGATGTTAAATTTCAATTCTTCTCTAAGAAAACTATTTGATTATCTGTGGATACTTATAGTTAACAAATTTGGGATATATGTTGTTATGGGATAGTTGAATATCACTTAGATGACATGATTGCATTTTTATGAGTTACTTGTAGTATAAATGTTTATATTATGATCATGTTGATTCGTTATTTTAGTTATATTTTATGATGTATGTATTTCATGATTGTTATGGTCTAAATACCTCCTTATTGTGAAGTTGATGTAAGATAAATCATCCATCAGAGCATGATGAAAGAAGAGCATCATCGGAGAGATTGATGTAAATAAAAATATAGTAAGATGATAGAGAATCTAGTTAAAATTTTTCACACACCACATTAACTAGCACATGTTAAATGCATAATAAAGTGGTTAGCATAATGTGTTTTGATATTTTTACATTAGATAGTCATTTATATATGGTTTCCTAGCATTAGTTTAATGGTTTTCCAAAAATGTTTTTTATGTGATTATGTGTGTGACCATTAAATGATGTTAGTAATGTGATTTGTATAATTAGATTAAATTTGAGGTTATTGATTTGTGAATTTATCATTAAACCATTTTTGACATCTAAGATGCTAATTTAATTAGTGAATAGATATTAATTATTAAAATTAATAATAAATTGATAAAATATGATAATTTATTTTTTAAGAGGAAAATAAAAAAGGGAGGAGAAGCAACACATGGATCCACTTTGATTTTCACGATAGCATATTTTCTCAGGATTTATAAATAAAATAAAATAATCCAAATAAGGACTTGAGTGGGAATTTTGTAGCCATGAATATTTTGATGTGGTAGATGCCAAAGATAGTGTAGGTGTTATGAATCAAAAGGCATAGCTCAAACTATCTACAAAAAAACTAAGGAAACTATTTAGCCTATGGAATGCTTGTGTAACAATTTAAATTGGGTGGATATATGAACAACTTATATTGGAAAAAGGTAACTCATTTTATTTATGAAAGAGAAAGATGCTTTCTTATGATTTTTCTGTGAGCTTGGCTTTCAAATTCATGCAATATTAAAATTATAATTGATATACATAGATTAACCTTTGTAATAATAATCTAGTTTACAATATTATGATCATTTTACCAATTACATATCCATTTTACTTATATCAAATTACCAGTAACTAGAACTCAAAAAAGGCACTATATAGCATTCACTACGACATATATTAGTGACTTCATATTTTCCTCTTCCCTACATATTTTACTTATATGAAGGTGCTATATGTGAACTATACTATCTAAGTGTATAACCTATTATATACCACAATACCGATATATTATGAAGTTATTGGTGTTTCCTATATACTGAATAATATATATTAATTACCAATAACTCATTTTAAAATGGTGCCTTCTAAAACTATATTATACAACCAACAACTTAATATACACCAATCTATTTTTATGAACATTTATTTACTTATATATAGTGTGAAATGTATACATTATTATTTATTCAGTAATGCATGAGGATAACATTAACTATAAAGAACTTAGTATGATAAGTCTAAAAACAAACTTGGTGTAATGCAAATAGCAATTTATAGGAAAAATGGTAATGACCTTTTTTAAATGTTTGAGACTTGCATTTAATTGGATAGTGACTTGCTTAAGAAACTTCAATGATTTATGCACTATGTGATTTATATACTTTGAGCCATGGTGTGTGTATATATATATATATATATATATATATATATATATATATATATATATATATATATATATATATATATATATATATATATATATATATATATATATATTTATAATATGTACAATGGATAGGTGATTCTAAACATTATAGTCATAAGTAATATGTATAGTGGATATGTGTATAATATGTATATGATATCTGTAAGTAATATGTAATTATTGTACATTGACTTAGTATAAGAATAATAAGTAATTACAACTCATCTGACTATAATTTATATGATGTCAATATTACTATAATTTATTATGTATATTATGTGGGAGAATATGATGTCGTAATAGGTAATTACTATGGGATTAGTTACGATCATATACACTATATGTATAGATGCATGTATATGTATATGATGGCCATATACATGCATTAATGACTATGTATATGTAATAATTAGTATATTTCTAGTTTTTTTTATTCCTGTGTATGTATGTATATATTGGTATCAATGATGGTTGTATGTATGTTTGTATTTACAATGTGGTTTTCAAGCTAGGTATAAGTATGACAACTATTATGAATGCAATGTTTTGCATAAGTATGGTTATTTGTTTAAATGTAGTGTTTATATAAATATAGTGCCAAATATTTAGTATATGATTGTGGCACCTAATATATAAAAATACTTATATTTTCATATAAAACATATATAATAAGATTAAGAAGAATCAGATTTAAATATAGTCATTGATCCCTTCAATATATGGCTGGTATTTATGTCGTATAGAGATACCTAGGTGCTCGTATGATAGGTTAGTTAAGTAATGAATATTGAAGACAACTAGAACCTATTCACATATCTAGCATATTAATATGAGAGAGCTATTAATTAATGATCGTGACATGTAATAACTTAGAGGATAATACAAGGTTGTTTTACATAAGGAGATAAGATAGATATTCCTATAAATGAGAGACGCATATAGTAATACTTATGGTCTAGGATATCTTTATAAAATTATATTTTTTTTAAATGAGAGAAACCTATCTTTATATGGTCTCTAGTATTCATACAAAAATATTATATATAGGTATATTGGGTGATAAACCTATATCGAGACCTAAATGGTTGATTAAAATATGTCTTAAGGATTCTAAAAGGAAAAATACAACCATATAAATATTTTCACTTGAAACACAATAAATTGGTTGAATTATGTTCATATGGGGTATAACTTAGTTAAGTGTTATCTAATATTACATGATTCACTATTTGTATATTTACATATAGTAAAGAATACTTGTGTGTAGTACATATTGTGATTATATTATGACAAGTTGTTAGACATATATAACATATAATAATGCATTGTGATGTGTGCTTGTAAGTTGTGTTTCTTTTTAATGATATTATGTAGTTTAAATGTAGGGTATATCCTAATGGTATAATCCATACTTATTAGATTATTATTAATGATTATCGGTTAGTTGTTTCTTAGAATTGTAAGAATAGTTTTTGGTAATTATGGTGTGACATTCATAAATAAATAATTATGATATTAGGGGATGTCATAGTGTACTACAATATAATTTTATGTTATACTCGGGTGGTGCATAATGTAACTTTTATGTCTAGATTCATACCTATATTTGACTGATTCAATGCATGTGTTGGTTATTACTATGAATAACATGTTTTGTGATAGTTACTAGGACTTTATGTATACATGTATACAACCTATGAGAGTGTAGTGAATGCAAGGATAGAATATTATGTGTTTCATGAAAAATGTGACTTGCTTTGTTATATCTATTTTCTCAAATAGAATATTATGTTTCCATGTATTTAGGAATACTTTATTATAATTGATTGTGGAAAATTAGAATTTATATCTTAGAATACTAGACTATGATAATATAGGTTATCATATTGTGTAGTATATTTAGAAACTAATTATGGTAGTTGGAATCTATAGTTAAATATGTATTTTATTTAGGTGGTATAAATTGTAGTCATTATTTCTAGTATGGGATAGATAATAATTTGAGATTCATTCATATGCTTGATGGAATAAATGTATGTTGTTAGATTATCATATACTTAGCATATTATGTAAAATTATTACTATTAAAATGTAAATTATATGAAATCTTTTGGTTATATTATGTTAAGTATCTAACATTGTTGATACTAAGGAGTGAGATGGACTTCACTAACTTACTAGAATAACAATGCCAGATAAAGGAACCCTGATCAAATGGTGTGTATGAATTTTGACTAATCTATAGATGACCATTATTTATTTATTATTTGAAAACATTGGTCAAAGTATGTTTAGTGAGAAATTATCATTTCATGACTATTATTTACATGTTTGTGATATATCATGAAATATAATGGGTTTTATTTGACATAATATATGTTTAGTTCTATAAATCGTACAACACATGGGTACTATCTTGTCTCTCTAGATTCCCATGCCATCAATAGATACTCATCCTTGAAGGAAGGCCCATTCAATGATGGGATTATAGCAAGGGATCATTGGTCTATGGTTGGTGTGGAAAATCACTTAGATGATGCTCTATCTCCCCACAACAATATTACTTTTAAGCCAACACTTGATATTACCATAAATACTAGAGAGTCAGGGGAAATTATGCTCTGGGGAGCCATGTATCTTATTTATGTACATTGTATTATATTTAATTTATTATTGAAAACATTATTATGAAGATTTGTAATTACCTATTTATTATGGATTGATAATAATGGCTATATATTGTACCAGCAGTGTGTAGCTATTTGTAATTACTTTCTGTGTTTGTATTATGATGTGTTTAATATGTTAATACTAATGTTTGATTGTTAAATATCACATGATTATTAATTTTATCACACATAGAGTATTTTTCATGATCGTTGCTTATATTCTCATGGTGTAATCTATTTGTAGTATATGTGTTTAATTTTTTTAAAAATCACATATTTTAATTTAGCACCCAATGGGGTTGTTACAACTTATTTGTCCCATAATAGAAGGACTAATTTTGAAGGGTTTCATCTGTATTTGAGTCATTAACCTTATTTCCTACCCTATATTTCCCTTTTTTATATTTTTTGAGCTAATCCACCTTATATTTATTCCTTTCATTAACCTCTAGTGTAAATTTGGTTTCTTTTAATCCCATCACATATGAACCATGTAGGGTAAATAACCCATTTCTCACTACTTTTTCATCACATGGTTATTTATAAGAATGAATAACTTGTAATTTATGACTTGGAGTGAAATTATTCATTGATCCTAAAATGTTAGAGGCCTACTCATAAAACTTTGGTGCTATACATAAAATATGCGTCAATAAGAATTTATATTACAATATAATAGGGTTTTTTCATTCCTTACAATAATCACTTGAGTTGCATTGGATCTTCCAATAAGATTAACATGGACCAATTCTGATTATGGACTATTATTACTAGGACCTTTATAGGTTCATCAAAGACCTAAACCAGATAGAGGCATTCCTATGAGATATTTTATTCTACCAAATCAAGCAACCCAAGAGAACGAACATCAACTATGTATTATGGTTTGTTTATTTGGTTCAACCATCTTCATATCTAGTTCCATCCATGATCTACCTAAGAACCTATAGAAATATCTTCCTATGTTCTCTTCATCTGGGGGGGGGAGAACTATAAAGGAACAATGAAGGCTTTCAAAAATTCTTTAGGGTTACTAAATTTAGTTCATGAGGATGTTTCATGAAAACTATTCCCATTGACATTGTAATATGTTTCTTATAAATGGCTTATCAACTTTAAGAAATTTCAACTACATCATGGACCCAATGCCATAATGTGGACAAGTTACCAATCCTAGCGTGTTATGACAACATTTTATTATAATGATAATGGAACTAAATTAGCCAATTAGGGAACTTAATGCAAGATTGAAAAATAAGTATAGTCATGTTCCTGATGCATATAGACTTGATGTTATCTTAACACTTGATATGTTTAATAATGTTCTAGATCATATTAATGTAGTATTCATGTTTGGAGATATAAACATTAACACCTTAATACATTCTTGTCAAAGTTAATAACATTGAAAGGAAGTTAAATCCATAATTATAGACCATAAACATTGTTAATATAGGTTTATCGACATTGAATCCAATTATGAATCCTAATAAAAATGCCATTTCCCATAATCAAATATAGGTTTAAAAATCATTTATCATTGGCCCATGTCCCACATAATCATAACTTAAATTTTATAAATAATTTTGTTGTCATACCTAATCGACAAACTGAAAATAAAGCCCTAATCCTAGTTAACATCTTCAACACATATAGGACAATGTCTTATTCCACCAAAGTTGAGTTTGATTCCATCTAATGCTTGGTGTATAAATATAGTGATGAATTTTTGACCACACAAAAACACTTAACGATACTATAGTTTTGACTGGTAATGGTAATTTTTAATTCCAAAGATATAAAAATCCATTTAACATGAAATGTAAGAACTCTAAGCCATAGTCCAATAAGCTACCTAAAATGAATATGTGTGAGGTTGCTCTACTAAATTGGTGTAGAGTTCATATCACTGTATATCACAACAAATTGGATTGTATATAATTATGCACTATTTTTGGGATTTTTTAGGAAGAGATGGAGTGTTATGTAATTGCCCAAAATGATCTTGGATCATCTAATTCAATAAATATAATTGTTAATGCTCAAGGATTTGACTAAAATTCCATCTATGGACAAATCCAAATTTGTGAATACCAACATGGTTGTTTATAGAGACAAGCCTAAGGTACCACTCTTTTTGTTGAATGTTAGAATATTTGGAAAGAACATGCATAATTACTTAGTCTACTAAGGTGCATCAACCAATGTCATGTCTATACATTTATATAAGAAGTTAGGATTGACTCTAAAAAATTCTAAAAGAGTGGTGTTATAGTGGAATAAGACTACATTCCTAGTTTTGGGTGATTATTAAATGTTCACATGTAGCTTGCCTCTAAACCATGTGTTTAGCAGTACATAGACATCTTGTTTGTTGACATTATTGATGCTCATGGTTTAATTTTTAGTCGTGATTGGTTCAAAACACTAAATGGTTATATAGATACATATTTTTAACACATATGGATGCCTTGGAGAGGAGTATAAAATTAGATCCAGGTGGACATGGATCCCAAAATAAAGTATCTTCTTATAGATTACAATTTCAAAAATGAAAATACTGACATTTCTTCTTTTCGTGCATGGGTCTAAAATTCTAATTAAAAACATGAATATCATGAATGATAATTATAAGGTCCTTCACAATAATGGACTTTATATTTTGATAGTTCCATATTCAACTAATGTTCAAGTCTAGGGACCACTTTAATCAACACATATTAGAAGCAGTATCTTATTGATTACATGTTATAGTTCCCATGTACCAATAATCATTTAAAATATAAATTTATGGTTTTGGGCCTGAATTTGGCAATAAAACATAACACAAATCAACTTCTAATATTTGGAGACATAGAGTTGGTGGTTAATTAGACTAAATTAAGTAATAGTAAAAATTATCAAATTTAATGAGATATAAACATAGGACGTGGGATATAATTGATTATTTTGAGGAATTCCATATAAAATATATTCTAAGAGAATAAAAATAGATAATATATTCACTATGTGTTTCACTTTCCAATCTCACAACACTCCAATAATAGAAAATGTGGAAGTTTTCTATGGAAATAGTTCCTTGTCCCTTAGTCCCAAACAACATTGAGAGCTTCCACATATTTGATGATGACAAATAGATAATTAAACTTATGAATGGTTTTAGGGCCTTTGAATCTCAAATAATAGATGAGAAATATTTGGATCCTATTAACATGGAAGACTTAGGAGATGATGGCATATCATTACAGAAAGAGAATCAAATACCTATTTGAATGGTATCATTAGAGAGATCTTTTGACATGGATGTAGAGTCTAAAAATAGAAGTAGTCAAAACCAATTGAATGTAATTTCTTTAAATAAAATATAGGAACTAATGAACATTCTCAACATGTTAACATTGGTTTGTTTTTAATTTTTAATTTAAAATTAGAGATTAAAGAACTTATTGGTAGAATATAAATATGTGATTGCCTAGACCTATAAATACTTGAAAATATTTGACCCTAGAGATATACACATAATATTCCTCTAAAGAAATAAAATAAACCGTTCATGAAATGCCAAAGTTAAGTAAATACAATTTTAAATCCCCTCATTCAAAAAGATGTTCAAAAGCTATTGTATGTTGGGATCATATTCTAAATTAGGCATTCTACCTGGATCTCTACTTTAGTTTCAGTAAGAAAAAATAATGATGAAATTAGTTTGTGAATCAACTTCATAACCTTAAATTAAGCTTTTGAAAAGGATAACTATCCTTTCCCTCATTGGATTAAGTGATTTAGATATTCAGTGGATCATAAATGATTTCATTTCTAGATGGTTTCTCAAGCTAAAATTAAGTATTGTCAAAGGTGAAAGATCATATGAAAACTAATTTTACCAACAAGTGGGGAACCTTTGCATATAAAAGGATGCCTTATGGCCTAGCTAATGTAGATTCAACTTTCCAGTGTATAATGGATTTCACTTTTCATGGAATCATTAACAAATGTGTCATCATTTATATGGATGAGCTTACTATGTTTTCAAATAATAAATGAGACCATGTGATTCATTTAAAAAAATATATTTAATAGGTGTATAAGGTATGAAGTGTCATGAAAACCAAAGGAAAGCATCATTAGATTTACCTAAGGCATATTACTAGGCCACATCATTACCAAGGAGGGGATTTCCATTGATTCAAAATGAGTCTGGGCCATTACAAAGATAATGCATCCCAAAAATAGAAAATAGATTAAGTCATTATTTTTTTAAATAAAATTTTTATGTAATTTCATTTAAATATTTGTAAAAATTGATAAGCCATTGAGTGTTATGATTAAACAAGAGGCCAAAATAGAATTAACATATGAAGCCGATAATTCATTTCACGATATTAAAATCACCATTACCTAAGATCTAAGCTTGATCATCCTTAACTTCACCAAAGATTTATTTTTGTATTCATTTTCATTAGAAAATAATATAGAAATAGTGTTCACATAGAATGTATATGATAATAAACAACCAATTTATTATATGAAAACAAACATAAAGGATGTCAAACTAAAGTATTTCATGATAGATATAAAATTATATGTTTTGATCATGGTAGTGAAGAAATTCAAACACTACATTCTAAATAATAACAAATCTACCATCATCATTAACCTAACTATTAAACTCGTGCTTGTAAAAAATGAGATATGTGAGAGAAGATGCAAATGGATGACTCAGATATATAAATTTAATCTCAAAATACGTCCTACTAAGATGTTAAGTGTAAAAAGTATTATCTAAATTATGACATAAATATATCCACTCATAGATATTGACCAAATCAATAAAGCCTAGATAATTAGAGGTGACTTGTATATTCATATCATTCATTTCCTACTCAAATGTACAATCCCTCTTAAACTAAATAGAGAGTAGAGAGGAGCACTTAGGCTCAAGTCAATGAACTACATGATAAGAAAATGAATTCTGTATCAAAAAAATTATAAAAGCATTTATCTAAGATGTTTTTCAAAATAAAACATTTCAAACATCTTGGATAATTTTCACAAAAAAATTAGTAGTGGGCAGCCCTCATGCAATACTACTACTCACAAAATTTTAAGGATAAGGTGCTTTTAGCATACCATTTTAAAGGATGTTCTCAACCATGTGAGGACATGTCATCAATGCTAATCATTTGTAAAAAATAGAGATATATATGCCTTTACATCATGTAACTTAAGAATGCCATTTTACAAAATGGGTCTTAGACTTTGTGGTAGTAATCAATCCCACCTCTTTAGCAGGGCACACATGTTTATTACTAGCCACACATTATTTTACTAGATGGACTGACGTCATAGCCACAAACAATTCTAGAGATTGGGATGTGATTAAATTAATCCAAGAAAATATACTAATAATATTCAAAACTCTAGCTTCTTTGGTGTGTGATAATGATCCAACCTTATAATCTATAATGTTTACATAGTGGGCCTAAAATAAATAGATTACTATTATTTTATCCTAAAACTAATTTTCACAAGGGAATGGAGTTACAAAAGATAAAATCAAGAAGTCAATGGATTCCATGAAGTAATAAGTAGAAGATAAACTAAGAGAATGGTGTCCATTACTGAAGTATGCACTATGGGTAGAAATGATAAGACATAAACATGCCCTCAAAACTTCCCCTTTTTTGTCAGTATATGGATAGTATGCTTTATTTCTTATTACTCTCAAGATACCAATATATCAATTCATGAAAGTGTATATGGGAGGAGATGAAATAATTAATTTTAAATTATTAAACATCATTAAAATGGAGGATGCATGATAATCATTTCATAAATTTAACAAGCATCAAGACATTATCAAGAGGTCATTCGATAAAATGTATAAAATCCAAGCTTTCACAATTTCATATCTAGTGATTGTATGGAATAAGGCACATGAAAATAAATTACAACATGAGAAGTTCACTCCTTTCTGAATTGAACGATACCAAATTTTGAAAATTTTGGTTAATAGTGTTTTTGGCCTAAAGGACATCCAAGGTAAATGATCTTGATTTTATAATGAATAATTAATATTGAACACTATTTCATGGATGATCTAGCTATAAATTATTCTAAATGAAAGCAAGTTTGACCATACAGTTAGGAGTAGATTATATTTCTTTCTTTCTAGAGTATATTTCTTGCTTTCTATTATTTAGTTACATTATCTTACTTTCCTAGATTAGGTTCCCAGTTTTCCTAGATAGATTTCATGCTTTTTTTCATGTGATTTCATAATTTAGCTTTTATGATATCTAAATTATATTTCTTAAAACTATAGAATAATCTTATCCATTCCTTATGTTGAATCCATCAAAATTCTCCTAGAAAAGGATGACTAAAGGCACACAAAATGATATTCACTAAGGATTACTCTAAATGTAGCTAAAGTTCTTGAATCAAGGTATGTGTTATGACTAAAATTAAGGTTTTGTTTAATATAAATAGGTTCACTAGGTCTTTGAAAGTTGATAACATTTTAATGAAAATTTTAGAAATACTTTTCACTTTTAAAAAATCAATTTATTTTATGTGTCTAAGTCTTGAGGTCAACATAATAAACATTAAGAGGGATATATTTTGATATAAATTCTTTGATTTCTTATAAATAAACAAAAAAATCATGGCTCCCAACCCTTATTCAATCTATGTTTCAAAAAAAGAAGAATCATACAAACATATGAAAGAGGGTGATTAATTTATTTCTATCAAGGTTGTGGATGTTCAAATACCAATAGATAAATGCTTAGATCAGAGCCAAATATATCTCTATTAGGGATATAAACACCTAGATGGTAGTAGAGCAATCTTCAACATCCAATTTTTTATTTTTTATTTTTTTTTGAAATCTAAATATTGAATGAACCTTCATTTTTTTCTAAATCCTTGTTAAAAATCTTATGTCAAGGGTAAACTAACTTCATGGTATCACACATATATCTTAGAAGTGACAAAGGTTAGTATGTTGCATGGAAGAGTTGGATTCTTTTTCAATTATCTTGTATATTTATTTGTTTCTTTTACAATTTAAAATTTTATCATAGTATATAAAATTATAAATTATGGGTTATCAAATATTGGAGAGTATTTCCCCAATTGAGTTACCATTTACTGGGCCTCAACACACCCAATTTTAAATTTTCAAATAGGGACCCACTTTTCCTAAAAATATTTCATCAAGACAAGGCAAAAGGATAAGATAACCTTATAAGGCATAAAATGACTTATTTTATGAAGTTATAAGGTTAGATTATTTCCCAATTTTAATGTTTTATTATTTTATGAAAGTCAAAATTTTAGTATGAGATAAAATATCTTAAATTATCTTTTGGATTTTATTCCAAAACAAGCTTCCATTTAAAGGAAATAATGAAAATAAATTTTTAAAGTTTTACTCTAGTTTATCTTGTGGTATATACAATGTTATTTTCAAGACTAAGGTTTCCTATTTTTATCTATGAGCTCCTATGATCTTTCCAAATGTCACCATCCTACTCATTTGCTTCTATTCACTCTAACATTAAATTTATGAATAATGATCATGAGCATTCAAAGTCGTGAGATTATTCCAATTGACATCATCCTACTCATACATAGTTGCTCTATACTTATAAAAACATTCAAAAAAATGTGGGCATCCAAACAAGAGAGATCACTCCACATATCTCAATCTTATTTACCCACATCCTAAGTAACAATCATGGACTATGAAATCATCCAAACAAGTGAAAATGATTCATGTGTCTTAATCCCATTTACCCATGGCCTAAGAAACAAGAACATACTATGAAACAATCTAGGTAAATGGAAAAGAGATAACCATTGATGTGGCTCCATCCCACTCATCCATTCCCAATGGCTATTGACATAGTTGAATATGCCTTGCAACCCTTTAGATAATAAATAACCATCCACATGTCATAATATCAAAAAGCCTCACACTACCAAACAAATGTACACAATCAAAACACAAGGACCCTATGGCAAAGTGAGATCCTATTAAGTATCTCAATCCCATTCACCTATGATAAAAAAAACCAAGTACAAAATTCATAGCCTCATGCCAAAAAACTAAGTGACATATCACCATGTTTCTCCCTCTAAACAAAGAAATTTTAGGACATGCAAGAAATACCCAAAATATATAGAGATACATGTGTCATTTTACTATGACTAAGTATCTATAAGTAGTGAGAAGGTCCCAAGTGGTAGACAAGCATGATAAAATATGACATTACCAAATTAAAAATTTTAATGAAAGAGAAATAAATGGGCAATGAAGTGAAAGGTCATTGTCTGTAATTAATATCCATGAATTTGAAACTCAATGCATTCATGTATTGATCTAAATGAAATATTTTTAGTATATTTGGATTTTGAATGAAAAATCAACTACATTTCTCTCTTGTTATCTTGTGGAGTTTTTTAATTCATTTTTCCCAATGAATTCAAATACCCTACCCTTCTAGTGTATTAAAACATTATTCCACATAATTTTAATGGCATCTTCTTCTCATTTTCCCCCTCCATCTACATATTACATTACTAGAAGGGTAGAGTATATATACATAGTGTTTAATCTTGTTGTATTAGAGTACCAATTTATTCACTATTTTGATATTTTGTCAAGTTTTGATGTAATAGAGCCCTACAAGGATAGAGACCAATTGTCCATATCTACAAGAATACACATCGATGACATATTAGCAAACAAGATAGTTGGCTTACACAACACTGTAAAAAATAAAAGGTAATGGTTTGTATAAACTTGCTATATGATTTGCTTTCCAATGCTTAAATATATGGAAATATATTTAATTTTCTATGTAACATGGCGCTTGTGGCATACATCACTTGGAACACATTAAATAAGTAATACAAGATCCCAATTCATGAGATGACCTATAAATAACCTATGATAGATGAATGGTTACAAACAAATACAGTCATAGATAAATTTAAATAATGGGCCAAAACCCATATAATTTGATAATTAAATCCCTAATTTCATCCATTTCACTATTTAAATTTAAACTAAGGATGATAGTAGTTATGGTGCTAATAAATAGGTTATACATTTTCCTAGTATTTATTATGTCTATGAAATATGAATTCCTTTATTGGACATCATTCTAAGTTATAAAAAGATTATAAACTTAGGAAGATCATATTTTTATTTTAAATTCTATATTTCCAATCCAAATAATTTACCAGATGGCACTTTCTATATGATGTTCTATCTAGTGGATGACATAAATGCCATAATAACTATGTCACAAGATGCGAGCAGGGAGCCATCAGATGACTATCTTAAAAACTAGATTTGTTATGAATTTAACCTCACCCTAATATACCAGTTAATAAATTAGATTCAAATAATTATAGATATATTTTTATCTGATGGTACACAAAGCCATTTATGGACATGCCATACCCAAGTTAACAAACCCAATTAAAATAAATATTATAGATATGGGGGACTACTAGTTCTACCATGACCATAAAATTATAAGGATAAAGGGAAGTTTCACATCCCTACTATATTTGCTAATGTATGTTATAGATAAGTTGGATAAACAAGAAATTTTTTTCCAGTTATTTGAAAATGTAGACATCAAGTTGAAAGGTTCTAGGTATGGAGTTATCCATAAACTCCCTTTAAGTATTGACAACATGCAATATAAGAAATGGAAGCATATTTATTAAATGGACAAGTTCAATATGCATTATGGTTTAGGAAAATATGCATTTATAAATTAATATACTATTGAAAAGAATAAGAATAATGTTAAAATCACATATGGGCATTAATGGTTTGGACTTGACCCCATATTTTTAAATATAGAGGATGATACCAAGGTCACAATAAAGATGCACAAAGAAAATATTTCAATGATGGTGGCTCTAAGGATCCAATATGATCCTAGTATCATAGAAGAAGATACAAAAATAATATATAATGAGGAGATAAATCCACCATAGTTTCACATTCCTCCTCCTCAAATGGAAATAATCACATCTATATAGACTAACCATCATATTAGTTATAATATCCTAATGGATCTTCTAATACATCCAATTGATATTGCTCTACTACATACCAAAGCCATGGGAGTACCTCTAGTTCCCAACATGCCAATGGAGTCTCATTCCTTCACACAGATATTTGTATCATCAACAATATAAGTAAGTTCTTCTATTACCTTTATAAAAGTTACTATTACAACCACATTTCCAAAAGTATCTAGTTACGCTCCCACTGCATCTTCACCATTTCCAACCACACTAAGTCACCACCTACATTCCCCGTGGATCCACCATTATTCGTTATTCCATTTCAACCTATAGGACCAATTTTTACTTATGTTGGGCCCTCTATAATTACATACAAAATGAAGCCTAAATATCCCCTAGTATCTCTTTAGGTTTCTACATTGGAAAAATAAAATGAGATACTTGGGGAATACTAAGTTGTTGTACAAGGTCTCATTTATACATAAAAAGAAGAAGAATAAGATATAAGTGAACAATTGAAGGAGCAAGTTCAATATTTAGAGGAATAAACATGAAAACATTTTTAAGAGAGAGATGAAAAAATAGAGAAGGAAATAGAGTAGGTAGCCACAAGACCCCATCAAGAAGTTAAAGTCCATGGGTTTACTCAAGCATGAGTATCTATCTTTCCAAGCTCTACTCCTAATATTATAATGCAATAATTAGAGAGTTTTTTAGATGCTAGATTAGTTTCTATTCCACATTAAACAAGGGAACTGAGCCCCAAATAGATGTTGACAACTACTCAAGTAGTTGTGACAGTTAATACTATGATAAATGTTACATACAGAAGGCATTGACAATGGTAGAAATGACAACTCTTGATGAAAGTGATAACGTTCTCAGTGAGGTAACCAAGTAGGATATTGATAATGTAATTTATCCTATCACATAAACCAATACTCGTATTGATACTAGTATATTTGACCTAGCTATCGATGAAACTCCTTATATGTCAATGGATGATTATTTGAGAGTAACCAACCATGTCCCATTCACCTATTCATTTTATTACACACCTACTAATACTAATGAGGTTAATTTTCATCTATTATAAATTATTTATATAATTTGACTCAAACCCTAGTAAATCATTATTTTTTTAGCAGTACTTGTCCACAAGCTACTCGGGTAGAAACATATTTTCAAGAACTGGTGTCCTCCATTTTTTCTATAGAATATCCATCACAAAGGGTATCTATCTAATTGGATATACCTATTTCCAAAGCCACTTAAATAGATTATTCTATATTTTCTATGTAAAAAAACCCATGAAAAACTAAATACATCATTGACACACCTCCATGAAGTAAAGTCACAAGATGGAGGAAAGTTATTAATTCCTTTCTTGAACAATCAACACTTTCTCCTTCCATCCGATCTACATTAGCACAAAGACTTCCAATAGGTAATCCCCCACCTTCAATTTATGCACCTAAAGAATAGTCCAAAGATTAATCTATAGTAAACATTCCTCCATGGATCTATATGTTGTAAGAGGAGGAAATAGGTTGACAAAATTTGATTATTACTAAATAGCCTAAGGTGGAATTTAGCATACTAAAACATTGATGATGATTAAAAGAAATATTTTTTAGTTGAAGGTGATACCATGGAATTAGATTAGAGAGAGGATATATTAACATTAAAAATAAAATTGAGGTTCACTCAAGGGACTCATATGAGTATAAATAGGATCCTTGTAGTTTTCTAGATGTGACTAGGGGAGTCCCCAAGTAAATAGTCAGAAGCTATTATCAATAAAAAGAAGAGTTTATAAGAGAGAAATGGTATTGAATTTCCCTTGGATATTATGGATAATGTGTAGAGTGTTTATAAGATAATATATAACATCATTTATTCAATAAGAGATGCAAGATCTGAATCACATCCTGATTGGGTAAGTGTGTCTAAGTCTTATGATACTATGAAAGATATGGAAGACAAGCTCAAATTTATGGGCAAGGCCAAAAGTGATAAAGATGTACATTTAAACCTAATGTTAGCACTAGATGTTACACTGGCACATGAACATGTATAAAAAATATGGATATCATTTTGAAATTGGATAAGGAGATCTACATATTAGTAAAGTAATTTGTGAGCCATGGGAAATGAGTAGTTTCTATTTTTAAGGACATGAAGGTAATAGTAATCTATACATCTCTGATACAATTATTTATGAGGCCCATTTTTGAGAATATGTTTCAAGTGGCTGATGATAATTTATGAGTTGAAATATAAGGGACAATTTATAATACAAATGAGTAAATAATAATATTACTAACTTTTGTAAAAGACAAATTGGCCACTACAAATATGCTCAATGTGGAATTTAAATATTTTATAACCATTCATGGGATATTAATGGGAAAACTTCCATAGTTATTTAAAATATACATTATTTATTTTGAGACAATTAAAATATATTTTGACTCAATTTATGTATTATACGATAAAGTGGAAGTGCAAAAGTAGGGAACTACTTTAGTAGATACATCATCTATCCTTGCCTAGTTTTTAGCTAATTAGTCTTAGTTTATGAAATATAAAGTGGTGAAAATGTCAAAAGGGTCCTCCTTTGTTACACTTCCATTAAAAGTTCCAAAGTTTCTCCTATCTACTATAGTTTCAATCCTAGTGAGAACAACTACTCAAGATGTAACTCCAATGGATAAAAAACTAAGGCTTTAATCATGTAGGATTTATCTTCAATCAATGCCACATCATCACCCTAGGTAATTTTTTATATAATTTAATGTATTAGTTGTGACTCAATTCTATTTTTATCTTGGATATATTTTTATTTGAGAGTTTTGATGAAGAATTATAGTATGTATGTGTTTATATGCATAAATTGTAAACATGCATTGTATTCATGAATTTTGACATGATCTTGATTTATAATATGTAAATTTGAACTTCGTTTCAAGGATTATGCATTTACATCCAAAATATATTTATACTTGTACCCTCTTATTTCTAAATGGTAGATAATTTTTGGCAATTAAGGCAAATAATAAACTATGAGGATTGTTTTACAAGTTTTTCATGATATGCATTTTTCTTCCAAATCTTGTGTCTCATTGAGGGAGTTCCATCATTCTTGCATTCTAGTCTTTGTATAATTGGTTTTTATATAGTTATTCAAATTTTGATATATCAAGTTTGAGTGTTGTTTATTTATTAATAATAATCTCCCTTTGATAGATAATGTGCAATAACAATCCTACATTGGTAGAAACCTTTGGTTATGAACATTGAAGTTTATTTTATTTTTTTCCTTTGAATCCTAGCTACATTTTTGTGTTTTTTGCCAATATCAACTCACATTAGGAACTAATTTTCACTACTTTTCCAACCCATAATATAAGGTCTAGTTTAGAAGGGTTTCATATATATTTGAGTCATAAACCTTCTTTCTTGCAATATGTTTCCCTATTTTTTATAATTTTTTTTATCCAATCCACTTTAAATTATTTCCTTCCACCTTAAGTATAATTTTTGATTATTTTATATCCCATCACATCTGAACCATCTAAGGTAAATAACCCATTTCTAACCACTATTCCACTATGTGGTTATTTACAAGACCAAATACCCTTCAACTTGTGCTTTGGAGTGAAAATCTTCATTAAACCTTAAACATTATATCCATCCTCATAAAATTGTGTGGTCTACATAAAAATCACATCAATAAAGTCTTTAATTATCCACATGTAAAATTAAATGCTTCCTTACCTTGGTTGTAAATAAATAAAGATAAAAAATTTAGAACCTAAATTTTATGGTCATATGGTTGTATTTATCTTTTCCTCATTAAAAAATATTCATTTTTTGGGATGGTAATATTAGATGTAAGGTGAAATTTTATTCAAACCATAAAAACCTATAAACAAACACACATAAAGACATATATTTGACATGGTTGATAAATTAGTAACCAAAATTAGAATATTTGTAGAAAGAATCCTTTCTAAATTATAGCCATGCATTTTTCAGATAATAATCAAATACATCCTTTAAATAATATAGTAAAGATGAAAATATGCATAAAATTAAATGAAACATTAATAAATAAACCATATGTTATCAGTCACATTTGATCTAATTCTAAAATTGAATGGATAATTAATATAACCATCAAAGGAATATTATTGCAAAGGAAAAATAAAAAAATATACAAATATTTTAAGTAATAAGGAATAATATTTTGTCCCACTGCCCAAACTTTTAAATTCAAATCTATATTAAAACTGTAAATCATAGTATTGGGTGAGGCACCCAAAAAATATCAAAGAATTTTGAGTTTCACAAAAGACACTTTAAAAAAATCCATAGCACTATAATTCCTAGATAATAACATTCATTCAATACATAGAATCATAAGCCTTAATCACACTACAAAATGTATAAATTTTGTAAATTAGAAAATAAAAACAAGATTCAATGAGAAACTTTAGTCATTCAAGATCCTACATGCGGAGATGATGGCACTACTTATAACACTGTAATTTCATACTAGTTAGTTGTTTGTCTGACTATACAACCCATAAAATCTAATATAAATAATTTATTATAAAAATAATTATATGAATATATAAATGAATAGATAACCTCAATACTCTTCCATATTCTCTCCAACTAAACAAAACTCATATTTGTATTCAAAATATGAAATGACTTTAAAAGATTGACCAATCTATATCAAAAACTATATTCTTCTCCTTTCTAACAACAAAGATGTCTGGTATAGTCAAAATAGTTTATGAAAGTTAAAAGATATGTATATCTATTAAAATAAAGGATAAAAAAATCAATAACAACCACCCTATATCACTAACTATATTATGCTCCTTTCTAAAAACAAAGATGTCTAGTATAGTCAAAATAGTTTATGAAAATAAAAAAATATGTATACCTATTATAATAAGGGAAAATAAAATCAATAGAAACCCAAAAGTGCACATAAATTTACCAATATATTTAACTCAATAAATGGATTAGATCTATGAAATATGGGAAAAGTGCACTTTTCATGGAATATTATTTCATGACATCTCCAATTGAGATTCTAAAGTTTTGGAATTGATTAAAAAAATTGCTAATAGTAGACCTCAAAATAAGGAATTTTCAAAAAAATTGGGGTATCAAAATAAAAATACTAAAAAAATTATTGAATGCATATTTATATACCTTTTTGTTTTTGACTTTTCAAATAAGGAAAGAGTAGCGTTATTAATGGAGTAATTAATATACACATTTATCTCCATGGTTATCATGAAATATATCAATTTTCACAATATATTTGTAAATTTACCCTCATCATCAAAATTATTCATTAATTTTGTCTAAAAAAATAGAGGAAAACAAAGAAACCCAACTAATTAGAGCATGAAAAGTTGGCCACAAGACCATTAATTGAAAATAAAATATTTTGTATTGGAATTTACTATGCATGCCTAGTGATTATTATTATAAGTTCTATTATTAACCCCTACTCATTAACATATATGTTTTTTTCCTATACACTAAAATATTAATACCAAAAAATTAATCCAATATATAAGCATGTTTCCAATTATTAATTCCATATCAACACTATCAAATCAATCCAAGTATAAATGTAAATTGGTATATGTAGTGAATTTTAAAATATAGGGAGGAAGGTAAACATGATAGATAGAATCAATAGGAAGGAGGCTATTTCATCATAAAACCTAATGCCATCTACATTACTGGGTAAATTCCTTAAGGTAATTTTTCATTTTGTACATATATTCTTGCCATTTTATTAGGCCTCTAAAATAATTCAAATGTAAAAAAATTATAAATTTGAATGTATGTAGAAAGATGAGGTTTAGTACAGGGAGAATGTTTATGTGGTTGCCACTACTAATTTTGGTATTGCTTATCATAGGCAACACTCTAATATAAATACATAATATTACTTAAGATATCTTGTCGCCTACTATCTTATGGTAGCTATTAGAATGGGAAAATACCTTATTTGTGGGACTTTGCCATTTTGTACATCTATCTTTGATGTATTATTAAGTCTAAAAACAATTTCATTGAAAAAAATATAAATTTGAATGCATGCACAAATTTGAGGATTAATTTAGGAATGAAGCTAGGCTAATGGCTACTACCAATTTTGATATTGCTTAGCATATGCAACACCCCAATAAAAACATATTACATTTTGCCATGACCGAGAAAAAGACACAAAAGGATGAACTTCACTTAAATAATCTAACCCACACAAGAGCCAAACCCTACCCATAATCACATTTTGAATATAAATTATAATCTCATGAACTAAACAATTCAACCTTTATTTTATCTTCAAATCCATTAATATTATCAAATCAATGCATTGTTCTATGCAAATAGTGCTCAGAGTTTCAATCTCACTCTAGCCATCAATTTTTTTATGGGTCATTAAAATTATAATACTCAAATCATCAATTTTTAGAACATGAATTAATGTTCTAAAAGGATGAAAAAATAAATCTATATTATATGAAAAATACTTTTAAATGAGTAGATGATTTATGGGTGATAATTTTGTGTGATATATTTGGAGCAACTATATTGTACATAATTGTCACTAATAAATCATATACTCATCCTCATGGACTATGAAAACATTAAATATATTAATATTTTTAAATATTTTTCTATTATTAAATTTTATGTAGAAATGAAAAAGGTAATATTCTTCAATTAAAAATGGAATATATTTTTCTAAAAAATAAAATAAAATAGATGTAAAACATTAGAAGGATTAAAATAAAATATTTTTTCCCACCATATAATTGACCAAATTGGAAAAAACTTTAATCATCTTGTTGTGACATGAAAATAGCTAAAGTCATGGACCTATTTTTTTAAATTAAGGTTAAAAGGGGTGTTTTGAAAGGGACCCTACCCTTATACAATGGAGAAAATTGTAAAGCATTAAAATTATAAATGGAACACTTCTATTAGTGTAAAGAAGAAACTTCCATAGAAAAGATGAATAAAAGTGACAAATAAATAGCAAAATAGAAACAAATAACCAAAAGTAGCTCAGCTATAAATCCCAACAAAAAAAAACTAAGACCCTCCCAAAACATTTTATTTTTGAGATCTAAGAATCATACTAGAAAGTTCTGACTCCTTACAACATCTTTTTGTTTTATTTCCAACTACAATCCAATCACCCCCATTCCTTACAATAATATAAATGAGAATGTAAATTAACTTCCTAATAAAACCTTATTCACTATAAATTTTCTTATATCATAACCTTTTTTAAGAGAATCTAACAATCTCATATTTTTCTTAAGAATTGTTGAAAAAAAGGGTTTCTTAATGCATGTTTCAGTGGTTTTTTGAATCAAATTGTCAGGACAAATCTAAATTTAATTTATTATTTCTTAACAAATATGTTATAAATCAAAACCATTTAAACAATACTTCACATATATTAGAAAGCTAATAATGTTTTAAAGGTGGAATTGAATTCATATCTTGAAAAATTATGACTTTGTAGTCATCCAAGTTGACTTTATATCTTATTATTATTTAATATTGATCTCTAACTCAAAAGAAGTTAAATGCATTCATGTTTCAAACTTTATCTTTAATAAGTAATGAATTAATTCTAATGAATCTAAATAAACATGAAATTAATGTATGAATTGTTATTAATTAAAGGTACAATGTTTTACTATTCAAAAACATAAGTATAATTATTATTGATAAAAAATAATATTATACAGTGAAGGTTATAACAATAAACTATTCAGTTAGATTATATGGCCTATTCTCCACACTATAGGAAAAATCTAATTCTTATATCAAAAATGTCGATAAAATACAACTCAAAGTTACCAAAATAAGTATAAAATATAAATCTCATTTCTTCAAGCATATGACACAACTCTATGAGGAATACACAGAGCATCTTTAGGAGGTTGGGAACTCTAAGTGGAAGGCTTAGCTGAAGGAGAGTCAATTGTCACTTGACAACCCTAAGTGGTATTTTGGGGGCAAGAAATAGAGATACCCAAAATAGAAGGTGTCTATAGAATTCTTACGATTGATCCACCTAAATAAATAAGTGAGTTCAACCATGATGAGGCAAATATAAACCTCCCATGAGGTGAAGATGGAATCTAACTCCCCCCCCCCCCGACTAACCCCCTATTGAGGAGGATGAATGAGGAAGCATTTGTATCTATGAGAACAAATTTATTGGTACTCGAGCACCAAAGAAGGAGAGCCATGGGGTGGATGGTTCATGGATACCTAGCTAATAGTCTTAGGATCACTCCTCCAATGGTTGATAAATTCATGCAATTACTAAAATTCAAGTTCCACCTTCTTATCTTGAGCTTTAATATATATAATAGACAAAGAGATAACAATTACCTTGTCATTAATAAATAATTATGTAGATGGTTATTAAATGTTAAACATATCTTCATTTCTAAGCTTCATAAACTAAAATTAAATTATAGCTCTGTAGGAGTTCAAAAGAGAATAAATGTAAGCTAGCCACTAAACATTATCTCCAAATAAAACTAAACTCTAGGAGAATGTCCTTGGGTGGAAAGGTTGGAAAAGGTTGTGAATCCAATACCAAGGAAAATGAGATTTTGAGCAAGCCCAAAGAGTTGTTTAAAGGACTCATTTTTTGAACAACATGAATAATTGGGTTGAGAATTATGAATGTTTAAAAGATGGTCCCCAAGATGAATGCTTTGGTAAACTAGATACCAAATAAAATGAGCAATCTTGGGATTGAGCTTATAATTCCAAATTTAGTTAAGTCTAGTGAGCCAAGTCCTAGATTAAATTTTTTAATTCTAATGATTATTTATCTTATCTAGAGATAATGATAAAAAAATGAAAATTTAATGAATGAGACATGGGGATAAGCTATTAAATTACGTGCCATGGTTCCACCTCCAGTCCTTCCACCATGAGCATGGAGGTTGTAGACAAATTTTATGAAGTATGACATCATGCATCAGTTCATGGATACACAAAATGGAGAGTAAGTTCTAATTAAACAACTTATATATATTCATTTTTAAAATTTCATGACATCCAATCACCTATTGAAATCCAATCTATAATATTTTGAATTCGTTTATTAAATAAACATAGATTTTATAATTGGCATCTCTACTAAGAGAATATTGGTATTGGTTATGATGGGGGACCAATAAATATTATGATTATTTAAGGAAAGACCATTGAAAAAACCAATCAGAAAGGTTTTGACAACTTTTAAAGATTTCTAGATGATTTTCAAAACAAAATAACCTTTAATTTTGATTAGAGCATTGATTATCAATAGATTATTAAATGCAATGTTTTTCCAACTATCTTACTATATCGGGAACATATGTATATCCATTGCTTTGGGAAGATTTTTTAGGCCTCATTACCTTCATTTTTCAAACCACTTATTTAGAAAAAATAAAAATACATTGTATATAAATATAAATAATTACCTTAACTCCTTTGTCATGAGTAATACAATACCTATCCCAAGGAGCCTTTTGATAACCACATTTCTTTCTCAAATTGATCCAAATAAAATACTCAATAACCTTTGATAATTTATCATAGAAGGATTTGTAAGGGACCAAACAATAAGAATAATAAACATGGTTGGGTGCCATAATATTTTTATAAACCATAAATTTACACTCTATCTTGGTACAAACATGGATATCTACTATGAAACTTTTTTATCCACTGTATCAATGACATATATCCCTAAATCAGAAATAGAGATATCAAAATTGAATGGAATACTAAGTAAATTTGAATCTCTCTCCCACCTATATACACTTACATTAAAATAATTTAAGCCTACCAAGCATACACATCATGTTTTGTTTGGAGCATTGGGTTTTATCTCATTTCAAACTAGAACATAAGGCCACGCAAAAAAAATGTGAAGGAAATGAAGAGATTATATACAAAAAAATATTTGTTGAGAATGAGAAATATATATTCATTGAAGTTCCCATTAATGAGCTCAGAGGATTGATCATGGAGTATGTTTCCCATAATGATTAATAACATATGTAAATGACTCAATTTATAAAAATTTATAGCTAGAGCCCACACGAAAACTCATCTAAAGGAGTGGAAAATACTAAGCTGTAATATTTGTTCTTATTGATAGTAAGGTATGATGAAGATTTAGAAAAAAACATTTCACCATCGAAATAAAGAATTAGCCAAAACCCAAAGACTTAAGCAGATCAAGAATAAACTACCATTCAATTTGATCATAGGCTTTATCATATTCATTTTTGATTAATATGGTTTCTTGATGAGAAGATAAAGCCCCTTCCATTCCATCCCAAATTTTTATAATATTATCCAATATAATATATTATTAATGAATCTAATTTTATAAAGTCTAATAATGGTAGGTAATAAGATAAAGATATTTTTTGAGGGCTTTGCAATGATTTTATAAGAAAATTGAGAAAGTTGATGAAGTGCCTACTATTAATAAGCTTTAATTCATGAGATTTATGGATAAATTTGATACTTACTTTATTAGTGAGAGAGCCTAATTATTTTTTTGTATGGTTTTTTTTAAAAAAACTCGAAACACATTAGACCCTACTAATTTGCACTTAAAGTTATAAAATTAACAAAAGAAGCCATCAATGCCTAGATCTTTGTCATAGGCCATGCATTAAACTACATAAAATAATTCCTCAAGATAAAGAGGGAATCATATATTTTCTAATGTACAAGACTTAGTTTATGGGGCCACATCCAAACATTCTCACAATCTTACATTCTTTCCACTAAATCTTCTTGATATTGAAATACCAACTTATAGTATTCTAAAAAGTTTGGGGATATTTTAGATAAAAGAGAAAGACACTGATAAGAAATATTAATGGCTTGTATTTTATGCTCAACCTATTTAGCCATTAGAGACTTTAAATATTACTTTAAGGTATGGTCCCCCAACCTTTAGCCAATGAAGATAGTCTTGAATTAATGCCCCTCTATCTACATGACTATTTGCAACTTTGATCTTGTGATTGAAAGAAGTTACCATAGTCTAAAACTATAATTTAAAAAGGTTGTGCTAAAGGATATAATAAATTATTTTGGACTCTTTCAACACACCATGTCCAGTTTATTTTATACTCACAAAAAAGTATTACCTTACTTGGTGAAAGAAGATGGTGATGTGGTTGATCATCTGACTCCAATACTCGATTCTTATAGAATATTAAGGTGGATTAGGATCATGTTTTAACACTTTGTAAATGAATTAATTGTCTCCTTTGTGGTAGAGGAGGGACACGTTAAAAAAAATTGTGTTAAACTTTTAAGTGCCGACCACCCACTTCTCTTTATAGGTGATGGGACTATGATAAAAAAAATCACAATTTTTGAATGGACAATGATAGCTTGCCTATAAAGTAATGGAAAGGAGAACATGTGTTGATTTGAAACCATGACATGATCCAACCATTTGAGTACTCTATTGGTGTTATCATGACATTTAGACCATGTAGACCATGGCACATTATTTAAATCATGCCATTAGAGGAGTAGGTCCACTAAGCACCATTGATGTTTAAATTAAAACCCCACTTAATGTTCTCACACATAACACCACATCCAAAGTGCACTAAATTTTTCCTCAGGGCTTTCAATCAAATTATATTTTCCACATATCATCCATGTGGAGAGGGGTGTATTTTCAATAATAGTTACCTAACATTTTTATATCAAGGTCATCATTTGAGGTGTAAATATTGAGAACCCATATTAAATGACCATCAATGTTAAGTAACACCTGAATAACATGATGTGATGGATATTCTCATAAGGAAATAATAAGGGGGTAAATTTTAGGAAAGTCAAGATACTGGCACCATCATATCTATCTTCATGCGAAGTGGAAATGTGATATGAATCAAGCTAAATAATTATCACAATATATTGTATAATATATCATGAAATCTCAACTTATTAATAACATATAAAATCTCAAATTCACAAAAGTTGATAATTAATCCACATAGAGAGTTGATGGGAGGACTTTGTGAGGCCTTGAACATTTCAAGAGAGTAAATATATCGGGGGGAATCTTCCATGATATTTTATCCCTATTTATCCTTTATATATTCTATTAAACCAGGTGATAGAAATCATTTTACCAACAAATATTATTGCTTTGGTAGATTGAAATATCTAAAAAACATTTAGGAGGCATATAGCCCCATTATCTAGCTAAGGAGAGTAATCATTCCATAAAGTGTATTACACAACTACCAAAGGGTAGGACCACTTGCATATGGTGTCCCTGAATAATAAAAACTTACTTGTAATTATATATACTAAAAATAAATATTTAAAGTATCTCAGTCTTGTACATTTGATAAATGTCAATAAGAGCTCTACCCTTAAGTTATAGACCTCTCTATTATTAAAAGGCTCACATTCTCAATCTCATTGTGCCTAAATTATTATCTCTTAATCAGATCTAGATATCTCCAATGACCTAAGTTTCCTATACTGTAGAAAAAGTTTAAAACCTAAATAACATCCTTCACCATCAATTTCAAATCAATGCCTATTTTCTATCCTTATGGACACTACCATCTACAGAAGGACACTACCACTGACAATAGTGCCCAAATTATTATTTAGTCTCCAATATCCAAATTTCATCCAAATTGAAAAATGATCATAACCTATGGGTTGGACTAATTATTTTATTGAACACTTCCATGAGATATTTTGAAAAGGTGTGGTATAAATAAAAATTTAAGCTCTTTTAATCTTCATTTATAAAATATGAAGAAAACACTTAATAAATATAAATTAACTGAATAATAAACACTCTAATCTTCCTTATTCATCCATATTTTCATATCAAGCATAGGATAAATCATAACACAAGTCTAAAGCATTTAAAGAATATCCCATTATTATATTTATCAAATTATAAAATAGATCATATCATGCATCTTCATATATCATATTGTATCCATGTGAATAGTTTTACACAAAAAATAGGGTAAAAATACATATGTCTAAGATCCTCCTTGGATTATTAGATATGTAAGCATTTACCATTGATAAATGGGTCTTTGGGGTATCTTGACATCATGAGCCCACTAACCCATTTTTTTTTTAAAATGCATTCTAACAATGAATTAGGGTGGAGAACTAAGGATTGATGAGTCAACAAAGAGTAATAGTATATATCTAATATCTAAATAAATCTACAAAAATATGACAAAACCCCAAAATACAAAAAATTGTTTCATCCAAATCTAGTCATTATTTTGTACTATTATATATGCTTCTAGAAAATATATGCAAAGAAAACTCATCCTACATAATTTACATGTGTTTCCAAACTAAATGTGCTTATACACAGTAAAATAGCTAAGTACCATTATTCCTAATTTGTTGTAATATCTTTCAATAGTTGTACTTTACTATTTTTAGTAATTTTAGTTATGTAAATTTATAATATTGTTTATCTAAGTTATTATATTGATTCACCTACTATAAATTAGTTTATCAAACTTGTTTTAAAATTACTTCTATATTCCTAACCCTATATCCCCACATCCAAAAAATTATATTTAAAATTTTTGGTGAAATCGAAATCTATGTCTCTTTATACAAACCCTAGCTTTCCCTAGGTTATTCATCCTCATAAGTTTTTACATTTATATATATTTTTAATTTATTATGTTATCTATGTGTAACCTAGGCATGTCCCTAAATTAGGTGTTGTTTATAGTGAACACTTGGATGTTCCCCCTTTTCCACCTGAGATGGCTAAAACCAATGAAGTATAAAATTTTATGCTTACCAAAACTGCCGATATTGAAACTAAACAAAAAAATTAAGAGGTTTTCATAGAATATTATTGTGTTGATGGAAATAATGAATCTAATGCAAATAATGAACATGAATAAATAGATCTAGAATAAGCACAATAAATTACTATGTTTCAAGAGTGTATCCATCAAAACCTAGAAGATCTTGATGAGATCCTCCAAACCATATTAGAAGCTAAATAATAATAAATCATAAATGAAAACCTATGTGTATCTATTGATAACACTAGAGCTATGGTACATATCCATATTAATGTTTCCCTCCCCTTGAGCACATCATTAATTCATACATCTAATGGGGGCATGGGTTATGTGTTACACCACTATTTCCCAGAATGAATACTTTCATTGCTAAATCGTCCATGGGAACCATTAATACCTCAACCCAATTATTGGTTTTAGTGCCTATATCAACTCAAACCATGGGTACACCTCCTTTGGTTACTTATAAAATGTCAAACATTCACAATCAAAATGTGCAAGATCTTGTAAAAACTATACATTTTTTACAAGATAAAGTTAAAAATATTAAAAAAATTATATGAATTCACCTTATACTATTGGTGAAGTTATTAGATAATCCTATTGCACATAAAATATCTTTTCAACCCTGGCCAAATACTTTTTGTTACATCCAAGTTCACATTTTATGATGGAAAAGGTGATTTGGAACATCATCTTTGATCTTTCTATATGACATCTCTTGATTATGCCTCCATGGATAAATTGTTGACCAACTTATTTCTAAGGAGACTCAAGCACTATGATTTATGATGGTTATATGAATTACAGCTCCAATAACTAAAATCATTGAAACCTCTATCTGACCACTTCTTAGCACATTTTTATATCAAAATCACTAAAAAATGTCATATGATCAAATTTTTTTTAAAAAAAAAAATGAACCAATGAACCTATGAACCTATCAATGAATATGTTTTGAGATATAAAACAATGTTGACCAAATTTAAAAATCCAATGGCAGATAAATAACTAAAAGAAATTTTCAAGCAAAACTTAAAATCCCCATTCAATGAGTCCATTATTTTTAAAAGTTTAAATACTTTGATGAATTTTTGGATATCATTTGAGACTATGAATTGAAATTCATTTCCTTGAATAAGATCAAATATTTATAAAAAACACTAACTATATATCATAATAAGTTTCATATCAAACCAAGCTACAATGTGAAACCTATAGAACCTAAAATGGAAACAACCACAATGGTTAATGTAGTGTCACAATAACCTAATCAATCATCTTATCCAATACACATAAGATATAATTTACATGATTACCTAATTCTAAAACTTATTAACTTCAGAAGCTTTTGGAGTGTCACCTAATATCTATCCCTCCTCCCATAGGGGCTGATCTGAGTCAACCTCTACTCAAAATATATGATTCCAATGCATATTATGACTATCACAAAGGCCTTGTGAGTTCTATGAATAGATTATACAGCGTACATTTTACAAAAATATTATATACCTAGATGTATAAAATTAAAGACCTTATTTATGACCAAAATATTACCCTCAATGATCCTTTAAAGGTTTTAGGTTCACAACTTGGTGATCACCATAATTAAAATATATCAACTATCATTTATAATATTATTGTAAGAAGGATCCAAAATTTCAAATGGCATACAATGCACATCTTCCTTTATTACATTATAGGCACCCATTAGATGGTATTATTAGTAATTATACATATACATTACATCTTATAGTTTAAAGAACTTATATTACATTTGATGACAATAAAATAGTTGATGATGACTCAAATATTCATTCATTATTTATTCAAGCATAATTTGACTAGGAGCTTATACATAGTTTGATGATTGGCAATAGTGATAGTGAGAACATATGTACCATGATAATACTTGCACATTTCATCTACACACATGATTATTTACAACCTTTGACCAAAATAGTCAAATCCTTTGATGGAACATCATAACATGTTAATTGTGAGATTGGATTACCATTATTGGTTATTACAACACATGTGGTTACAACCTTCTTAGTTATACCATATACAAGATCCTTTGATATAGTATTTGGATGAGTTTGGATGTATAAAATCTGCACAATACCTTTCATGGTGCATGTTGTTAAGATGTGAAGTAACTATTCACATGACACTATTCATGAGTCACTATTTATGGCCACTATTTAGTTGATGAGATGGTAGTTACTATTGACAATGGTGAGTTGGTGGTGACTATAATCATGAGGTGGTAGTATGAGTCAGTGGTGATTGTACCTATTGAGGTGGCATTTTGTTGATGTGGCATGGTGCACATGAAATATTTTATTGATTAAAGGATTAAGAGATATAAAAAGGGTGCCATTTCATGATGGGTGACTTTTGGAATCATGTGGGTAACAATTATATTCACCCATGTGTTTGTGGGGTACATTTGTCTATAGGCCCTTTTGGTTGGAATCAAAAAGATGATTGAGGCATATTTTGACATATGTGAGTGCACATGGTTTGAAGGGAAATTTACCACTATGCTTGATTAGAGTCACATGTGAAGTAGGGACAACATGTTTGAGTCATAAGGAGGTGGTATCCTCAGGTCAAAAGTGGGAGCATCTTTTGACCAAGCACATGTGAGGGGGACAATGTTCATTATTGATGAATAGTGAATCCCCATGGAGGGTGGCACATTTTTCATATTCCTTCTATTTTTCATCTTTATTTTATTTCTCCTTTAGTATTATTTTCCTTATATATATATATATATATATGTATATATATATATATATATATATATGTATATATATATATATGTATATATATATATGTATGTATATATGTATATATATATATATATGTGTATATATATATATGTATATATATATATGTATATATGTATATATATATATGTATATATATATACATATATACATATATATATACATATATACATATATATATACATATATACATATATATATCTACATATATATATATATACATATATATATATATACATATATATATATATATACATATATATATATATACATATATATATATATATATATATACATATACATATATATATATATATATATATATGTATATATATATATATATATGTATATATATATATATATATATATCTTAGCTTTCCACAATGGCAACACCTAGTCTTCTATTTGGGTCCTCTATAATTTGATCTAGATGGTGATATTCCTTATGTGATCCTCTCACTAGATATCCGTCTCATTTATAAATCTTAATTATTTGAGGATGCACTAGAAGACATTCTTTTCATCTCCTCTCCAAGCAAGGATGTAACCATATCATAAAAAATAAGAGCTCTAGATGATGAGTTACTGATGGTCATCACCACATCATGCCAACTATCAGGGCATGAACAAAACAAGAACATAACCTTGTCTGCATCCTCCATCTTCACATTTATGGAGACCAGCTTGCTAATAATAGTGTTGAACTCGTTCACATGATCAACAATGGATGAACTCTCCTTCATCTTAAAACTATACAACTACTTCTTTAGGAATATTTTATGTGTAGCTAACTTCATCTAATATAGGTTGTTTGACTTATCCTATAACTATTCAATGGTATTCTCCTTGGGAACATTAAATAGCATAGAATATGTAAGATATAATAGATGGTAGATACTACCTTTCTATCCATCTTGTCCCATTCTTCATCTATCATACTACTATGCTTTAGTACAATACATTTCAAGGCTAGATCTTGGTCATTCTACACTAAGATATCATCTACCTTCAACTTCCATAGGGATAAATTTATACCACTAGACTTTTGTACTTTGAATATGGTTACTCTTCCTCTCATTATAGAAGCTCACACTTGCACAAAGTTCCCTAACTCAACGTAAAAAAGAGTTTTTCAAAGAGCCTAGCTATGATATTAGATGTTAGGAAAAAATATCCTACTATTTAATAAATTAAATGTGGAATTAACAAGATAAAATAACAATGACAAAGATCAAAGACACTACATCAGTAGTTACATGGAAACCTTTCTAAGTGAAAGGAAAAATTGATGGCAAATGGAAGCATCCAGTCTTTTTATCGACTTATGAATAATCAACCTGTCCAAAAAAGCTTCCTCACAACACACTCTCCTCTTACAATGCTTTCACATTACAAGAATACAAGGCTATGAAAATAATTCAAACTCTCAAGCTAGTTACAACACTAACATACAAGCTTTCTTACTTTCTCACTTCTAAGCTTACACACTTGCTTAATATTTATACCAAGCTTACAATACAAAGATGGAGCATCATACATACATATATACATACATACATAAAGAGAAAGAATTTATGGTATCAATGAAGAAGATTAAAGACAAAGAGACTTATGAAAGTCTACAAATTAGAGAGATAACAGTTGTGCAAGAAATTTTCATTGTTTTTTATACTGGTTCAAAGAGCATAGAATTGAATTAATAAAGTAAAGGTGTACTAGTAGTGTTTTGGGGCTTTGATTTTCCATATGATAGAGGAAAAGCTCAAAGTATGAGTGGACATCAAATGTTAGTTAGTGCAAGGAAGCATTGGAAGCAAAGAAGTAGAATTTCCTTTGATAGAGGAAATAATAAGAGAAACCATAAAGATTAGTTAAATCATTATGGGGTAGCAA
Source organism: Torreya grandis (assembly GCA_037957365.1). Taxonomy (NCBI): domain Eukaryota; kingdom Viridiplantae; phylum Streptophyta; class Pinopsida; order Cupressales; family Taxaceae; genus Torreya; species Torreya grandis. The sequence continues at coordinate 20,572 of JARHVA010000983.1, read as the reverse complement.
TAGTGAAATAAGATCTGAGGAGAAAGAACTAGAATACTAAGAAGAAAAGTACAATAGTTCATTTCAGCAGAGTTTAAATATTTTCTTGCCATGGGAGTATGATGTAGGACATCATTGGAAAATCTGAGTAATTAATGTATTTAATTGTGTCTTATGATTATTTTTGGTCTTATATTAGTGTTAGAATTACTATAGGGACCCAAAGAGGGTGTTAGAGTCATTAGGTGTCTTTGAATTGGATCTTCTTAGGCTTGGGAGATTTTTTGACCAAAACTTTAATTTGAAAATTTGAATTAAGTTCTTAGCTTAGGGAGGTGTTTTATTATGTATTATGAATTATAATGTTTGTAATAGGGTATTTATGTTCTAGGTGTCTTAATAGAGTAAAAAGGTTTTCAAATGTGTAACACAATGAGATTGAAATGTAATTTCATTAGGCAAGTAGTTTGTAACTACCTTCATACAAGTAACTAACAAGAAAACATATAAAGAATGCTTGATATAAAGGGAGAGTGAAAAATTTAGGAGGAGAGGTAGAAGGTTGTAGGTAGATTAAATATTGAATGTTTTTTAAATATGTATGTGATGAACTGTCAGTATGAGGGTTCAGTTATAGAAGAGATGTGGTCTTGTATACTCCATAACAAAACACATTTATCTTTTACCTCCAGAAAGGACAAATGGTGCACTCACCTTCTGTAAAAATCTCTGCTCAAAAAATGATGCGCTGACTCTCTTCCCCACACTTGGCATGCATCATTCAAAACATCAACCAAGATGAAAGCAAGCAATCTGTTTAAACACTCACTGCCTTTTTTGAGATTCTAAAAGCTTTTACAATTCTATTGTTTCTTCCATCGACCAGGCTTAAACAGTTCAACAATCTTTAAAATCAATAAAGACCCACTCCATCCACATGGTGAATTCTTATTGCATGGGCTCAGCCTTAATTCAATACATAGTTACCTATACATGTCTTGTCAAGAACCTAGAACAATAAACATGCTCTGATACCACTTGTCAGGATCTTGCTCCACCAATTAGAGCACATATGATTACTTCTTGTATTATCAACTAAACACAGAATTTAACCAGAATCAATAAGTAACTAGAAATATGAAACAACACAGGAATTGAGAGACAATACACAATTGTATTAATAATCACTCAAAAGAATATACAATAAGGAAGATGCCACTTCTTCCTCCACCTCAAAGGCTCACCACACCTCAAGGCCTTCTTCCCTCTCTCTCTCGGTCACAACAATAAACTCTAATACAGAATTGATGTTCACCTCTCCAACCAGTTAGTAACACGCTGCCAGTCCATCAAGTACACAATCGTACTCCAAGTAGATCTCTTGCTCTTTACTGCTACCTGTAAATCACTAGACCTTACCATGTAGATGTCTCTCTACACCCCTGAAGAACCCTTGTCCTTGCCTCACCAAGTCCTTATGATTCTTCAACCAGTACCCCAGTGGATCTTCTCCAAGAAATTGCACAACCTGCAACTCTCTCTGATCATACACTCTCAATACCCCTATTGGTAACTAGGAGGAACACACCATGGCTCTCTTCTCTCAGAAGGAGCTTATTTTTGCTCTCTTACTCTCTAGCACACTTTTACACTACAGCCTATGAGTCTATTATATAGATCTCATGCATACAATAATTAGACTATCCTAATTACAATAATTAGACACATAACTCAAGACCAAAAATAGCCTTTGCATGCAAACACTCGGTTCAACGAACTAACTGTTCATGGAACAAGCAGTTCTGGAACTGCCACAGGAGACTGACATCGGTCCCTGTCTACCTGGAGGTGACTGACGTCGACCGACCTCCTGTCGATGTCGGTTGCCTTCTTGTCCACCATGCCGTCATCGGTTGCCTTATGCACTACACTCTACCGACGCTGGTTTCCTTAGAACTCAGCAACCTCCTCCCTGTTTGCACCAATTGAAGCTTTTAGCTCCACATCCTAACAATCTCCCACTTGGAGATAAATAGCTGCAACTGTACCTATATCTGTACACTATCTAATTTGTACCCTGGCTTGTATCCCTCTTCAAGATCAATCCTGAAGACTAACCACCACACCCTGTGATGCTCTAACCTTTGTGCCTTTGTCATCCAAGTAACCTACTGCATCTGCATCTACAGACCTATGTAGAAAATAACTTGACCCTGCATAGCATGTCGACCTGCTGCTAATCCCTATAAGAATCCACTAAACTGCCTTTCAGTACCTCTTCCTTGAATTGGCTCCATACTTTCTGACAACTCCCACTGCTTGGGAAAACTCAGGTCTACACTAGACCTCATGTGATTTTGAACACTTGCTCTAAGCTCTGCTTGAACTGTCTAGCCCTTGGTGTGCTTTCTGATTCTGCAACCTACATCATGAACCCCACCAACACCGTCTTCACATCAGCTCCCACTGGAGATAAAATCTCCATGTCTCTTATGCCAAAGAATTTCACTGCTCTAAATTCTTCATGACACACCTCTGAACTAACCTTACCATTAGCTCAGCAAATCTCTATGTGTATAAAACCTGCTAGCAAATTACCCACATACAGTAACTGGATAATGTCACGACTCATCATCCACCTAGTAAGACAAAACCACAATAGTTACACTGACATTGACTGAAGCTATGCTTAGTCATCCACCTATCAAAACCTATACCACTGTCCTGCAGCTTCTTCAAGACCATATGCCTTGGCCTTCTGTCTCACGTATCCATCCACTCTCTTCTTTAAATTGGGAATCCATCCTTTATCTAGTGCTTTCTTCTAGCTGACAACTCTACCAATAAATACCTATTTGGTTCTTCTCCAAGGACTCACTCCTCATCCATGCCAAGCTCCCACTGTTTCTAGATTCTACCTGCATTGCTTCTTCCATCTTCCTAGTTCTTGACCATCAGTAAGCAATATAAAGAAGGTGAACAATGAATATGAGGTTCACTTACCCTTTTTGACCTCGATATGAGCATTTGAGACTTGTTGATAGCTTGTTGTCTACCCACCATCCATTCCAGTGACCGATCTCGGCCATCTCCCAGTCTACTCCTGACCGATGTCAGTTCCCTACACTGACCCTGACTACCGACGTCGTCTCCCTGGCCGATGCCGATATCCTTTCTATCGATGTCAGTTCCTTCATGACTGATGTCGGTCTTCCTATTGCCGATGTCAGTTACTGTATGATCGATGCCGATACCTGTGTTTGCCTGTGAGTGATGACTTCTTTCCATGAGCTCCTTTTGGGTCAAAACCCTTGTCCATATCAACACAGCCTTGCTCAGAATAAATCAGTCTCCTCACCTGATCTCTGTCCGTCATCTCCTCCATGAACACCAAGGCTTTCCAGTTCTTTAGCTTGTCAAAAACATCTGTCTTCCACTTGAGAACCTACATTCCCCTCCTACATATGTGACCAAGCCTACAAATCCACATCTCTATAACAAAAGGTGAATCAGTAATATAAGTAGATAGATAAAGGATACCTACTTTCTTACCACCATCTAATTCAAGTGTATCCGCTATGAGAGTTACAATGCGTCTCTCATCACCAAAATTTATTGAAGAAATTAGACTCATCTCCAAGATTGGAACCTGCATGACCTCCTTCAACACCTGTGTGTCATCTGTCTACAATTTCAGCTTCACTTCCCCTTCGTCATTCATCTGACAAGGCTCTCCAACCCCTAAATAAATCTCTCCAAAGTCTCCCTATACGTGCTCATGAAAAGATGCTCTATTTTGGGTTGCATGGAAAGAGGAAATAGAATCTGTGAACCAATTTCTACTTTATCCAGAACACTATATGCAATATTACCTGCAACATATGCTTCTACATGCTGATCTTCTACCGACCAACAATCTCCTTTTCCCTGCTCTTTCTTTCCATCAATCAGACCATTCATGCTATTTAGTTTCTCCATTCGTAGCTTACTTTCTTCTACTATTGCTATACACCCACTCAATTCAAAATCCCTGTGGGTGCCCTGTAATCAAAAACACTACCAGATTTGAACCACCTGTTAGTCAACCCAACCAAAAGCTCTGATACCACTTGTCAGGAACCTAGAACAATAAACATGCTCTGATACCACTTGTCAGGATCTTGCTCCACCAATTAGAGCACATATGATTACTTCTTTTATTAGCAACTAAACATTGAATTTAACTAGAATCAATAAGTAACTAGAAATATGAAACAACACAGGAATTGAGAGACAATACACAATTGTATTAATAATCACTCAGAAGAATATACAATAAGGAAGATGCCACTTCTTCCTCCACCTCAAAGGCTCACCACACCTCAAGGCCTTCTTCCCTCTCTCTCTCAGTCACAACAATCAACTCTAATACAGAATTGATGTTCACCTCTCCAACCAGTTAGTAACACGCTGCCAGTCCATCAAGTACACAATCGTACTCCAAGTAGATCTCCTGCTCTCTGCTGCTACCTGCAAATCACTAGACCTTACTCACCATGTAGATGTCTCTCTACACCCTTAAATAACCATTGTCCTTGCCTCACCAAGTCCTTATGATTTTTCAACCAGTACCCTGGTGGATCTTCTCCAAGAACTTGCACAACCTGCAACTCTCTCTGATCATACACTCTCAGTACCCCTATTGGTAACTAGGAGGAACACACCATGGCTCTCTTCTCTCAAAAGGAGTTTATTTCTGCTCTCTTACTCTCTAGCACACTTTTGCACTATAGCCTATGAGTCTATTATATAAATCTCATGCATAAAATAATTAGACTATCCTAATTACAATAAATAGACACGTAACTCAAGACCAAAAATAGCCTTTGCATGCAAACACTTGGTTCAACGAACTAACTGTCTGTGAAACAAGCAGTTCTGGAACTGCCATAGGTGACTGACATTGATCCCTATCTACCTAGAGGTGACCAACGTCATCCGACCTACTGTTGATGTTGGTTGCCTTCCTGTCCACCATGCCGTCGTCGGTTGCCTTGTGCACTGCACTCTGCCAACGCCAGTTTCCCTGAAACTCAGCAACCTCCTCCCTGTTTGCACCAATTGAAGCTTTTAGCTCCACATCCTAACATGTTTGACCTGGCTCGATGGCCTTTTACTAAATAGAAGAAAATGCAAAAGTAATTTAGGTCTATTCACATAAGACCACACATAGGTGTAATATAACTACCTTTCGCCATAACCTTCAGGATTGAATTCTCCTGCATCTCTTTTTATTTATAGACTTTTTAATGTTCCCATCATGGATCTGGTAAAAGAGATAAATCCAAACAACCATTATCACCTCGGGTTTACATATGTATTTCCCTCACCCATGGCTCAAAAGCCCATAAACAATAGGTGTATTAATCTCTTCTACAAATAAGCAAAACTCCTCTTATTTACTCAGGACTATACCTATGAATATACAGTCATACATTTTCCAGCTCCATTCCAATGACAAACCTATCACATTTGTCCATCATAGGCTCAATCTATGTATCTGTGATTAAATACTATGAATATATAAACTTTATAACATAGACACCTCCATTTGGGACTGTGTGGTTGCAAATAGAGTTGTCTCTGCCCATGGCTCAAAACCCACAATCAAAACATTTAGTCTGCATCTAAGAAATAGTCATTCTTTTTAGACTTATAAAATTGATGTAAAAACATCAAATGGCTAGGGCCTAACCTGAATCTAAGGCCAATAGGCTTTACAAATGTGGTGATCCTCCATACTATATTCAGGACTGTGTATATAAAACAGTCGCCTATACCTACTGTTATATCTCTTCTATGGTCGAAGAGTCTTTCAAAAATGCACGGCCTTTTCTATGCATAACCCATAATGACTTAAAATATGGGAATTCATTTGCTTACCAATATTATGGAAGACAACATTGCATTCCTCTAATCATTTCTCTTCATATCGTGCACCCCTCCTATCTCACATTTCCTCAAATCATGCTCTGTGATTGCCTTATCTTTCAATATTTTTAATTTTCTTCAGTCTTCCTTGTAACTTATGATTATCTTCCTCATTCAAATCTATTACATACAAAACTCTACAGCTCTCCTCATATACGGTCATCTTGCAACGATACTACGACACTTCTGGACTCTACTCAATCATGAAGACATAGTCCAACATTTTACAATTACAAAGGACTCATAATCAATAGGAATATAATCTTTCTTTATTTATTGAGATATCAAAAAAAAATTACGTAGACCTATTACAGACTGATACCTATAGATATTCTATACAGTCATATAGCCCTTAAGGCCTTTTTTTTTTTTTTTCCCTCTAACTACTACCCTTTATCCCTCTTCATACTAGAACAATATATATGATGTTTTGAATGAATCTTCTCCCTAACTTCTACGCCCATGTTGGGCTCAAACTAAAACAAAAATAATTTTTAAATTGTAACAATATACCAATTTGGAGAAGACTAATATCTTATGGTTGAAAGATTTCAACCACTCCCCTCATTTTCTCTTTAAGCCAAGATTGGCTTCCAACATGGAGATTCTCTCTTACCTTTCCACTTTTCACTTTTGACAACTAAATTTACTCTCAAGGTAAAAGTTTGAAATCTAAATACAATTTGGAGGGAAAAAAAGAATTTGAAATTTAATTCAACTTCACGCTAGAACATCATTTGAAATTTGCATGTTTGATGACCTCAATTAGTCCTCCATGAAGCTATCATAGATGCTCCTGCATCATACTCTCCCTATAGAAAAGATTTGAACCTTAGTTCAAATGAGATGTTTCTTCCATGCTTTATTCTTCACTATATGCCTGGATCCCAAGGTCTTGTCATAAATGCCAATGTTGATGTCTGTCTTTGATTGTCTTTGTCTTTCATCTTCTTCCTTTTCTTCCTTTTCTGGTATGTTCTTCTCCTCATTTCCTTTTCATTTTCCATCTCCCACTTCCATGCTTCTTCATCTTCATACATGTCTTCTGGATCTTCTTGTTGTTCTTATTTCATGAGCTTCTCCAATGACTCATGCGTGTCATTCACTTTAGCAACCTTCATACCTGCATTCAAAACATCAAAGGCAATGTTAGAAGTAAAAACTTGAGACCATAAAGTCTCTTGGCTGCCTCCACTTTTTTGCTCTTTGGCCAAAACTGCCTTTGCCTCTTTAGTATCCTCTTTTCTTGCTTCTCTCTCACCAATGGTGTTCTCATCATGGTTTGTGCCTGTATGTAACTCTCTTGAAGAACTAAAGAGCTCTTCCAACATTCTCATTTCTTCCTTTAGTGAGCTCTCATCTATCTCACCATTCTCTTCATCAAACTTGGGTTGATCACTCACAAAGATTACTTGCCCTTTACCTCTTATCTCATCTTTTCTTAGCTTGTCATCACATAAACCAACTTCTTCATTATACTCATGAAAAACAATTGGAGCAATATTACCTTGTGTTTCCTTACTCTCTTCAATCTCTGCTTGAAGCCATCTTGTTTGTTCTTTGTTTTTAATGAGGCACTACTTTGCTGCATACTCTCCTCTTTCTTCATCATCCATCCATTTGGAACTCACTCCTTGTTGCACATTAGTTTTCATAGACATTTTCCATTCCTCATTTTCCATCAAAAGATCATTAAATGATTCAAAAACATTATTAGAAACAATTTGTTTACCTTTCCATGTACTTGTGTCATCCTTCACCTTCCTCCATTGACTTGTTGGTGTTGTTACCTCAACACTCACATCTTTACTCTTAGCCTTCTTAGGTACCCATACTTGTTTCTCCTTCTTACCATTTGTCTTCTCAAACCATGTAGGCATCTTGCATCCCTATTCTTGTACTAGCACTTCCTGTTGCTTGGGAGTTTGCTTCTTCCACCATTTAGGCATCACATAGCCATGGTTAATTGGAAACTTCACCTTTCTCTTTACTTCACTATCATGCATATCAACAATTCCATGCTTATAAGAATAAGAAAAATCAATTTTTTAATTCATTTTTACCTCCTTAATGGGCTGCTCCATTAGTTCTTTGACTTGCATAGCTTCATGATTATTTGTACTTTCTTCTTCCTTTATGCTTAGCGGTTCTCTTTCTTCTTCTTGGCATTCAATGGAATCATGGAAGGCATCTTCATCTTCCATCTCTTCTCTTGCTTGTATGGGGTCTTCAACACCTCCCTCATGCATTAACCAATGCATCTCTTCTTCTTCCTTATCAACAACAGCAAACTTACTTCTCTTTCCTCCTACACATTCACTTGTGTACTTGGTGTCTTCTCTTGCACCAATCTCTTCATTCTTCAAGACCTTCCTATTGACCTTCATAACGATGCTCATACCTGCATTTACCCATGTAAAAACAACATTAGATATAAAAACAAGAGATTATAATATCTCCATGAGTGCCCTCTTAATGGACATTCTCATCTTCCCAAGTGTCTTCCTGGAACTTCATCTTTTCTTTCTTCTCTTCTCTTGTTCTCCTCAATGAGAACCTTCTTCTCCACCTCTTTCTCTTGTTTCTCACTTGGCAATCTACTCATCCTCTTCAAGCCTCTATGGGCTTCTCTCTTCTTGGCAATCTGATTTTGCCTTCTTCTCATCTTCATTAGGAGATCAATTGGCCACTTCAACCTCTTCCTCATTGGCCATACCCACACTTTCTCATTTGATTGCATCCCAGACTCGAACATGCTTTTAATCTTAGCTAAATCTCTTTTCAAACTATCAATCTCTTTATCAATTTCAATACTATTCATACCTCTCTTCTTTTGGATGCTTTCTCTCTTCTTGATACCCTCATGTACCTTGCTGCTCTATAATGCCTTCAACAGTACTTCCATTTCTGAGATCTTCACCCAAGTCTTTTCCACCTTGGTCTCTTGATCCCTTGTCTCACCCAAGCCTTTTCTCCTTGACTGGTCTTTTGAAAATCTCCTTGATCTCACCTAGGCCTTTTTCATCCTAGTCCTTTGACCCTTTTCTCAATCCTACAGCACCTTCAACAAACACAAATCACAAATCCAAGCTTACCTTGCTTTGGATCTTCCTCTTGAGCATTCACTATGCTCTTCTTCTAGAGCTTCTCTTGGCTCTTTACTAAGCCTTCCTTGGCTTCTTCTTCTCTTAAGCCTCAATGGTTTTAAGACTTCCTCTTCACCTATTTGCTTCTCAACACAATAAACTTAAATCAAATATCAAAGGTTATACATACCTTTCCTCAACAAATCCCAAGAGCTTCAAGCTTTGATACCAAAATGATGAACTGTCAGTATGAGGGTTTAGTTATAGAAGAGATGTGGTCTTGTATACTCCATAACAAAACACATTTATCTTTTACCTCCAGAAAGGACAAATGGTGTGTTCACCTTTTGCACAAAGATCTACTCTAAAAATGATGCGCGGACTCTCTTCCCCACACTTGGCATGTGTCATTCAAAACATCAACCAAGATGAAAGCAAACAATCTGTTTAAATGCTCACTGCCTTTTTTGAGATTCTAAAATCTTTTACAATTCTATTGTTTCTTCCATCGACCAGGCTTAAACAGTTCAATAATCTTTAAAATCAATAAAGACCCACTCCATCCACATGGTGAATTCCTATTGCACAGGCTCAGCCTTAATTTAATACATAGTTACCTATACATATCTGACCTGGCTCGATGGCCTTTTACTAAATAGAAGAAAATGCAAAAGTAATTTAGGTCTATTCACGTAAGACCACACATAGGTGTAATATAACTACCTGTCGCCATAACCTTCAGGCTCGAATTCTCCTGTGTCTCTTTTTATTTATAGACTTTTTAATGTTCCCATCATGGATCTGGTAAAAGAGATAAATCCAAACAACCATTATCACCTTGGGTTTACATATGTATTTCCCTCACCCATGTCTTAAAAGCCCATAAACAATAGGTGTATTAATCTCTTCTACAAATAAGTAGAATTCCTCTTATTTACTCAGGACTGTACCTATGAATATACAGTCATACATTTTCCAGCTCTGTTCCAATGACAAACCTATCACATTTGTCCATCATAGGCTCAATCTGCATATCTATGATTAAATACTATGCATATATAAACTTTATAACATAGACACCTCCATTTGGGACTGCGTGGTTGCAAATAGAGTTGTTTCTGCCCATGGCTCAAAACCCACAATCAAAACATTTAGTCTGCATCTAATAAACAGTCATTCTTTTTGGACTTATAAAATCGATGTAAAAACATCAAATGGCTAGGGCCTAACCTGCATCTAAGGCCAATAGGCTTTAAAAATGTGGTGATCCTCCATACTATATTTAGGATTGTGTATATAAAATAGTCGCCTATACCTACTTTTATATCTCTTCTATGGTCGAAGAGTCTTTCAAAAATGCACGGCCTTTTCTACGCATAACCTAGAATGACTTAAAAGATGGGAATTCATTTGCTTACCAAGATTATGGAAGACAACATTACATTCCTCTAATCATTTCTCTTCATATCACGCACCCCTCCTATCTAACATTTCCTCAAATCATGCTCTATGATTGGCTTATCTTTCAATCTTTTTAATTTTCTTCAGTCTTCCTTGTAGATTACGATTATCTTCCTCATTCAAATCTGTTACATACAAAACTCTGCAGCTCTCCTCATATACGGACATCTTGCAACGATACTAAGACACTTCTGGACTCTACTCAATCATGAAGACATAGTCCAACATTGTACAATTACAAAGGACTCATAATCAACAGGAATATAATATTTCTTTATTTATTGAGATATCAAAAAAAATTTATGCAAACCTATTACAGACTGATACCTACAGATCTTCTATACAGTCATACGGCCCTGAAGGCCTTCTTTTATTTTTTTTCTCTAACTACTACCCTTTATCCCTCTTCATTTCGTAACAATATATATGATGTTTTGAATGAATCTTCTCCCTAACTTCTATGCCCAACTTAGGCTCAAACTAAAACAAAAATAGTTTTTAAATTGTAACAATATACCAATTTGGAGAAGACTAATATCTTACGGTTGAAATATTTCAACCACTCCCCTCATTTGCTCTTTAAGCCAAGATTGGCTTCCAACATGGAGATTCTCTCTTACCTTTCCACTTTTGACAACTACATTTACTCTCAAGGTAAAAGTTTAAAATCTAAATACAATTTGGAGGGAAAACAAGAATTTGAAATTGAATTCAACTTCACGCTAGAACATCATTTGAAATTTGCATGTTTGATGACCTCAACTAGTCCTCCATGAAACTATTATAGATGCTCCTGCATCAGTATGGTTTAAACTTCAAGACAATCAATATAAGTTGTTACATTTTGATGACTGATTATACATACAGCCTATCATATTGTATTCTATGTTTTGAATAGAGGACCAAATATGCAATATAAGTTAGAAATATAATAAGGTTGGTTATTTGTGAACATTTTTGATTGATAAAATATTTCCTTTAGTGTTATTAATGTTATCTATGTAATTTTAAGTTTTTTGGTTATATGTTTTCATGAAGTTTTATGCACAAACCTTGTAGAGGATTGTATCTTCACATATAGTCAAATCAAAACCCATGTGAAAATACATAAAAATGTGATTCAAGGAGGAATAAACATGTTAATAAGGTTCTTGACACTAATATAGTCCCTATAAATTGATTAAGAAGTATGAATAAACAATCTAATTCAAATTAGATCAATTCATGATCTCTTGGCCTATGTTCAAGGTTGAAGCCCTAAAGAGAAAACATAATGGAATATCTATGTTTTTAAAAAATCAAAGGTATTTTATTTGATAATAAATATATAATATGGTACTTATGAATCATTTTATGGAGAAAGGAAATTGAGATGCAAGAACTAGGTTCCCTGTTGAACCCTATCAACCCTATAAATAAACCCATATGTGTGACCTAGTAAAGAATTATATGTAATCTTTGAGTTTTTTTTGTTATAAATATTGTGTGGAAAGATAACATACTATAATATACTATTTAATAAGTGTTTCAATAACCTCAATCAAGAAAAAATGTGAACTCAACCATGTTTTAGCTTACATAGGCATACTGTGTTGATAGCATATTGTGAAATCATTGCTTTGAATGTGTTTAGGCATTGTTCACGCAAGTATAGAGATAATATAAGATAATTACATATATAAAAAACATTAATTATGTATTTTTAAGGTTTGATAGAAATAAATAGACATTAAAGTCAAATTTGAGCTCTTTCAGGTCTGTGTAGATAGAGGAAACCCTAAGTCAAGGTAGAAAACAAAAACAATCACTTTTTAGGAGATTTAACTAGTGAAAAGGCATGCAATTTAGTATTTGGGTGGATTTTTATAAGGTAGAAAGGATTTAAGTGATTTTATGGTGGTATAAAATTATACGTATGAGAATTTTTAGACTAATTTCAAAGGAGTAAAGAGACCTAATTAGGTCTGAACAAGGTCTAGAAAGGGCATCTAGGAGTTGAGTGGGAGAAAAAGCCATCATGGAAGGGAGGTTAATGATAGAAGATGTCTAAAATAGTTTTATTTTATTAATATGAAATAGTACCTATCCATACCAATAGAGAAGGCCTAAAAAGGCTACTAAAGAGTGAGAACAAGAACAAGAAGTAATCAATCATTAAAGAGTTGTGCTTAAAGATTTTATGGTTTAAAGAGAAGGTCAAAGAGGGATAGAATGAGTAGGGAAATGTTCCCAAAAAGATTCATTGAGACAAGGAATTTTGAATCAAGTTTTGAGTATTTAATCTTATGAGCCTTGGTCAAAGAAAGAACAAGCTGCATAAGAATGTTTAAGGTAAGAATGAGGTTTTAAATTGGAATAAAACAAGGTAGAAATGATCAATTAGGCATATAGAAGTAGAGAAGAGGAATTGATAGTTTGAATTATAAAGAAATAGGAGAGAGAGTGAACTAAAGAGGAGATAATGGAGAGAGATTGAAAGAGATAGATAGTAGTAGGTATTAGATTTGTAAGAGTAGAGAATGAAGACTCTCTCTACATCATCTAGTTATGATAGAGAAGTTTTATTTGTGCAATAAAACTTCTTCTAGTTTTATGTTAGGGTGGTAGAGGGCGTGGTTGGTATCTAGATAGATGAATACGCAGGTGTGGATAAGCTTTTGTATATTAACTTCAAGTGGGAGAATGTTAGGATGTGAATTCACTATTCACATGACACTATTCATGTTATGAGGTGGAAATTACTATTTATAGTGGTGAGTTGGCAGTGACTTTCTTGATGAGGTGGTAGTGTGAGTTGGTGGTAATTATACCTAATAAGGTGGAACTTTATTGATGTGTCATGGTCCACATGAAATATTTTATTGATTAAAATATTAAGAGAGATAAATGGGCTGACACTTAATTATGGATAACCTTTGGAAGCGTGTGGAGAACAAGCATCTTCACCCATGTTCTTGTAGGGCATATTTATCTATTGGCCCTTTTGGTTGGAGTCAAAAAGATGATTAAGGCATCTTTTGACTCATGTGAGTGCACATGGGTTGAAGGGACATTGAACACTATGATTTATTTGAGTCAAATGTGAAGTAGGGACGTCATTTTTATGTCACATGGAGGTCAGATCCTTAGGTAAAAAGTGGGAGTACATTTTGACTAAGCACATGTGAGGGGGATAATGTTCAATATTGATGAATAATGAATCCACATGGAGGGTGGCACATTTTTCCACTTCCTCTTATTTTTCATATTTATTCCATTTCTCCCTTTGTATTATATATATGTATGATGCTCCCTATTTGTATTTTAAGCTTGGTAGAAAGAGTAATCAAGTGTATAAACTCGGAAGTGAGAGAGCAAGTATGTAATGCTTGTGAGAAAGTAAGAAAGCTTGTATGTTAGTTTTGTAACTATATTGAGAGTTTGAAGGCTTTATATAGCCTTTTATTATTCTTGTGTCAAATCATTGTAAGAGGAGAGTGTGTTTTGAGGAAGCTTTGTTAGAAAGGTTAATTATTCATAAGTTAATAAGAAGATTGGATGTTGTCATTTACTCATGGTTTTTCTTTGCACTTATCAAGGTTTTCATGTAAATACTAGTGTAATGTGTTTTTTTATCTGACATTTTTATTTTATATTGTTCTTTCCACATTTAATTTATTACATAGTATGATCTTATTTCCTAATAAATGGATGTATCAAATATATTCATACTAGTAGGCTAGTCATTGTAATTACCCACGTGAATGATAAAATTTTATTCCAAGACAACTAATCAAACAATATTAAGTTTAATCCTTCATAAAATGGTAATCAACATGTAACCCTCTATCTTAGGTGGCTCATACTTGAGATGCCTTTACACCATCGATACATAGTGAATTCCATCAAATCTTCATTCTACTGCTACATAGCATACTTAGTTAACTAGATCAACTAAACATATTAAAATTAAATATACTTCAAAGAAACCACATAGCATAAAATGATGTGTTACATGAACCCATACTCCTATTTTTTCTTCACATAAAAAAATTCCTATCATTCATATTCATGATGTTGTAGATTATATAGATCTAGATATGACACATATGCATGGTCCTTGGTAGAACCACTAGTTTTACATAATATTATGATCTAGTAACTACCTATTAGGATCCATTTTATGGTATTATATGATATATAATTCCTTTTAAATATTATAAAAATAAAATAAAACCAAAAATTCCAAAAAAACATTCAAATAATTCAAAAATACCAAAAAAACTGAACATCCTAGATTGTACTAGCTCGTTAGCATCTATGTTTTTTATATATCCTAGTAGATATCATATAAATTCTATATACACATGTTTCACACATAGTTGAGATAGATAAAAACAAATCCAAATGCATGATCTATCCATTTTAATATGTTAGACCTTTCCTCTACACATGTCATAAAGTACATTAGTGGCATTTTTGTCTTTGATCATGAATAATATGTGTTACATATCCTTTATAATCATTTCATTAATTATCATGTTTGAGGCTATATTTATAAAACATATTTATATTAATTATTATATCCTTCATATTGTACTCAATATTCTATGTTACATAGCATTTTTTATATCACATATATGCAGGACTAGTATGATATGCTTATGTTAGTTTCTTATGCTTCATCTATTTTTTAGTTCCTTGAGTCTCTTAAAATGATTGATATAGTATTACTTGTGGAAAATTTGAATATGTTTCTTGATTTTTTTCCCTTTTGAAATTGTATGTTTATTTGACATTTGATTATATCATTCTATGTTGGTTGAACATTTAAATATGTTGTTCATTTTGATTGTGTGGAATTTAAACATGCCCCTTCTATGACGTCTCTTGGGACCATTCCTATGTATCTCATTGAGTTATATTATGTGTGTGATTAATCATTTTTTGATCTTGTACTAATACTTTATAGACATTTCCATGATCTATATCATGCATTTTAGTGACTTGATGTGATCACATATTATGTGCCTCATTGCTATATCTAACTAGACATGTTACTACTATATGGTACATGATCCATACACCACATATATAGTTATATTGTACTTTTAAGGTAAGCTAAATACCAGACTCTAATTCCCCTCACCTCAAAAGGGTGAAATATATTAGTGAGGGTATCTCAAAGAGGCATGGCTTCCACATTTTCCTAGTTTAAGATTTAGTGGGGGCATGCCAAAAAGGCATGACCTCGACACTTATTCAGTATTTAACATATCAATATTATAGTGGGGGAATGTTATGGAAACATGTTATCCACATTCAGACTAGTTATAATATTTTATAGATTTAGTGGCGGTATGTCATAGAAACATGTCTTCCATACTTGAACTAATTTTATAATTTACCAAATTTCACAGTTATATGATTCAAATACATGTTTGTGGAAAAATTATATGCATTAGTACAATTATTATGACTAAATTTCATCTTGATACATATATTACATGAATATTACATGTTATTACACTAAAAGAATAAAAATGTATGAATTATACTACTTAATAGGACACACCAATTACATGATGATGTATTGGTATCGATATTTATTTTTATAGTAGTGGGTTCATTTCATCTGTTCATGTGATTAAATAATTTAACCTCACAATATTTAATTATAAATTATGGAAACATAAAATTCAATAAGTACCTGTTGTCACTCAAATTTACACCTTTGGAGAGGTAGTTCAATCCTTATCCATATTGAGTAGAGCATGGGATTACCTATTTGCCTGTGGGTTGCCTATAGTAGACTTAAAACTTTAGATTGAAGGGCCAACTCGCTTGGTTTGTCTATTGAAGCTCATCACCTAAATTAATATCTCATGTGGATGAAAAAGGAGAGAGAGAGAGAGAGAGAGAGAGAGAGAGAGAGAGAGAGAGAGAGAGAGAGAGAGAGAGAGAGAGAGAGAGAGAGAGAGAGAGAGAGAGAGAGAGAGAGAGAGAGAACATAAAGTAAACTATCCTAATGAGGTGATGCACCAATTGTACACTGGCCACTACCAACCAATTGCAATGACACTTCAAAAATAAGCCTAATCTACACATACACTAATCCAAATCTGCCCCTTGCATTAGTATTTCTCATGGAGGTTTGTGAAGCTAACTAAATCTAGGAAGACTAAACATAAGTTCATAACTTGGCACTAGTGAAGATACAACTCACTAAAGCCATGAAAGATTCATTAAAACACATCAAGATACCTATAATAGAATTTTAAAGCTGAATATGAATGCAAACAAGGACATCATGTTAAGGAAAATAATCTATCACTTAACAAGATTAACTAGTTAATAATCACATTGAAATAACACATGGATAAGGTAAACTATATCATTATTTATTTCTCAAAGTCTGAAAATTAGTAGGGATTGACTAGTCTCAGGTGGAGGATACAAACTTAGCAAAAAGTGGCTCAATATATAGAGAATGTGAGAGAGAAGAGAAGAAGGGTGTAGGAGAGAGAGATTAGAAAAGTTTCATGTGAGTTACAACAAGAAGATTATTTATAGGACTACCTCAATAGGTATAAGATTCCATGTATCCTCTTTAGATGATCTGACCCTCCAAGTGGCATGGAAGTTGAATTGCTTACTCGACACCTTAACACACTTTTTGAAACTCCCCTTCTTATTGACATGTTAAAGGAAAAGTGGCATTATTTATGGTCAGATCAACTTATTATACCTCATTTCTCTAATATTGAAACCTTACAACTAACCCCATCAAGTTATCCTTGAGACATCACCTATTTCTCTTGCAAGGTGTCTAGATGACTCTTCATCTCTTTAGGCCTATTTTGCACACAAGTGTCAAAACTTGGTTTCAATTTCCTTCATTAGTCACAAATTCATGAATTTTATATTAAAATCATATTATACCTAAATAAATTCATTTTGATGCCTCAAACTAGCCCCAAAAAATCATTCTCTATCAAAAGCCTTAATTAGGCCTCATTCCTTGTAGCCCTAAAATGTTATATAAATCAATGTGTATAAAAAATTACAAATTATCCTAAGAATATAATGGAATATTATAGTACCCTCTATGTATTTATAGCTTCAAGTTAAATTTCATGCTGTAAAAGTGAGTGGAGATGTTCTTTTCTATAACATATCTCTCCTAACTAGGCCTCCTTATGAAGAGAGAGAAAATGGTTATACAAGATTACCATACATTAAAAACCCAAAATAAATATTTTATTCACTTATGAAACATCATGCCATACCTCCATGCTAAATTTGAAGCTCTGGATCATTGTATAGACCTATAAAATAGTAAAACATAGTCATTTTAACCCTATTTCATGTGGTTTCCTATAATACTTTACAAACCAATTACATGGGGTGATGAGAAAGTTATTTCTGAAAATTTTATGGGTGGTTTTAAATTTTTATGATCCATATGGGGACATGAAAGTAGATTCCTCTCTCACATGGTCCTTATAGCACTCCTAGGCAGCCTCAAAGTGCTTCAACTTCTTAAGGATGGGTCATAAAAAACAAGGCATGAAACCTCCTAATGATTACAAAAAATGGAAGTATAATAGGTTATTTTAACATCCCATATAATATAAATGTCCCATGAATCATGTGTGATCTATACCAAGCAAAATAATATGACCTCTCACGTTGAAATTGGGTATTCTATGAGGTCTAAGAGAGAATTATGTTAGTGAGAGATTTTATTAGCTTGGCCTAAGTTATAATGATCATAATTATCTCTATGGGTTCCTAATTTACACATTAAATATTCATCTTTCCAAACTCCTTCACCAAACTCCTTTCATCTTTATTAATCTAGGCCTAGGGTTTACAAATCAAACTAAGAGACCCTAACTCATTATTTTCACCTTTTTCATTCAATGATCAAGGTCAAAAACATCATGAAGTGTTTTATAATGTTCCTCAACATATCTTTAGGGTACCAAATTCCATTAACCCCAACTTCACTTCAACTCATCTTCATCTCTATAGATGCCTATCTATGCAAGTTTGTGTATGTGGTTAAGAATGTATAGGGCTAAATAGGGTTTGCAACTATGTTTTCCCATTTTATATCATTTTTAAAGGTTTGATAACTCATGTAACAAGTAAATATGTCCTCAAAAATATTATTATATCCTATACGGTCCTATACTTCACCTAACTAATCTCTAGTTGACCATCATCTCCAACTAACTGCCTTATAGGCTTATGTATGTCATTTTGGACTATGTAGGGGTCTGAATAGAGTTGATTATATTATCTCATTATTATTTTAGATTAAGATCTGATGTAGTTATTGAACATGTTCCTCACTATTTTCTCATGGGTTCAAATCACCTCCAACTCACCACTTCATCTTTAATACTACCTAAACAAGCATGTGCATTCTTTTAAGACTACTAAGACTAAAGAACAAGATCTGTCAATACTCCATACACTTCTAATTGAGTCTGAGGCTCCTATATAATTAATTCATCACTCTCCATTTGTATTTCTTTATGATATCCCTTAAATTATTTCAAAACTTTCAAATAGACAACCTTATTTAGAAGTTATGTAGAATTTATTGATAGGGTTATGACCCCTATCTTGGTCTCCTTTGGTCTTGATAAGTTTAAGTCTACTTGACCTCAGTGTATTCATAACTTAAAACTAATTACAATCCTTTCACATCACTATATCCAAGTTTTGAGAGACTTTGAATCACATATGCATATCCATAGGTGTCTGTTAGGATAGTTGATTGCATTTGAGGCTTATATAGCCTTTTATGTCTCCAAGACCAATCTTAAATATTTTTTAAGGACTATGTTTCATTTTTATTTATCTTATTTTATTATATTAAGCAATCACACAAACCATAACTCAATATTTTGAAAATAACATAGCCACCTAAATAGAGGTATAGGTGGTCCATTGCTTGTGTGCATCCATGTGAGATGGTTTGTAGTCTGGGTTCTCTATGAGTCTTGATTGATATTGAAACCATATTTAAAATATTTATATCCATTTATATAATTTAGCACCTCATTTATATCCCTTGAAACCTTGATGTTTTCTTCAACCCACTATTCAAGGTAGGATTTCTCATAGGTTGGTTGTAAATGCTAGTTTGAGAGAGTTGAATGTGTATGTAATGGTATTTGATTTTTTCCCTTATAATCCATGGATATAACTAGAATTATTTTGTTGCCTTGAAACACATTACAAATTCATTAAACCTTTTCTCTATCAAACATCATTATCAAAGCACACATTTCTCACATCAGCTGTATGTGTCAACAAGAAGACTTGACTATGTTTGAGGGATTTAGGCCTATCTCCACTTCACCATCGTATCCTATAGTGAAAAAACATTTTAAAAGGTATTTATAATTTAAATACCAGCCATAGGTATCATCTTAAAGACACCTTTGATCTTCCACATCCATCTTCTCCACACATAGTCCTGTAGGTGTGTTACTGGATCTATTAGATTGGTTTATCAACTTCAATCAACCTTAGCTGTTTAGATAAATGAATTTGATTCATTATAATTATCAAATTTAATCCATTTTTAGATACATCATGATTTTTAAACCTTAAAAAAACATTAATCACATGTAATTTCTCAGAGTTACAGACCTACAAGTCTGTAATAGGTGAGGACTTCAATCTTTATGTTTGAAGGCTTTGAAAGTGAAACTACATAAGTATATCTAAAATTTTATTTTTTATATTACAATAAAATTTATAAAAATAAAAAATAACTTAAAATTCCATGGAAATGTATATTCCAACTATTTCAATCACCTTACTATGGAAACACAGAGAAAATAATCTCAAGGATTGAATGAAAGAAATGAAATATTGAGACTTGTTTGGAGTATTTAGTTGATCAAAGAATATGAATGGATTTGAGTATTATATATACCCATTAAGAATCACTCAGATTCATCAAACCACCTGGAGAACTTATAAACATAGGAAAACTACTAGACACTTGCAAACAATGAATAAAAGAGAAATTGCTTGCCAAATGACCATGCACATGTGCCACCATGAATAAT